>CAWUFW010018554.1:0-217027 GCA_963921515.1 Calotriton arnoldi
CAATGCCAGGTAGGTCGCTCCCCCACCACACAGCTCCGCCTGTGCTGTCTGCCCGCTGCTCCTGTAGGTAAGATCGCCCTCCGCTTGTGGCCCCGGTGCCAGTTTGTCTGCTTGTCTCCCCTTTTCCTTTCTGTGCCCCTCGCTGCCCCACTGTTGTTGTGCCCGTGATTTGCCTGCTCTCCCCCGTTTTTCCTTCTGTGCCCCTCGCTGCCCCACTGTTGTTTACCCGTGATTTGCCTGCTCTCCCCCGTTTTTTTCCTTTCTGTGCCCCTCGCTGCCCCACTGTTGTTGTGCCCGTGATTTGCCTGCTCTCCCCCGTTTTTCCTTTCTGTGCCCCTCGCTGCCCCACTGTTGTTGTGCCCGTGATTTGCCTGCTCTCCCCCGTTTTTCCTTCTGTGCCCCTCGCTGCCCCACTGTTGTTGTGCCCGTGATTTGCCTGCTCTCCCCCGTTTTCCTTCTGTGCCCCTCGCTGCCCCACTGTTGTTTACCCGTGATTTGCCTGCTCTCCCCCGTTTTCCTTCTGTGCCCCTCGCTGCCCCACTGTTGTTTACCCGTGATTTGCCTGCTCTCCCCCGTTTTTTTCCTTTCTGTGCCCCTCGCTGCCCCACTGTTGTTGTGCCCGTGATTTGCCTGCTCTCCCCCGTTTTTTTCCTTTCTGTGCCCCTCGCTGCCCCACTGTTGTTGTGCCCGTGATTTGCCTGCTCTCCCCCGTTTTTCCTTCTGTGCCCCTCGCTGCCCCACTGTTGTTGTGCCCGTGATTTGCCTGCTCTCCCCCGTTTTTCCTTTCTGTGCCCCTCGCTGCCCCACTGTTGTTGTGCCCGTGATTTGCCTGCTCTCCCCCGTTTTTCCTTCTGTGCCCCTCGCTGCCCCACTGTTGTTGTGCCCGTGATTTGCCTGCTCTCCCCCGTTTTTCCTTTCTGTGCCCCTCGCTGCCCCACTGTTGTTGTGCCCGTGATTTGCCTGCTCTCCCCCGTTTTCCTTCTGTGCCCCTCGCTGCCCCACTGTTGTTGTGCCCGTGATTTGCCTGCTCTCCCCCGCTTTTTCCTTTCTGTGCCCCTCGCTGCCCCACTGTTGTTGTGCCCGTGATTTGCCTGCTCTCCCCCGTTTTCCTTCTGTGCCCCTCGCTGCCTATCGCCATTCCCGCCGCTGCGTCCCTGCGGCCCCGCCCCTGACTGCCCATTCGCTGCCCCTGCCTCCCGCCTCCCAGCTGCTCCTCCCTCCCACCTCCCCATAAATGGCGGCCGCTGCACGGCCGCGCCGCTGGCGCGCGCCGAAGGCGCGCCTAAGGCAAGCTCCGTCTGCGCCCGTCCGCGACTGGACCGCGCCCAGCGCCAGAACCCCTGGATCCCACCGATGCAACACCACTCGACGGACCTACGACGCCGCCACACTCACCGCACTCAATGCCGGCCGGAACCCTGCCTGCTACCGAGCCTCACCGAGACGCACCCACGGACCCTTCACCTGCCAAACCTGCCGATTCACCTGCCCCCTGACGTGCACCACCTCCGCCAAGTCGAGCAACAGCAGCAACCACCTGAAATGCATCCTGCTGAACACCCGCTCCGTCCACAGGCACGCCGTGGAACTCTGGGACCTGCTCGACGCAACAGCACCGGACATCGCCTTCCTCACCGGAAACCTGGATGAACGCCTCCTCAGCGCCTGACATCGCCATAGCCATCCCGGATGGATACAAGATCACCCGGAGGGACCGCGTCAACCAGACGGGAGGAGGCATCGCCATCGTACACAAGAACACCATCCGCATCTCGACTAACTCCGACGAGACCTTCACCGCCGCCGAACACCTACACTTCCAGATACACACGGACCCCAAGACCACCCTCCGAGGCACCCTCATCTACAGACCCCGGGACCACGCACACTATTCAGCGAAGACATCGCAGACTTCATCAGCCCGCACGCCATGCCCTCCGCCGACTACATCCTCCTAGGGGACCTCAACTTCCACCTGGAGAACAACAACGACAGAAACACCACCGCCCTGCTGGACAACCTCGCCAACCTCGGACTCAAGCAACTGGTGAACACGCCCACCCACTACGCCGGCCACACGCTTGACCCCGTCTTCTCGTCCAGCAAGCACATCTCCTTCAGCCACGCCACCGGACTCCACTGGACCGACCACAGCTGCGTCCACTTCAGCTTCAGAAAGACTGCGACCCACCACCACCCGCAACAGGCTCCCGCCGGAGCTGGAGCAAGATCACCGCCGAGCAGCTCACCGCCTCCCTCAGCCAGAACACACCCACCGACACAACGGACCCAAACGAAGCAGCCAGCAACCTCGCCAAGTGGCTGACCGCCTGCGCCGACGACCTCGCACCACTAAAAAACCCTCCCAGCAGACCCGGAAGCAAGAAAACCCCTTGGTTCACCAACGAACTCAAGGAATCCAAGAAGAACTGCCGCACTCTCGAGAAAACCTGGCGACTCGTCCAGACCACAGACAACAGGACCGCCCTCAAGCACGCCACCCGCAAACACCACCAGCTGATCCGTGCCACCAAGAAGTCGGCACTCAAAGAACGACTGGACAACAACGCCCATGACAGCAAGGAACTTTTCAGCATCGTCAAAGAGTTCTCCAACCCCAGCGCCGGAAACACACGACATCACCCCCTCGCAAGACCTCTGCAACTCACTCTCCGCGTTCTTCCACCGCAAGATCACCGACATACACAACAGCTTCGACGCACAAACAACGCACCCTACCGCCGAACCAATGCCCGCCACCACCACCCTCTGCAACTGGACCCCGATCAACACCGAAGACACCACCCGCACGATGAACTCCATCCACTCCGGATCACCAACCGACCCCTGCCCACACCACGTCTTCAACAAAGCCGACGCCACCATCGCACCCCATCTCCGGGACATCATCAACTCCTCCTTCCACACCGCCACCTTCCCGGAGAGCTGGAAGCACGCCGAGCTTACCGCCCTCCTGAAGAAACCAACGGCGGACCCCACCGACCTCAAGAACTACCGCCCCATCTCGCTCCTTCCGTTTCCGGCCAAAGTCATCGAGAAGACCGTCAACAGACAGCTTGCCGCCTTCCTCGAGACGAATGGATCCTCGACCCCTCGCAGTCCGGGTTTCGGGCCAACCACAGCACCGAGACCGCCCTTATCGCAGCCACCGACGACATCAGAACCCTAACCGACAACGGGGAAACAGCTGCCCTCATCCTCCTGGACCTCTCCGCGGCGTTCGACACCGTCTGCCACCGCACCCTAGTGAAGCGCCTCAGCAACATCGGAATCCGAGAGAAAGCACTGGAATGGATCATCTCGTTCCTCGCCGGAAGAACCCAGAGAGTCCGCCTCTCCCCGTTCAGATCCGAAGCCACCGAAGTCATCTGCGGCGTTCCACAAGGATCCTCACTCAGCCCGACCCTCTTCAACGTCTACATGAGCCCCCTCGCAGCCATCGCACGCCGACACAACCTCAACATCATCTCCTACGCCGACGACACCCAGCTGATCCTCTCCCTCACCAACGACCCCACCACCGCCAGAGCCAACCTGCACGACGGGATGAGAGACGTCGCCGACTGGATGAGGAACAGCCGCCTTAAACTGAACTCAGACAAGACGGAAGTCCTCATCCTGGGCTCATCACCCTCCGCCTGGGACGACTCCTGGTGGCCCCCGGCCCTGGGCACCGCACCCAAGCCAACGGACCACGCACGCAACCTGGGCTTTATCCTGGACTCCTCCCTATCGATGACCAGACAAGTCAACGCCGTCTCATCTTCATGCTTCAACACCCTGCGCATGCTCCGCAAGATCTTCAGATGGATCCCCACTGAAACCAGGAAGACCGTCACCCAGGCACTCGTCACCAGCCGACTGGACTATGGGAACACCCTCTACGCCGGAACCACAGCCAAACTTCAAAAGAGACTCCAGCGCATCCAGAACGCCTCCGCACGACTCATCCTGGACATCCCCCGACACAGCCACATCACCGTACACCTGAAAGACCTGCACTGGCTCCCCGTCAGCAAGAGAATCACGTTCAGACTCCTCACCCACGCACACAAGGCCCTCCACGACCTGGGCCCAAAGTACCTCAACGACCGCATGTCCTTCTACACGCCCACACGCCAGCTACGATCAACCAGCCACGCCCTCGCCACCGTACCACGCATCCGCAGAACCACCGCCGGAGGAAGATCCTTCTCCTACCTGGCGGCCAAGACCTGGAACTCCCTCCCCACTCACCTTCGGCGAACCCAGGACCATCTCGCCTTCAGGAAGCAGCTCAAGACCTGGCTGTTCGAGCAGTAACTTACCCCCTCCCCCAGCGCCTTGAGACCCTCCCGGGTGAGTAGCGCGCTCTATAAATGCCGTGATTGATTGATTGCCAGTAGGTGACAGCACCGACTGCCTAGTGGGTTGCATGTGTCTCCTGTTCAGGACCCTCCAGATGGGCGCTAACTCAGTACTGACTATTGGACACACCATGTCTCGTGATAGGGATGTGTGTGTGGGATGGTGGCACTGAATGTGACCTCCGTTGCGTGGTGGGCCATGCACAGGGCGAGTACGTCGATGATTGCACAGTGTTGGTCACAGTGGGTGCACCCACACAGATGTGTTGCCCTATGTTCATTTTCCATGTCCGCATGATAATGGACTGTAGATGTGGGCAGACTACACATTGGTCGATGTGCTGTCAATTTGAATGTGCCTTCACACCAGGCACAGCTGCCCCTGCACATGTGACCCCTGCTGCACTCGCTGCTGGGTCTGTCATCTGTGCGTGGGGCGGACAGCTTTCCTCACTTCCGTCATTGCGCATGTCATCACTTTACCGCAGGTGACATGGATCATGGAGGGCCCACATGTACGCGTGGGTGGCCTCCACAAGTTTGTCCAATGGTTGTCACCCCCAGTCAGTGCTTCGAATGTGAATGATGTTGTGCTGGTGCTAATTTCAATGTGGCGGGTGGGCGGGGCTAGGTGCGGGCTTACATGCAGGACATGGGAGGGTGATCGGATTAGCGACTAGTTGCAATACACACGGGGCACGTCTTTTCCTGTCCACATCAGGGTCATTCCTTGAACTCACTGACAGTAATACAGTCGTCTTTGTCCCTGTCCTCATGGCCTCCCCTCGCTCCCCCAATATGCATTTGCACCTGTGGGGCTAGCGCATGCAGATGCAGCCCCAAGCTCGCCCGGGAGAGGCCAAGGAGTGTATGTGTGGGTCCAGTTGAACGAGTGGTCTGTCTCACGGTATGATGTGTGGCGGGACGCCGTCCACCTGCGTGGTGCCCCGACTCGAGACCCGGGCAACATAGACAATGCATAACAGTCTCCGCAGTCCGGATACACCACCTGCGACACACAGAGGCTGTAGCTGCCCTAGCGGCCCATGCCGCGTCCATCTGGGGCTGATGGACCCACACATTCACTCTTTTGCCTCACTGGGGCGGGCTCGGAGGTGCTTGCGCACGCGCTGGCTTCTCTGTTGCAACGGCATGTGATGTGTGTGGAGATGTAGGCAATGGGTGGGATGGTGCGAGCCACCTTCCGTGACGTCACTCCTGCTCGTGATGTGTGCGTCCCCCAATACTTCCATATGACTTGTGCCATGCTACACATTGAGGATGTTTTGCCTGCGTGATGTGTCCCGGAAGAGCGCGCCGAGTCCTCTCCCCACCATGCTCCACTGCCATCCCGTGCCCTGGATTGCCTGTGCAGGTTGACAATGTTGGGGATACACCTGGTCGACAGGGGCTGTGTGTGCCTTGTCAAGGGCCTGGCGGGCGCACAACAGGATCCAGCTTGTCCACAGAGGGTGGGCTGACGTGTACGCCTGATACCGCATTGTTCGTGTGCCCGGCTGCTGTGCACACACGTGTTCACATCCCCCCGACAGGTGGCCTTTAACATTGCCCAGGGAAGCGGTAATGTGCAGTTCCGGACCCCTCCTGACACAGCGTGTTTCAACTTTGCATGTGCGCATCTACCCGTCACACCCACCCACCTGAGCGAAGCGTCACTCCCGCTTCACACGACACATGTGTGTCTTCCACAGTTGTGCTACTCATTTGCGTTAACATCCAATGACAGTGGACTACATGGTCATGTCACGACTGCCGTGTACATCACACACTCTCATCATCTCACATTCGTACTTGTGAAAGGAATCAGCAGAGACAGTTTCTTTCTTCAAACCATGTATTGTGACTTATGTCCTCTGTGATGCAGTATAGTGGACACTACTGGCAGCGGAATGCATGTGGAGGATATACTGAGCATGATTACACATAGCAAAGGGTGTAGGGGTACATGTGATTAGCTGTTGCATGTGGGATGTGGGCTTCAGAGTTACATCTGCTTGGCCATTGCTGTGCTAATGTTCATTTGCAAATAGCTGCGGAGCTGCGGACTTTGACACAGACGGTATACATTTAGCCTACCAGACCGCTTGGCATCATGGGCACAGTCCATCTCAGTTCCATGTGACAGGTGTGCTGCTGTTGTTACTCATGCACGCGTGCGTGTGAGTTGACATCAGGGCATGGGCTTACGTGCATGCAACGGCTTCCCACTTGTTGTTGCCATATGGTGGCTACTGGACATGTCACAGTCACTGGGGTCGTGTTGTTGTTGTATGCACTTGTCGTCCATGCAAAGGTCCTGTTACGGGATTTCCGGGGAATGGGAGAAGGGGTGCAGCTCTCACATACTCCAGCCGAGCGATTCCTGTCCACTGAGCGGTGCATATGTCCATGGGCGCAGGATCCATGTCATGGCATAGTTGTACGTGCAGTTCTGCCCATGTGGGTGCGATACACATATCCCATGCCACTGCCTCCCCGATACATGCAGAGTTCCTGGATGTGATGGGGAACAGAGTGCATGTCCCGGACACATCCGATGTCATGGCAGTGTCGTTGATGGTGTGGTATCAGTTGCAGGTCGTTTGGTATGGCTGTTGTGGTGGTTACTGGCCAGTCCGTGCGGAAGCTAAGCATGGGTACAGTGTCGGACATCATGGCTCAATTGGGGGATTGCGTCGGGGTCCTACGAATTGACAGGTTGACAGGTATGCGATGGCTTCCTGCAGGGCTTCCATTTCATTGGTGGTATACATGTTTGCCAGCCAATGTAGCGGATGGTGGCTGTCACGGTGTTGTTCGTAAGTTGTCCCTTGTAGGAGCATGATGGGGCATGCTGGGTGACATTCGATGTAGCTGTGATCCATGATCCGTCGTGTGGAGGCACAGTGGTCCCATTGCAGTGTGGGTCCGATGTTCGCCACATACGCCATGCCCCCATAGGCTGAACAGACCCTGTCGTGTGCGTCCAGAGGGTGGAATAGTGGTAGCAGGTCCGCCCTTGGACATGCCGGGTTGGAGAGGCACAACTCCACAGGATGGTGGAAGGGACACCTCGGACAGTAGAAGACGGGTATGACGCAGCTGAACAATGCGATGCGGTAAGTCAGTCGGTAACTTACGTTCAGCAGGGATAGGGGTTCGCATCCCATTATCTGTATCAGGTTGTGTTTGTACAGCTTGACCTGTCTGGCGTAGTTGGGTAGGTGTGTTGAAGGTGCCATTTTGCTGCGGGGCAATGTGGTGGCGTGCTCCGGCTGTGTGTGCAGTCTGCAGTGTGCAAGCTCCGAGCTTGCTGTGAGGTCTGTGATGGTCGTAGGGGGCAGGACTTGTGTTCTGTTAGCTTGTGCGGAGGACACGGGCCCTCATCCCACGTGCTTCTCTGAATGTTCAAGGTCAGTGGTGTGTGACTCCTTCCAGATAACTTGCATGGGAACGGCATGGGGAGTTTCTTATTTTTTCTTTCCCGTTCGGTATGTTCTTAGGTGATATGCGCTATCTGCCCTGTGGTCGGTTTCCTCTGCATGCCTGTGTTGGTCTTTTTGGGACAATGGCTGTATTCTCCAGCTTGTTTAGTCGGGTTGTGGTTTCGGAGTTGGAATGGAAGGTCATTCAGTGCTGTCTGCTCTCCCGTGTGTGGGCGGCAGGCTGTGTTTCCGCTATGCGTTTGGCCTTGTGTGTGGGTGTCATTCTTGGGTCCACCTGTTGTCGGTCCCCGGGCTCTTTGGTGTTCCGTTTTGTATGTCTGGTTCATGGGTGCAGGGTGGTATGGGTGTTTCTGTGTGGTACTGGCGTACTTCTTCCCGACGGGGCCCATGTTCTGCTGGGTGGTGTTGCCGCCGCTGTGTGCTTCGCCATGTTTGTCACACAGGGGTGTGTCCTGATGTTGCGTGACTTCACTGACATGTGGGCGTCGGTTGTGTGACGTTGTGTGTTGGCCGTGAATTGGGCGTTGGGGACATGACTGTGGCAGGCCTGTCACGTGTCATGTGCGTTCTGGGTGTGGCTGGTGTGTGTGGTGCTTGGTTGTGTCCCTGTGTTGTTTGTGTGCGACGCATACATGGCGTTATGGTTGGGCGCTGAGTTGTGCGCATGTGTGGCTGCGTCATCGCCGCTGTGCTGCGGTGCCGTGACGGGGTCGTTAGTTCCTGGTCCCAGGTGGTGTGCCCAAGATAGTTGCGAGATGTTGCGATTTGCCCTGTGTGACATTTGTGGGTGCAGTGGTGGATGTGTCTTGTCCACGCAGGGGTGTTGGGGGGTGCCATGTCCTCCTTTTCCGCCCTTGCACTGTGTGCGCTGTTTGCGTGCCCTTGTTGTGTGTGTGCCTACCTGCGTCTCCGCAGTACGTTGCCTCCTAGGTGGTGCATCAGGTATAGCATGGGGAGGGCCTGCAGTGCTGGATTCATGCTCGGGGGGGTCGCCTCTTCGGTGTCTGTGCTCGGCGTTCGGGTTTCCGCCTCACTTTCACGTGCGGTGTCTCTTAGCCGTGGGAGCTGTTTGTTTGCGGCATCGTAATTTGTACGCCGGGCGGTACGTGATTTCGTCTGGCTGTGTGTCTCCATTGGGCTGCGCCGCTACGTGAGCGGGCGCACTTTGATGGCGGACGGCGTCGCTGGCTTGCCGGCGGTGTTTGGCTGCCTTTTCACATCGTAATTTGGCGGGCGTGTGGGCTGCGGCATGCGGGCGGTAACTGGTGCTTTTTGCATCCGCCAGCACGGCGGTAGTGCTTCCGCCCGCCATCCTAATGGGCCCCTATATTATTTACAACGTTATTTTTGATTCGATATTTTTGTACTTACCTGTTTGTAGATAGGAAGTCGATATTTTGTCATTCTATATTTTTTCATCGATATTTTGGCAGGTCGATATTTTGCTCCTCGATATTCTGTCAGTGATCCGTTTTTCCCATGTGGTATTTTCACTTCATTACTGTTTAAGTGCTGCATAAATTATTTACACATTGTCTCTAATTTAAGTCTACCTGTTCTTGTGCCAAGCTACCAGAGAGTTACGCACAGGTTTATTTAGTGACTTTTGTGGTTCTCCTTGAAAGGGGTCGTGGATATTGCTTGAGTAGGGCTTCACCCTTTTTAACCAACACAACCATTTCTTACAAGCAGGCTTTTGTCTTCTAAGCCAGGGTTATTACTCTCCAATCAAGGGCGTCTATTCCAGCTCTGGAGGTGTGATGAGTGGCAGAACTGGTTTTAAACCAATGCTGGCTGATGGAGTCTAATGTAAATTTTTCTAAAGTTACTTTTACATCCAAGTTAGCCAAAATCTGATTGCACAATTCAGTTTTTGAAAATAAGTTGTGAATAACTTTGAAATATTTACTAGCACTGTCTCAGGCTATGAAATAGAATTAAATAGTTTAATCACATTGCGGCCTGTCCTATGGAAAATGTAGCTGAACCTGCTCAGTGAAATGTAAGTAAAAAAATGTAAGTCTGTTTTTATATAGCGCAGCTACTCACCCTTACGGGTCTCAAGGCGCTGGGGGCTGTCGTGGAAATTAAGTGAGCTATTGCCCAGAGTCACATGGTGCTGAGCTGAGCTGCCGCCGGAGCCGGGGATCGAACCGTGAACCCTGTGCTCTGAAGTCAGCTGCCCTGGCCACTGCACCACACCTCTCCACCTGAAATAGCCCTTTGAATTTCAGTCACTGTGTACATTTATAGTATGCCACCTTTTTATATATTGAATATCTTTTCTTGTGGGCTTATAACGTGGTGACTTATTTATATATGAAAATAGATTTTCCTACATGGCAAAGTCACTTTTCCTTGCATGTGTAAAGGAATCCTGCCTTTTCTACATGGTCACCCCAGATATTTCACCTTTGACCTACTCTAATTTTAGCTGCTGGCTTTAGAACTATGTGCACTTTTCCTATGCTTGCCAGTAGTAAAGTGCTTGTGATCCGCTTTTAAACATGGACACATTCATATGCTCCAAACTGGTATTGTTATCTTGCCTTTAAGTGCCTAGTATAAGATACAACGTTTACCCAGGGCCTGGAAGTTAAATGCCACTAGTGGGCTGCAGCATCTATTGAGTCATCCTCTATAGTGGCAATGCAAACATGGCTTTAGGCCAAACTTTGTAGCCTGACTGTAACAGTCTAAAGCATGCACTGCCACCTGTCAAAATAAACCCTTTTGATAGGTAAATCTATTCCTTTCAATTATTAATGTCACTCCTATTTAGGCCTTGTATTCCACAAGACAGAGTGTGTGGTATTTAAAAATAGGACATGTAGACATTTAAAGTTAACATATCCTTACAGTAACTAGCACCCAAAACCTTTTTTCACTGTCAGAACACTAACTGGCCCATAAAGAAATGCTGGGAAGCAATATTACATAGTAATTCTGCTATCTCAGGGCAGGGAACGACAAGAAAAATGATTAAACCACTATAATTTATTAAAAAAACAATTTAATGGTGATGACAGATGTTTAGTGAATATCAAGGAAAAGTAACTTTCAGAAAGTTGCCTTTTCCACACCTGATGCTCCTGAATGCTGATTTACATTACCCTTCCAACTGTCATTCAGCTGGTGAATGGCACTGACTGTAGTGTGAAGTCCTGGGTTTGGGAGGTGTTTTTGTTCCTCTGGCTGAAAGATCAGTTGGGCTATGCCCAGGAACTTCATTTACTTCAAAACACCTTCCCCTGTCACAAGCAGATGTCAGATGACCCTGGACAGGCCCCTTCTTTTGTCCGCCTAGTCACGCAGGCACCAAATCGTGGGTGAGTTGCCCAGAGAACTGGTTTGGATAGAGCACAAAGAAAAGGCTGCTCATTTCTGGCCACACCACAGTGGTGGGCACAGGAGCTCTGCACAGGGGAAAAACATTTCAGTCATCTTGGTATTAGGTAGAGAGGGCACTGTGGGATTATTTGCAGTAGAGACCAAAGAAAATGCTGCACAATTGGGTAGGGCCACACCTGGGAACTTTTGCCCTATTGGTTAGGTAGTGGCCCAGAATTTCCCACACCCACGGGCTGGTGCCATGCATAAATGTAGCATAGCACAACACCCTCCTCAGAAGAACAATGTTGAATCTGGGGAAGAACAGAAGAGGACTAGACCTGTTGTCTATGATGTGAGAGGAGCCCTGAAGGATAGGACATGCTCCCTCTTGTACTCAGGACAAAAAAGTGGACTCCAAGGGTCAGTTTGCTGACCTCCTGTTTGGTTACAAGGCTACAGAAAGCTTCAAGGGGCCATTTCCTGCAACTCCCAGCTACCCAGTAACAAATGGACCTGTCCTGATCCCTAAATGCTGTTTCTTATATCTGGGATTCCTTGGTTGAGTCTGGCTGGACTTTTCCTAACACCTGCGAAAATCTGCGAGTCAGAAACGTTTTGGATTTGAAGACCTCTTGAGAACAGGGATAAACGTACAAACCAGATCCGCCCAATATGTATTCCCATTGGGCCAAAGAAGCAGGTTTCACCTGCTGGGAGCTTCTCTGCAGCAGCAAATCTCTCTGCACAGAACTCAACGAGAAGGTATCCACCGTCGTGGAGCCCTTGTCAGATAGATTCTTCAGCCCTCCCCCATTGGATTATTTTGAGCTCTGAAAAAGAGACTTGAGGCCAGATTTATCATTGTATTGCGTTGCCCTTGAGTCACTCATGGTGTTGCAAGGACAGCACAATATTTAAGTCATATTTATCAAGCAACGCAAGACAACCTTATGTGACCCTGCGCTGCCTGGTAATCTAAAGTAACGCAAGGCAGCACCAGTCACTGCCTTGCGTTAATCTGCCGTGGGAAGGCGTTCCATGGGTGGAGCATGGGTGTCTGCACACATCCATCCATGGATTTTGGCATATTCCCAGAATTACCAAGACTGTTTAATCTGGGAATGCATTAAAATGCTACACCTTCCCAAGGGAGGCACAACAAGAAGAAATGTATTTATTTCACCTTTGTGTAGGAAGTTGTGCCTTCCAGCACATACACAATTCTGTCTGTAATGCAGGCACCCTTGCACCATGGTGCAAGAGTGCCAGTGTTGGTGCTAGGCAGCGGATTGTGTGCCAGTGCAGGCAGAGACTGGAATGTGCCCTATATTGGTAAATATGGCATATTCCTGCACTTTCCCTTTCACACAGTATAGTGCAACAAGTTGTCTTGCTTCATTGCATGAAATATTGATAAATCTGGCATTATGTCTGAACATAGAAATCTTGACAGGATGAAAACGCCAAAATAATCTGACCAGTGAGAGGACTTCCCTGGCTGTGAAATTCAAATTTCCCCACTCAGAGGTTTTCTCACCTAAACCAACTGTATCACCAGGACCTTATTGAAACAGCTATCTGACATAGTAGTGTCCTGTTCTGACACAGCCTGCTGCCTTTCCCTGCTGAACTATTTTGACTTCTATTTTGGGGACTAGCGGCCTGTTTGGCAGAGAGGGTACTCCGGTGTAACTGCGATGGCTTACCCTCTCTCTGCCAAACTGACAGGCTGCCCACCTTATTTATTCCGTCGGACCTTCAGTATATCAGTGTCGGAAACCATTCCACCTCTACCACAAATATACACATCTGACTGCCCAACAGAGTAAATGTCATTGGAGGCATGGATATTTCACCACCCGTCTGATTTAGAGAGGGGGGGGTTTAAATGGCCTTTCACTGTCCATCACCACCAGGTAAAACCAGGCTGCAAAGGGCAGTAAAAACGTATAAATTAACCTCATGCCATGGGAAAAAACTTCCATGGTGAGGGGGCATTGTTTTTTTTCATTAAAAAGGAAAATTCCACTTTGTGGTTTTTGTTGGACAATAAAAAAAGAAATTGAAAGTGTGCTGTATGGCTCCCTCACATTGACGAAGCTGTACGGCAGACTTTAAATGTATTGACAGGAACCACTGTGACAGCAGTTCCTGCGAATGTAAGGCATGTTCACTGGGCCGGCAGACATCTCTAAATATGGTGGTTACTCATTCAAGGTCACAGAATATTTTATTCCATCACCCTGTTGGAGTAAAGTCCTTACGCTGCACTCTAAATCAAGCCCATATTACCAAGTTAAAACTTTCCCACCGAGTCAAACCTGGTTTCTGTATCTGACCTGCGCTCCATCACATTCTGCCTGTAATTGCAACTAGGTCCCAGTCCTGCATTGGCGCTTAGTGCTTTTTGGTGATATAAATTACTTTAAACTTAAATATTACATATCTCTGGTTCCTGCGATTGGTTTTTTGTCATTTCTGTTTATTAAAATGTACTCTATTTTTCTAATCTGGCTTGGAATTTTCAATTCTTGGTGTTTTGACCTTATTACTGTTTTGGTACTGCAAACATTAACTTTACACATTGATCTAAGTTAAGCCTGCCTTTTCTTTGCCAAAGATACCAGGGGGTTGAGAATAGATTCATTTAGTGACTTTAGGGTTCACCTTGACAAGGGTTGACATTATTCCTTCAGGTTCAGTAGCAGCACCACCCCCCCTCTTCCCCCAGCGCCTTGAGACCCTCGCGGGTATGTAGTGCGCTTTATAAGTGACATGATTGATTGATTGATTGATTGAGGTGGGTAGTCACCCACCGCAATTAATAATCCAATTTCTTACGTGTTACTGCAGCATATTTTTGTCATCTATGTCAGTGGTGTAAATACACAATGCATTCCACTATGACATTTAACTTCCGTGCCACAGGTACATTTTCTGTACCATTGGCTATGCGTGTGTGTGCTGTAGATTACAGCTCACACGCAAAGTTAGAAAAGATTTGAGAAAAGGATACTTTTCACTGGTTGAGAAGGCATATATTTTTGGCTCAACTCCTATCTACCAGTGTTAGTTCATTGGGATTTGTGCCACAGTACCACCCATCGTATACGACTTTGATGCAAAATAGCATAACTTAATGTTACTTTTAAGGGCTACTTTTCAATGCAAATAAGGCTTTTCGTTGGAAAGTAAATATAAAAGCAACACTTTGCTCCCGGTTTACTCCACTTTTATGATGCAGATCGCCAGCACAACGTGTTAATAAATGTGTCCAGTGTTTGCTAAAATAGTTACATTCCCAGTCAGTTATGTTTCATTCTCACTCACAGGAAACAAAGATCTTAGCAGCAACAAAACCTTAAATTCAGCACTGCACCCCGAACAAACTAATTAATTAAATTTCTATTCAAATCCCATTTTAAATCATGAATTGATATTAAATGTAATTACAAGGTTTTACACCCTGATTGCAAAATAAACATGATCTTGAAAATGTTGATTAGAGCATGGTAACTTTTTTGTTTCTTCACATTAAAAATGTGTTTTCTTATGGAGAATCCTGTTTCCCTACAGCCTTATGGGGGTTATATCCCCATGCTCAGCGTAGAAACTCTCTTACTCTGCTCCATGGAAGGTTAACATTTATATCCATTTGTCTGATAAGAAACTACATCAAAAGGGTCAATGTATACCCCCTACCGTAGTAGTCTGTGGGCATTCAGCTTTTTCAGGTAGAGCCACACAGAAGCACCCCCCATCAATCCTAAATTTACATTTACAGAAATCCCGCCATTATGGCGATATTTCCACATTCACAAATGCACTAACAAAGGAAACATTCTACCACCCCACATTCCCTGGACAAGGACTCAGAAGTTATCCATCATAAGTGGCATTTTTGTGTGCAGCTTAATTGAAATCTGCAGCACAAGAAGTTTATGAGATGTTTAAAATTTGACATGAACCATAGGTGTAAGTTTCCCTGACAGCCACTGTCCCGACCCAGAACGAGATCTACAGCACATTTAGCACATACTACCGTGAGCTAGATAATCTGAGGCCTGATGAATGACAGCCCTGGATTTGAGAGTTTCTCTGTGGGGTCACGATTTCAGAGGTGACGACGGAACAGAAAGATGCCCTGAGATGCCCTGAAAGACCCCCTTACAGAGCAGGAGATTCAAGGGGTCATTCACAACTCTGCCACATGCAAAACCCAGTCCAAGATGGCTTGCCCATTCAGTTTTATAAGACCTATGAAACTGCACTTGTCCCAAAACTACTGGAGATGTACACAGCCACCCTTGATACTGGAAGCCAGCCCCCAACTCTACGGAAGCACTCCTGGTCTTGTTCCTGAAGCCGGGATGTAACCCCCTTGAGATAGTCTCATACAGACCATTGTCCATGCTGGGCAGCAATTATAGGATCCTAAGCAAGGTTATAGCAAAGCGGTTACTAGAACACATGCCGACCCTGGTCCACCCGGACCAAATAGGGTTCAGACCAAGGATCCGAAGGTTGCATAGAGTACTTGCCCCACACTGCCTGCTTGGCTTTGGACCTCAAAAAGGCATTTGTCTGCTTAGATTGAGAGTACATGTTCACGGTACTGGACACAGTGGGCATAGGGGGCAGATTGCAGAGCATGAACAAACTACTATACACAAACCCACAGCGAGGGTGAAGATAGGGAGCAGAATATCGGCACCAGGGTGGCCACTCTCACCCCTGCTCTTCACCATAGCAATGGAGCCATTGGTGCAGTGGCTCCACCAGGCAGGCTGCCAATGGGGTATACCTTGCGGAGGCATGGTACACACTGTCTTCCTGTACACTGATGACATCCTAGTCTATATTAAAGATATCTACAAACGAATAGATGGCATCATTAAAATACTGGATGCCTCCAGGTCTGCCTCAGGTCAGGGAGTCAACTGGGCCAGGACATGCCTATTCCTGCTCCCACCCAGACTGCCCCCCACAGTAATCCAACGTGGACGTCCACATTATCCGTTGGAAACCTCGCACTTTCCGATATTTGGACATCAATATGTACCATACCCCCCAAGACTTGATCGACAGAAACCTCATGAAGGGGGTCGCCCCCTCTGGCCCCAAATCACCTTTTGGTGCCACTCCCCTCACAGTGCAGGGCCAAGTGTCTCTGTCTAAAATGGTGATCTTAACTAATCTGCAGCTGAGCATTCCCTAAGCACATTCCGGTCACTGATTGCAATTCTTGGTAGCCTCATGTGGAATAAGGGGAGAGGCAGAGTGGGCTGGACAAATTGCAGCTCCTGACAGAGCAAGGGCGTGTTGGGCACTCCACTGTTTGAGCATTACTACCTGGCTGTGCAGCTTCAGTGACCCACACAATGGCTGGCATGGCACCACTTCGCAGAGATAGGGCTGAGTCCTGAAGAGGTGGTGCTTAGACTCGTCCGCGAACTCTTTCTCTGTAATGCAGTGTTACCCTCATCCAGGAGCAGCCTTCTGATAGTGGCAGATAAGAGCTATAATAGGGCACTGAGGGTCATGCCGGACATGCCGCTATATCTTATGGAGATCCCTTTGCGTCCCATATGGACCTTTCTGGGTGAATACAGGCAGGGAGGTGGCAGAACTCTGGAAAGCAGTGTGGGTGGGTAGTCTGGGGGACCAGTTTCAAGGCGGGCCCTTAGCCCCTTTGATCAATTGACAGAGCACACTGATCTCCCCGTTAGCCAATTCCTGGCATATAGACAACTAAAGGGAGAGCTGGTACAACTGTGGGGCATTGTGGATGCAAAGCCTGATCCACACTCATTTCCCACATACACTATATACAATGGACACTGGCAGCTGGCTGGTCACTTGGCTTACTTGGGCCCTTTCATACAAAATTTGTGATCCGCTGACGATGATCTGGTGGGCTTGGGAGTGGGACGTTAGTCGTGTACGGGCCCATAAAGCATGGGATAAAAAATTGACACACCCACGAAATGTTTCCTGCAGTGCCCATTTTTAATATATACTGCATAACATTCTCCACAAGGCATACCTTATCCTGGCCAGACTACACAAAATCTACCCTGCAATCCCACCTGACTGTTCATGCTGCTGCGCATGTGAGGCAGTTATGTTACACATGTTCTGGGATTGCTCTTACGCCCGTGCCTTTGGAGGGAGGTCACCGACGCCCTCACCAGAGTTACAGGTTGTACACATCTGAACAATGTCACCAGTCGCCTGCTAGGCCTGTATAAGCGCCAGAAAGCTGGCAGTGCCTCTACCAGCTTTATTGATCTAGCGTTGTTAATGTCACGACATATGATCGCAATGCACTGGAAGAGAAGTGCACTCCCACGCGCGATAAACTGTCAAACAGCAACTATTAAATGGAGTAGGGCCACGGAGCTCCAGCGCGAGGAGGCTCGTGGATTACGAAAGCACTCCATTGCGACTGCATGGGATGACCTACTCCCGCATTCCCGGGCAGGCCGGAAAGCGACACTTCTCCAAATTTACAAGACACATTGCAGAATTGGCTATTGCTAATACCCCTACTAGCGGAGGCTCTACTTTCCCTCCCGGCCACCCCACCATTCTCCCTCCCACTCCCCCACCTCGCCAATACCTCCCCATCACACAGACACAAGTCACGTGAGGCGCCACTGTGCTGCATGCTTTGCAACAATGTATTCTCCCTGATGCCGTGGATGGGCAACAGGTAGACAATGTACCAGCACTGCGCACTGCATGACATTTACGCTTTCTTCAAGGCTCATGATTTGGTTTAGTTGTTTTGTGTCTTAAAACCAGTACTGCCATGACATTACATACAAGAGTCATGTTACAACATACCGACAATGCTGCTGTTGACACATCTGTTTGATGATTCCGCCCATTGTAAAGTATTGCATAAAATTTCAATAAAGCTGGTTTAAAAAAAAAACATGTGCAATGTGCGCACAACTCCGGACTGGGACAATCATGCACAGATTGCACCCTAAATTTCAGACCTGCTATTACTAAACCCGCATTAGTGGAATTAGTAGCTGTGCTATTTGACTACTGATTTATTTGCGATTCCTATGGAATTGTATTCCAGCGACTACTATCAACTCTCTGCTGCAAACTATTTTACCATTCCAATATTCCAGTTTAAGATGAAACCAGCGCATTCTTCCAAGAATGTCTTTACCCCGCAGTTATCACTTAATGCATGGTGTAAGATATTAAGTGCCAATTGCAGTTTATCTGCTAGTGTATGTCAACTTTATATTTCCTAGAATACAGAGCAAGCAGACCAAACATAACTTTATTAGAGCAATCTAACAAACGGGCAGTCAGATCTTAATCCATGCCTTTAACTGTGTGCTATTTAGTCTCTCCTACAACCTGCCCTACATCCGCTGACCCGAGGGCCCCAGAGATCTGTGAGTGAAGATTCTTCTTCAGTGCAAGAGAAACATAAAAACCAACTTCAAAGAGTTCTTAGACTGTCCTCTACGTTAATCATCACAGAAGTAGTATTTGGGAAAGTATTTTCACATTACAGAACAAGGTGACTGGAGATGAAAGCAAAGAATGGAAGAGATACCAGAAGGAATAAAGTAGGGAAACGAAACTGGAAAGGAGAAGAAGCCCAGTGATGAATCAAAGTAAATACTGTGTGCAGTTCAGTGTTTACCATTATCATTAATTATGCAGATGCGATGATAAAAGGGCACTAGGAGACAATTAAAAAAATATAGGGCACGCAGCTTAGGTTGCAGGTTTTAATTACTTTTTGAACTTCAGGCATGATATTTAGCCTTCATGGAGACCCAAGGGGCATTTGTTAGTCGAAGCTACTCAAGCTATGAGAAATCCCTGCCATTTACAGAGAAGAAGTCCATAGCTCTGCTGCCTCGCCCTTTGAGGAATTCAAGGACATGCATGTGAGGATGACAATGGTATTGCTTTGTGTGGATTCTATGTAGAGTAGGCAGTGTAGTTTGATTGACTACAGAAGAGATGCACCAGTGGTGTTACAGAGAGAATGTGGCAGCATAGTGCAGCAGATGCAGGAAACAGAAATGCTGTAGCTTAGCAAAGGGTTGGCCTTATTAGCGTAGCAACGGGGAAGCTGTGTATAGGCTGAAAGTGCCTGGCTGTGAGAGTTGAGCTATCAATGTGCATGTCACGTGAGAATCAGACATGTTTTTCAATCATTGTATAGTGAGCAGAATGTGGAGTTGCAATAATGGATGGTTAGCCATGGTCTGAAGATTTGCATGGAAGCAGGATTCATACGTGAGCAGCATTGCAGTGGAGTGGATTTATGTCTGTGGAAATGGCATGCATAAGGACAGAGTTCTGTCCTCATGGTGGTACAGAGAACAATGGTCACAGCTAAGAGAGGAAAGGATTCAGACGCATGACCATTGGTAAAACCAGTGGTCAATTTGCTTGATCAATGTCTTGTCAGAATCAGTGACTTGGGATATGGGAAAAGCCAAGTTTTCTTTTAAATGATATTAACATTCACAATAAGTTGAGTACTCACTAAAAGTGTGCTAAGGTGTCAAGTCTGTAGCACATATTTCTTTTTCTATGCATCCCTGCAGTTTAAAACAAAAATGAGGATTAGCATTAGCACCCCTTAGTGGCAGTGGGAAAAAGTTCCTGCTTATGGGAGGGGCTACTTAGGGCAAGGGTGAACTGGCACTGCTCGGTTTACTCCCCACCCATCTGTTCCTCTAACTCATCCGCAATCATTCAAAAAGCTGGTTTTGGGGGACTGGGTCTTCCTGTACCCTGGTGCCACTACTCAAGAGTTTATAGCTGCCTTAGTTCTCCTGAGTTCACCCCTACTGTCACCAGTACTTTTTCCAACACTGTGCACCATTCCTCACCTTGCCTAACCAGTATGCTGCCTAAAGTTCCTCTCCCTTTTGCACCCTCTTTTACCAGTGATTGAGAAAGGGTGCAGCTTCGATCCAGCCATTTCCTCATCAGGGTGTTTAGCATTGGCCAGGAAATGTTATGGAGAGGTGGGCCAGTAGTTTTCTTTACTATGCATCACGTATCCCAGTTAAATTGGAAAACTTCATCTGACTTCATAAAGTTCGAAATTTTTAAGTTTCATCCTTCTATGTGCATGTAATTGAAAATTTACCCAACATTCTTACTCGCCCATCCATCCAGATCTCGAAAAAGAAAAAAAAGAGAAAAGATTTGAGGTTCAAACTTTCATTTAAGAAGGAAATGTCTTTAGCCTTATTGGGATACAAGCATCATGCGCTGTGTTTGATTTAAACTAGCCATATGGGTTCTCTTTCTATCTAGAGACAACATCAAAAACTCACATGAAAGTGCCCAGTAAGCAGTGAAACGTCAATCCTTAACAACTCTGATATCTGACCTATAGTTGATGTGTGCCATTACAAATGCGATCAACATTCCCATGACAACATAACATCAAATACTATGACACAACATAGCATAGCACAGCATGAACAGTACAACACAACACAACACAAAATCAAAATGGGTCATCACGGTAGAAGATCAAAAGTATTAAGATCTAGTTCAAAAAGATTAGCTCTTGAGTGAATTAGGAGGCACCTGGAGATATATTTGCGATGATCATGTGCAAAAAGAATTCACAAAAGTGTATGCAAGTCCCTCATTATGTACTCCTCACTCCAAATTTTCTTTGGTGCATTTTCGTGAGCATGGTTTAAATCTGATATTCTCTAGGAATCTCCAAAGCTAGGAACAATCAGATATTTGTGGATCAGATATTTATTGTCTTTGATGACTTTCCTTTTATCATTTTAGGATGAAAAACTGTGAAGCAAATTATTACGTGTGATAAAAACAGTGTGTGTCTCTCAAATAGGTGAAGCCAAGAAAGATAACTAATAAAAATTTGCGAGAGGCAAGACATCTATAACTAATTGTGTGTCCAATAGTGTGATCCAAAATCATGTCTGGTGGTCTTCGTTGTGCCCCTACTGGACCTCCTGGCCATGGTCTTTCTGTTGGTCCTTGTGTTATTGGCAGTCCTCCTTCGTGCAGGCCTATTCCTCTTTCATTGCTTCTTTTTGCCCTGAACCTCCTTGCTCTGGTCTACCTCTTGGTTCTTGTCTTGGTCCTCTTAGTAGTTGTGGACCTGGTCCTCTTACTCTTTCTTCTTCACCTGATAAGCCTGCTGTTGGCTCCCCTAGTATTCTAGTTTCTATGGTTCTGATCATCATGATGGCCCTGTTCTCCCTGGTGGTCTTGGAGCCTATAATCCTGATATTTATCCTACTCTCTTTTCTAGTCTTCCTCACCACCGCCTTCCTCTCCTTTATCTGAGTCCTCTTCATCTTTCACTTTCTATTCCTACACCTTTTCCTACCCCCAATCCCTAGTCATCTTCTACAAAACAATATTTCTATGAAACATTGAGTCAAAGTTTGTCTCCACTTTCAATTAAGCCATTTACATCTTAATATTTTATGAAGCATTTTTCTTCACTTTAAATTCCTCCCATTTAAACAAATGACTGTATTTTTCTGTTATATATATGGCACTGTGTCTACAGGCCATGGGGTGCAAGATCCCGGCTGTTTGTAAATGTGACACTTTGATATGGGAGAAAATTTAAATGAGGAGTTTTATGTAATCCATATAAACATAAAGTAAATTCTTCAATTTAATTTTCTCCCATTCAAAAGCGTTGCATTTACACACAGTAGGCATCTTGCTCCCAGTGGCTGGTAGACACAGTGTCATGTTAATAACTGGAAAATTCCGCAATTTATTTCAGTGGGAGAAATTTAAAGCCCAGAAAAATGTTCCACATTATGATCATTTTTGAAGAACATTCTGCTGCACTTTTAATTTCCCCCATTTAAAAAAATGGTTCTATGTTTGTTGCACACATCTAACAGAGGCACATATGGCTAAAAATATGTCATGTGCCAAAAGTATATATACAAGACAGGCTCTCTGTAGGAAAGTGCTGCATTTGACATGGTTAGCCCCCACTTTTTGTCTGGAACATGATGTGATTTCGAATAAAAGTTTACCGATTCCCTTCTAACCAGCTTCCCAGAGATCTTTCCGAACAACTTTGGCAACCCTGGTAAGTCCTGAGTAAATGGTACCCCTGTTACCTAGGGCATTGGGACAGAAGAGGGTCCACTAGGGCTGCAGCATGAATTGTGCCACCCTAGGGACCCCTCACCGTGACCATGCAAACTGCCATTGCAGGCTGCGTGTCTTGGTGCAGAGAAAACTGAAGTCGACATGGCACACATCCCTGTGTGCCATACCCCCAGACACTGCATGAGGTGTAGGTAAGTCATCTCTACTGCAGGCCTTACTGCCCTAAGGCAGGGTGCACTATACCACATGTGTGGTCATAATTGCCTGAGGAGATATGACTAGGCCTGGGCAGAGTTCGCAGAGTCGCACTACATGGACCTCAGCGGAGAGGCTGTAAGACTATGCCGCGTTAAGCGGAGTTCCGTGAGTGGGCGGAGTTTTCCGGAGTGCCCGTTCACGTTGCATTTTCCATCTAACGCAGTGTCAAGTAAGTCCTCGCATTCCAAATCATGCACGAACTGCACCGCATAGTTTGCATGGGCGCGCCCCTCATGTTTTCTAGTCTCTTTATAGTGCTGGGCCTAATTTTCAATCCTTCTGTAATCTTTGTAATCCTTCACTCTCCTAATTAATCTACCCCTCATTTTTATTTGTTGTATTAGTGTGTGTTTTTGTGTCTGTGTATTTTACAGTTTTTTTTTGTGTTTTTCATGACTTTTTGTATTTGTTTAGTTTTCCCCTTACTTCCTTATTTCTTCTTTCCTTTCCTTCCTTTTCCTCTTTCTTTTCGAATCTTTACCCCACCCAGTGCCATGGCAGAATAGGGTTGCCTACCTTGCGGGCAGCGCAGTTGCCCAGGTGTGCAGCCCCGGGCGTTCTTCAGCGAGGAGGAGGTGGCAGCACTAGTTTTTTTTGTGCAGCACCACCTCCCCTCCATGCTGCCAGCAGGCCCGGCAATGTATACCCCCTGCGAGAGCATTGGCTGCGCTGGGGGAGGGAGCACCAGTGCGTGCGATGCACCAGCCAGGTTTGGCGCAGTCCAGCAGCTGACGCACTACTGGCCAGATATTCTTGCCCAGTAGCAGGACCCGCTAGACCTGCTTCCTGTCGAGATTCTGGGGCTCGCTGAGTAATAATTATATGTTGTGTTTGTGTTCTACAATGCCCCAAAAAAATTCCGAATAGCAGCTCACACTCAGTGGTAAATTAGGTTTAGTTTACGTTAAGAATATTATTATTATGTGATTCAGTTTCTGCTAGGCAGGTGCTCAGCGCTACCTGATCGTACTCATCATTGGTGCTTGCTTTGTCTGATTAATTAAGAAGCCATTGCAGTCTCTTCTGCCCTCCTGTCCCCGTAGTGAATCAGTGATATCAATGAGTTAGCATTCTCTGTGACTTTGTTTATGTAGCTTGCATAGTTTCAAGCTATTTCACAGCAATGTGTATTATACATCAATCAATCAGGAAATTGTGAAGCGCGCTTCTCACCCGTGAGGATCTTAAGGCTCTGTGGGGGGGTGAGGGGGGGGTGCAGCTCCGGGTCAGCCAAAGAGCCAGGTCTTGAGGCTCTTCCTGCATCTATGCATTGAAAAAAAGGGAGATTGAGTTGGTGCACCAAGAGGGTTGAGAAATGAGAATAGAATCAAAGATTATTCACTGCAATGCATTAGTTTCAAATGTAGTTTTTTAAGGAAATTAGGAATAGGGATTTTAGGATTATTATGGGCAACTCAACGATAATCGATAGACTCGAAACTATTACTATAGGCGATTCATTTTAGAGAAATACAATGTGACTGCGTTTGCCTGTCATAATAATTTTGTGGAGATTAACTGAATCAATAATCTATTTTTTATCTTTTTCACTTCTTACATCAGCACCCAAGGGCAAGAAGAGGGACGTTGCGGAGATGGGTCCTGGAGTAGCTGGTCAGCAGGAGGCGGCGACCACCAGTGCCCCTGCTGAGGGCTCAAATAACCCCAGTAAGTCCTATTATTTATATTTATAATTTCTATAATGGTGGGTTTTATGATTTTTGTGGGCTTAGGGTAGAATCTTGGGGTGTCAGAATGTTGGTGCTGTGTTCCAGGGCGGGAGTTGCTGCCTGAAGGCTGGTGTTAATGGTGAGAAATAAAGTGACTGACACCATTACTTGCTGTCTTCCTTTCACATGGCGCAGAGGACGGGCTATGAAACCACTCATGCAAAGCACAATGGATTAGCTCTTTTTCCTCTGCCAACTATCCTACTTTTAAATTTTGCCTTGTTTGTTTTTTTATACTGTCTCATTTTTTTCGACTCCCCTATTCAATTTTTGTTTTATTCCTGTTATCCCTGCCATATCTTTTTTTTCCATATTACATGTTTTTTTGGTAGGTGACTTTTTTCGATCTGTACAGAAAACAAAATGGAGGAAAGATCAAGTGGGTCACGTTGAGAAAACTAAATGGATGCCAGAAAGTTCCGGTGCAACACTCTACGCACGCCCACTAGGCCAACCGATCAGTGGAGGCAAGTAGAAACTGAATGACATCAATTGTTGTCAAATTTCTCATCAAAGAGTTCGTCACCTTCATTGTCAAGCGACAGTGAGGAAGATGGGTTTGGGATGTCAATGTTGACTGCTGGACAACATGCAAATGTAGGCTTACCTTCTTGCAAGGAAGAATGCCAGTCGAAGCTAGGTCGACAAGTGAAAGTGGGAAATTCACTTGAACACTATCCCAAGATCACACTGAAGGTGAATGGGTGCACCATACCTTTTATCATAGACAGTGGCGCATCGATAAACATTATGCTGGCTGAAAAGTGCAATTAACTGTCTCCAGTGACCCGTTTAACTCTGATGAAAACCAAAGTGTATGCGTGGGCTGCTTTGACACCACTGCAAAGTCAAGGTTCATTCATAGCCAGGGGGGTAGGAGCACACTGCCTCACATCCCAGCACCATTACCCATGTGCATCCTCCTACCCCCTTACTGTTCAAAAGGCCCCAGTGAGCCTGCAAGCTGATGAGCTTCAGAGCCCCTGATTACCGGAGTGGTATTGACCTGAGGAAATTTGTGACAGCATGTCCAGCAACCCCAGAATAGTTCTTTACTGATGACGGAATAATCCAGAAACGAATGTGTCTGCACCAGCTTTGGTAAAAATTATGATGACCTTTGATGCAAGTGCGAAATCCTGTAGTATACTAACAAGGATGTAAAGGGGTAATGGCGCTGGGATGTGAGGAAGTGTGCTCCCAGCCCCCTTAAGGTTCATTCATAGCAATTGTGAAGCATAAAAAGACAAAAAATACAAGCATCAATTCATGTCTTTCCAGGCTCTTCAATGAGTGCATGTTTACTCAGTTTCAGTACTGCTGATTACATGGGGCTGATTTCTGTAAACTACAATATCAATGCCTATCATGAGATAGTGAATTAATTTCCATCATTGTTCCATGGACTAGGAAGACTTAAGACCATGAAAGTTCAAATTCACATAAATGAGGACATCCGTCCTATTGCTCACCGACATTGTCGATTGCATTTCATTTACAAGAGGCTGTTGAGAAAGAACTTGAGACACTCTTAAAGCACAACATCATTGACCGATCCACTAGGCCAATGCCATGGGTATCACCCATAGTGGTAGTGTAGAAAAAGAATAGTGGAGGAGCCTGCGTATCTGAGTTGATATGCACCAAGCGAACAAGGTGACTGAACGAAAGCAATTTCCACATACGCATCTTGTTGACATAATTACGCAGCAAAATGGAGCTAAAGTCTTTTCCTGCCTTGATTTGAATAAAGGGTATCACCAGCTTGGACTGGCAGAGAATTGCAGGTACATTACTACCTTTTGGACTCATGTTGGTATATTTAGACATAAAAAGCTAGATTTCAGAGTGTCATCAGCTGCAGAACTTTTTCAGGATCTAATTCGTCGCATAATACAGCCAGTCACAAATTCTTTCAATTATAGTGATAATATACTAGTTTTTTGGGCCACACGAAAGGAACATGATAAAACTCTTACACAAGTGTGTCGTATACTAGCTGATGCAAGTCTCACATTAAATGCAGCAAAGTGTGAGTTTCATCAATTTAAGCTCTAGTTCTTTGGTCATATCTTTTCTGATGGGGGAATGACTCTGGATCCAAATAAAGTGCAAGCCTTGTCATCCACTTCTCCCCTCCAAGATGTAAATATGCTGAAATCTTTCCTTGGTATGTCAGTTACTGTTCAAGGTATATAGGTAACTTTGCCACCATAAGTGCCCCATTGAGAGACTTAATGAAATGTAATGTCCCATTTCAATGGTCAAGAAAATGTGAGCAAAGCTTCAAGAAAATCAAGCATGCAATTGAGATCGCCACTGAAATGGCATACATTGATCCAAAATTACAGATGGAGGTTGTTGTTGGTGCAAGCCCAGTGGGGTTGGGTGCCATTCTTGCCCAGCACACTGTACATCCCAATGCCCCAAGGCACATTTTAGACTATGCCAGCAGAAGTTTGTCATCAACAGAACGTGCCTACTCACAACCTGAAAAAGAGAACCTAGCTGTGGTGTGGGCTTGTGAACATTTTCATGTGTTCCTATATGGAAAGCATTTCAAAGTTATCACTGACCACCAAGCACTGCTCACCATTTTCAGAAATCCTAAAGCCAAGATGACCCCTCACATTGAGAGGTGGGGGTTGCAATTGCAGGAGCGTGATTATATGATTGTGCACCATCCAGGAAAAGATCAAAACCGGGCAGATTGCTTCTCACGTGCACCAATACAGTGTCAAGGCACTACTTCTAAAACAGCTGATGCTTATATTAACTTAATTGTGAAATCCAGTGCACCTACTGCCATATCAGCGGAACAAATCATTGCTGCCATGAGCACTGACAGAGAATTGCTGATACTCAAGACATTATTACACATCAATCGTGGCAAAAACATAGTCGACCTCTTCATGATGACCTTGAATACCAGAAATTCAAAAATGTGCAGGAAGACGTTTTTAGTTACCCCAGAAGGTATCATCGTATGGGGGTCAAAAATGGTCATACCCGAGCATCTGGGACAAGAAGTTATCATCCTGAAGTTGTTGCTGCTAAAAGAGCTCTACGGGACTGAGTGGAAGTCCCTCGTCTTCATGAAAGAGCTGAAAAAGGGTTAAAGTTGTGTCATTTGTGCAACTGCTTGTCATCCAAAACAATACTGCATCCATTAAACATGTCTGATCTTCCAAAACATGCATTGGAGAAGATTGCAATTGATTTAGTTGAACCCCTTCACAATGTACATCATCTACTAGTAATTCTTGATGAATATTCCCGTTTTCCCCTTGTGGAAGATCTGTCATCAACTACTCATGACAGAGTCATTGAGTGATTAAAAAGTATATTTGCAACATGGGGTTTTCCTTCAATTTTTATATCTGACAATGGCCCACCTTTCAATAGTCGAGAATTTAAAGATTTTCTCTCTCATCAAAATGTCAAGCATCAGAAAATCACACCTCTCTGGCCACAGGTGGATAGTGTGGTTGAGAGATTTATGAGCACCTTCAAGAAGACCATGTGTTGAAAAAGCTTGAACCCAAATTAGTTCTTCAGTCAACGCTTCGTGCATGCAGGTCAACTCACCATTTTGCAATGGGTGAAAGCACTGCCATCTTGATGTTTGGGAGAGCCATAGGAACCAAATTGCCTCAATGGACCACTGGGAGATATATTGACAGTGATAAACTTCGCACTACTGATATGTCTCACAAATGCAAAATGAAGTCCCATACGGCTGCTCTGCTCGGAGCACTGTGTTCAAAAGAGGAGATCAAGTTATTGTGAGGCAGAAATGGGAAAGCAAGTGTGATGCTCCTGTTGATGCTGACCCATGGAGGATTGTGAGGAGTAAAGGACACATGGTGACTGTTTGCCGTCTTGGAAACTCCATTACGCAAGATTATTTGCATTTCAAGCACCTGCCTTGACCTTCGCCATCTCCAGATGTCACAAGTGAGACTTATCCACATGAGAATCTGGAGAGCCCAAAGACTGTACCTGTGGCTCTGTCACCAGTGCCAGCCATGTATCTCTTACATGACCATATCTGGGTGACTGATTCGAGCACCGAAAAACCTTATTGATCTTATTGAAGAGTTGTAATGTATATCTATATATTATTTGTACTTTTTAGTTAACAAAGGGAGAGATATAGTGTCTTGTGAATCAGAGATGACAAGACCCTTTTGGTTCCTGATGGACTGTATAGAACAGTGACGTAAGTGCGTGGGTGTGGGTGGTAGATTTCATGATGTAGAATGTTCAGTTAACAGTTACGAGCTGAGGAATAAAGACATGTAATACCAAGCTATGTGTGTGATATGATCATTTGCATGTACCTGGGCTCGGTGAGAATGTTACAAACTACACCCTACAACTTTTCCCATCCAGAAGCAGACCAACATGAACACTATAAAAACAATACTTACTATTCCTACTAGTACTTTGCTTGCTGCTAATACTACTACAACATCCCAATTACCTCTGTCTGCAAACACTTGCTTACCTCAAGAACAATACCTTGACACAGATTCCTAATAACAACACACTTAAAGAGCCCAATGAACAAACCTCTAAGGTAAGCCTCCTCTCGTGAGCTTAGTTCGCAGTTAGTGTTTAGACTACAAGCTCTAGCTCTGCACACACCTTCCCTAGAAATAAGAATAATAAAGCAACTGTTGTGACAGAAGTGGCCTGCTCTTCAAGACTTCTAGTATTGATCAAACACATCAGGCACCTCCAACTTAAATTTCTCTTGGTGTGAGAGAAACAAGATGCTCTTGCTTATTTGGCATCTCCATAGGATGCGGCACACCACAGTTGACAGAAGGTTCATCTTTCATAGTAATTGCACAATCATCACTTATATCAAAGCCAATATGCAATATCTTGGAATCTGACAAGTTACACATAAACTGAACTTATTCTACCAGCCTGCTCTCTGGATCAACGATTCATAACACATGAAGTCACTAACCTTAGAATAGAAATGGAGAACTCCTAAACTCAGACATGTTACCAATTTTCCTCAGGAATGGCCTAATACCTAAGTGGAGTACCTTCACTCCATCACATCATAAGATAGCAAGAGTCGTCACCAACACTGGACCTTTTTAATACTCTATGGAGCCCATCTCTCACACTTGGTAAAAAAATACATGAAGGCCCCTATCCCTTCCCTTCTGGCTTGAGTTGCTAAATGCCTTTTTCAAACAAGATATAGTTCCCGATGCACTTAAAATCAGACAAGCATGGCCTCTAATGATGAAAAACGAATCTGGCCCTTATCTTGCAGACATTTTCTGACTTACCACAGATCTTCCATTCCTTTCTTGGGGAAATGCACAGCCAGGTTCCTCAATGAATACATGTCCAGTCATCAATTCATATCTGTCTACAGTACAGAATATATAAACCAGCTTCCTCAAGATTGTTGATGACATCTTCCAGGTATTTAATCACAGAAACAGCTGCTTACTAATGCTAACTGATCTCTTGAAAGTCTTTGGACATCACTTCATGATATTCTTCTTTCGCTCATACATGATTGTCTGTTCTTTGATTACCCTGTTCTGAGTTGATTCTGGTCCTATTTAACAAACTCATTTCAATGTATCAAAATCATCAACTTCGCCTTGAATCTTTTATCATCGTACCCAAAGGTTTGATCCTGGTCTGATTCTTTTTAATCTTTCTGTGAGATCTTTCGGGGAGTTTCTGCATAAACACGGAATATCTTACTACCAGTATGAGGATGATCCCCAGTTACGATCCCCAGTTACAAATGTGGATGGACTGCACCAATATCCTAAATAATTTGACCAGCTGCTTCTCAGAGGTACAGAGCTGGTTGAAGGTATCCGCCAAAGAGAACTATATGCTCCCCACCAACTGAATTAACCACTGGAACATCATTGGTACCTCTCCTAAAAGTGTAATCATGGCCAAATAAGTGGGTCTCAACCTTGATTCAAAGTTTAAACTTTGATGCCCACATCAAATCTATTACTAAAAGTGCACATTACCAGCTGGGGGTTATAAAACAAACCTCAAACCTTTGCTCCCCAAAGAGCAACTAAACTGTATGGTTCAAGCCATGGTTATCTTGAGTGATGTATATTCAAATACATTATTCACAGGTCTTCCAAAGTGTTGATTTGTACACCTCAAATGTGTTCTCCACTCTGCTGATTGGTTCAAATCTCGTGCCAAAAAATTTGATTGCATTTCAACAATTATGTCCTCCCTAAACTGGCCACCACTAAAGTTTGCAGCAATGACAGGCATCCCAGAATATTGTCAAACAACTGATCATCTTTTGGAGGAAATAGATAACCAAGAAGTAGATCCATCTTGTGACTTGAAACCTTGTAGGTCAAGAAAAGTTATACAATGAAAAGTTCCTCTACAGATTTGAAAATCCACATTAACCTTGCACTCAACATGAAACTTTGTAAACACTCATCTACTATTTACTTACTAAAGTTGATCGTAGCACAAGTCGATCTACTATTACCTACTCTCTTTGATCTTAGCACACCTTTAGCCACTTTCCAGAGTAAGGTGCTTCTTAATGCACACAAAAGCAATTTCAAACTCTCAAGCAAACCATGCCTTGTTCTGTCCACTCCCCATTCCTTGCATAAGAGTTTACTACTGCACAGTTGTACACAGCTGTGGCTCACAATTTTGCAGAAATACATTCATTTGTTCTTTTTAGGTATACTATGGTGGATACTTGATAGGCTTATTGGACACTCTGAGCTTTGAATGTTCTGTTAAGGTTGAAAATGGAAATGGATGTGTTATATATATCTTTATCAGTCTTGGAATCCAGCACTATGCTGACTGAAACTCTCCCTGTATTATGGGTTGTACATGCTGACACCCTCCCCACACATAATATACTCACATAGTACATTTGCAGCATGTGAACAAGAACTCCTCGTGTTCTTTCAAAAAGAAGCCAAGCATTGGCAAGATGAAGGATCAGATATAATTGTCTGCTATAGTGCTTGTGTCATTTCTGGAAAGAGGAGCTACCACAGCAGTGCTTAATTTGGGACAGCGGTTGCCAGTGGAGACTTCAGGCACTTGACTGACACTTCTGTTTCCTCATCATACATTTACCGAGGGAAAAACACACAGATCTGAAAGACCATCACAAAAGGAGATAGCAGGAACCTGCAAGAGTGTGATATAGGGACTCCCTGTCTGTTGGTGGATTAAAGAGGCATGGAGCGGATTTGAGACTACCAGCCTTGGATTCGACGCTATAATTTTCAATTCCACTGGCCGCGGGCTTTTGAGCAAGCTTCAGTGACCGACATTCTTTCTTTTACAAACTAGGCACTTTACGACAGGCTAAATTCACGAAAGTAGATCGAAAATGTGCACCTGCACTTCTACGCCCTCGCTTGGGTGTATATTTATGACTGTCCAAAATTCATACAACATTTCCAGGTTATGACTGAAAAACTGCACCAGTTATAGCTGTACCGTTTCAAGCCATACTTCAAAAAAAGTTTTATAAATTCTTGGCTGCGCCTGGCGTTGGCATCTTCACTAATGTAATTTTACATGGTGTACAATTATGTCGGGTGAAATATCATTTTTATGCAAAGTCCCTTTATTATTTTATTCACAAAAGAATAAATATTTTTCATTGTGGGGAGACCGCTTTGCCTATAATCTCAAATTGTGCGGAATATCACTTTCCCTATCCTCTTTCAAATTTTGGGGGGTGTATCTTTCCGATCCCACTTTGAAAATACATTTGCTCCTACCATTAACAGAAGCAAATCTCTGACCGTTTGCACGGTGGGAAGGTGTCGGTGCGGACCAGAAAACTCATATGCTTGTCGGAATTCAGACGCTTTTCAGTTTAAATACCCCTGGAATACTCGCTTCGCCCCACTGGAGTTGAATATACTCATGCAGAATAATGTGTGATAATGATATAATACTGAATATAGGTAAAAATATTTATGACTGTCCAGTCACCCTTTTTTAATAAATCAAGCCAGTGCTCCTGCAAGCCAGATTACATGCACAAATAGCTTTGTAAATTGGGTTCTTACCTTTAAGAAACACTTCAAGACGCACGCAACCATATTTGTTGGTGATATGTGTGCAGAAAATAGTTTACCACCCTTTTTGATAATATATAGCACAGTTTACTGTTCCAACTCTTTCTATATTTGGAAACATAGTATTCCCTCTGCCTACCAGCCGCATGAATTCATAACATGTTCAAAAAGCATTTACGTGTATGTAACATTCATTTTGTGAACAAGTCAAAGACTGAAGGCCGCATTCTGACATTTAAACTGCCATGGCTCATATTTCATATTTTAAATGATCAGAACATATACCTTCCACAATATATTTGTCAGGACACTAGCTGAAGTTTAAAAAAACACAAGGTAAGCTTGCAGTGCTCTATTAAAAGCTTTTAATAGGTAACTGAACCAATTAGTTACAACTGTTGGCGCATAAGTGATTAATTGGTTGCTTTGTCTAATTGAATGAGATACTCCCATCAAACTCAGTGGGCGCCTTAAAAAAGATAGGGTCAAAGAATTTAACATAAAAAGCTGAAAATATTCAAAGTATTTAATTATAATGTTCACTTTATCCATCTCTTCATGTTATTCATGCCTCTGCTATATTTTCTAATGAAAATAAAAATGGCTCCGATACCAAACGTAGGATTCCTTAACTCTGCTTCATATGACTTATGTTTTTATGTAATCAGTGACACTTTCTCTATGTTTAAAGTCCGATCATTATGTTGTTTCTAGAGCTATATGCTAAGTCTACCATTTAATAGCATTTTTTTTCCAAAACGTATTACACAACCGTTTTTGTGGAATCTAATTGTTGTGGTTTCTGTAAATAACTGGGGATGTATTACACAAAGTGCACCGGAGGCTCAACTGTTTTTTGCACCGGTTTTTCCCATATAATAATGTCTACGATTGAATGAATGAACTAATGAATGAAATGTATATTTGTGAAGTACACTGCCACTCCCATAGGAGCATCCTGGCACTAAGCGGCGAGGAATGTAACTATATGAACTCAGTGGATTCTGGCAGTTTGTTCTTCAGAGAATAAGGGAAAAACACAGCTCATCAGAGATGCCAAAAAGCCATGTCTTGAGCTGCCAATTGAAGATACCTTCAGATTCGATAAATCTCAAGCAAATCTTTGTCCTTAAGGTGATTCAACAAGGGTCCCAATAGTATGCCTGAAAACTTACAGTAATCAAAAGATTTGCAGGGGAACTTCTGTGTTTTCCTATCCCGTGTTGGGTGCAAATTTAAGAATTGGACTTTAGGAGTTCAATCAAGGAAATTCCTAAGGGTGTAGATCTGGCCATGACAAAGGCGAGATATCTTGCCAATTTAAATATGCCAAAATGTAATCACTTGCAAACACCTCCTTTTGTGGGATGTTCATGTTTATATAAAACATAACAATTAATCCAGTAAAGAGACCACATGGGTTAGATTTCAAGATGTGGATCATATGCATGGCGATTGTAATATAAGCAGCGCTATTCAGTATGAAAGCTTTTATTTAAAAATGCCAATGTATATAATTTAGGCTTTCAAATGGTTATGCAACTGGTTAGAAATGGGATTCCTGGTTGACTGAGGTATGCACCCAGGCAAGGCAGGAACCACCACTCTTGTCAGGGTTAGCTAGTTACACACTAAAAGACAACCTGTGCTCACAGTCTGGTAGCTTGGCAAAGAGCAGTCAGGCTTATATAATGAGGCAATGTGTAAAGTACTTGTGCATCCCACACACACAGTAACACAATGAATACACCACAAAAAGACTCCATACAGGTTTAGAAAAATAGAGAATATCTATCTGAGCAAAATGAGATAAAAACAGCAAAAATCCAATGAGTAGAAGTCGAGATACACATGTTTAATCCCTTCGCTGTTGTCCACATAAGGTATCCACGCCAAATTTGCGTCCTTTTCTTCCAACATCATGGGAATTTTTTAGGTACCTAAGGTTTGTTGATTTCCCTGGAGAGGACCCAGAAATTAGCCAAAATACAGCTACAAATTGTTTAATTTGTGGAAAAATTGAAAAAAAGTGCTGCACAAGAAAGCGTCTGTTTTTTCCCCTGCAAATGGTATCAACAAAGGGTTTGTGGTGCTGAAATCACCATCTTCCCAGCTTTCAGGGACAGACAGACTTTTGTCAGAAAACTAAAACATTTTTACACAGTTTTGCCATTTTACTGGGACATAGCCTATTTTTGCTATTTTTCGGGCTTTCAACCTCCTTCCAGTTAGTGGTAGAAATGGGTATTAAAGCAATAATGAATCCTGGAAAACTATTCATTTCAGAAAAGTAGACACAATTTTGAATTCAGCAAGGGGTCATTTGTGTGAATCCTTCAATGTTTTTTTATAGAAACTAACGGTTGAAAATGAGTTGAAAAAAACAGCCATTTGTGCCAACGTTTTCACCTGTAACTACTTCAAAGTATGACAGATTTTTTTAAGCAATATACCGTTACATCTGCTGGACCCTTCTGGTTGTGGGGATACATAGGACTTGTAGGTTCGCCGAGAACCTGAGGAACCGAGAGCCAATAACTGAGCTGTGTCTTGCAATGGTTCAGTTCAATTTTCATCATAGATCAAATCGGTGCAGAGGGCGTCAACAACAAGTTGCAAGATCTCCATGCGAAAAGCTGCCAATTCTTGAGCTGAGGGCTGGCGGCCAAACGTTGGAAATGACAGTTGATGTAAGATCAGAATTCGCAATCCACTCAGCTTTGGAGGATCTGGTACCGTCAGAGTCAAGAGCCCGAGGGCCTCCACTCCAGGGGCTAGCAATTCAATGTCAATGATCAGTGTGGTCTCCCCGATTCTCACTCTTCCAGACCTCATCCTCCCGGACCTCCCTGGTCCCTGCATCTGTGACCAAGTATGTCCAATCAGGAGCAGCGTACTTTTGGCACAGCACTCTTTCTCTCTTTGATCTACTTAAGCCTTCTTGACTTGGCTCTGCGTCACTTTGCTCAGATTCAGACGTTTCGGAGATGGGAGCGAGATCCTTTTCTGATGTAAGACTCAAATTCAGTCTTTCTTTTCTCACTGGCCACGTTTCGCTTCCAGCCTCCGTTCTCCTCTCCACCCTTGCCTGTCCCACACCAGTCTGCTCAGCTGAATCCAACTCTACTTCAACTCCAACGATTCAGTCTCCCTCAGTGTCTGTACCGGGATCTTGTTCAGCATGGTCCCTTTCAGCTTGACCTAGTGAACAGTCGGTTTCAGCAGGAACCCTTACAGCTTGGCTTGTCCCCTCTTCCGACCTTGCGATCTCAGCTGGATTTCTTTGAGCGAGAGGAACTGTTTCTTCCAAGGGTTCTGGAACACTGCAGGTGTGGGAGGCGTGGATCCAGTTCGGTAGGCCTCCGCACTTCAAGGCTGTGCTTGTAACCAGGATCACTTGATACGGACCTCGCCACCGTGCATCAAGGCAATTCTTCCTCATGTGCTTTCTGACCAAAACCCAGTCCCCCGGGCTTAGGTCATGCAGGAGATCTTTCGAGGTGGGTGCAGTTGCAGCCTCGACCTGGTGAGACACAGAATTAACCACGTCAGCCATTCCCTTGCAGTAATCGAGAACCAAATCATCGGTGATGTTTATCAATGCTGTAGTTGGCACTGCAGGCAAACGCATCGCCCTCCCCATCAATATCTTGTGGGGGGAAAGTCCTGTTCTCCTATCTGGAGTACTAGGCAAACTCATTAGCACCAAGGGCATCGCATCCAGCCATTTCAAAGACGTCGACGAGCAAACCTTCGCCACTCTCATCTTGATGGTCCCATTTATCTGTTCCAGTAGGCCAGACGCCTCCGGCCTGTAGCTACAATGCAGTCTTTGATCAACTTGTAAGGCGGCACACAACAGTTTCATGATCTCACTATGAAAGTGAGTTCCTCTGTCCGATTCCAACGAGGTTGGAAATCCGAACCGTGAGATGACCTCTCTAAGCAACAACTTCGCCACTGTAAGACTGTCACACCGCCTAGTTGGATACCCCTCAACCCAACACAAAAAGACACACACCACCACCAAAACGTACCTCAAACCATTGCATCTGGGCATTTCGATGAAGTCCAACTGTATCCTGTTAAAATGGCCTCCTGACCTCCCAATGTGACTCAGGGCAACTACAGTTTTCTTTCCTGCATTCATTTGCTGACATGTAACACACCTATGACACACTGCCTCAGCATACACACGAAACCGTGGATTGAACCATGTCTGTTGAAACACCCTCACCATGACATCTCTTTCAAGGTGAACTGCTGCATGAATATGCCCTGCCGTAGGACTCAACAAACAGTTGGGTAACACTGCCCTTTCATATGCTGATACCAAAATGCCATCCCCTATTTTCTCACAACCTGCTCTAATCCATGCTGCTTCTTCCTCTTCAGGGACCTCTTCTTGGAGACGCTTAACTTCATCCCAGGTATCAGCCACAGTCAACATCATGTTGAACTCGGTCTTTTCTGTGCTCTCTACTACATATTCCCCATTAAAGATACAAGCATGTATGGTACAAAAGTAAGCTACTTCATCTGCATATCGGATTCCCTTGGTTACAAAATCCTCCCCTCTGCCATGTGCCGCACATTTCACCACCGCTATTTCCTTGGGTTTTTGCAAAGCTTCTAACAGTTGCCGCACATATTCTCTGTTCCTAATAGGAGATCCTGATGACGTTAAGGACCCCCTCTGTGACCACAACTGCCCGAAATCATGAACAATTCCAAACCCATACTGACTATCAGTGAAGATAGTACCTCGGACTCGATCAGAGATGAGACATGCGCGTATTAGGGCAATGGATTTCAGCCACTTGTGCAAAGTATACTCCTTGTAAACAAGCAGCTTCCACAACTCCAGAAATAGTACAAACAGCAAAAGCTGCTCTCAAACGACCCTCATTGTCTCTGAAGCATGAACCATCAACAAAGAGGACCAGATCAGATTCGGGTAACGGTTCATCGACAATGTCGGGCCTGGGTTTGGTAGAAAGTTCAGTTACATCTAAGCAGTCATGCTCCTCACAATCTTCTCCTTCAACAGGTGGGATTGGCATCAGTGAGCTGGATTCAACATAGAACATCTTTTCAAGGAAACATTCTCGGATGCCAATATAACTTGCTCATACTTAGTAAGCCTGTTATTGGTCAAATGCTGCGTTTTGGTTCTCGACATCAGGAGTTCCACTGAGTGCGGGACATGGACAGTAAGTGGGCGGCCCATCACAAATCTTTCACATCTTTCAATGCTGACACCTGTTCCAGCAATGGATCTGAGACATCCGGGCAATGCAGAAGCTACCGGGTCTAGGGTAGCTGAAAAATAAGCCACTGGTCTACGGGCATCTCCATGTGTTTGAGTTAGTAACGCTAGTGCGCACCCCTCCCTCTCATGGCAGAAGAGCGAAAATGCTTTATTATATTCGGGTATTCCCAGGGCTGGAGCACAACATAGGCTCCCTCTCAGCTCCCGGAAGGGCACCAAATGGTCGTTATCCCATGGTACCGGATCATTTACATCCTTGCGTGTCAACCTTAACAAAGATTTTGCCTTGAGGGAAAAATTTGGAATCCACTGCCGACAGTAGCCGACCATTCCCAAAAACATTCGGACTACCTTTTGTGTTTTAGGAGTACCCATTTGTAAGATCGCCTCTATACGATCTGGTGACACCTTTCTCTTTCCCTTTTTAATCCGATGACCCAGATACTGAACCTCAGGCAAACAGTACTGAAGCTTACTTGGGGACACCTTGTGTCCATTCCCTGCCAGGTGATTCCACAGAGCTACAGTATCCATCCTGCAAGCATCCTCCGTCTCTGAGGCAACCAAAAGATCGTCTATATACTGAACGAGAACTGAATTCTGTGGCATTGTCAGACTCTCGAGATTCTTCTTGAAGATTTGATTGAAAATGGACGGACTTTCTGTATACGCTTGTGGGATACGACACCATGTTAACACACGATTTTCCAGCTGGAAAGCAAATAAAAATTGGCTTTCCTCATGGAGGGGTATCGAAAAGAATGCCTGGCATAGGTCAATGACCGTAAACCATTCGGCTTCGCAAGGTATTTGGAACAAAATTACTGCTGGATTCGGTACCACAGGACAACATGGAATTACAATCTCATTAACTCTTTGCAGGTCCTGAACTATTCTGTACTTGCCACTAGGCTTCTGCAACCCCATTATAGGTGAATTACAGGGGCTTCCTCTTATCTCCTTTCAAATGTCTTGAGCAATCATAGATTCAATCACAGGTTTTATTCCCACCACTGTCTCCGGGGTTAACTTATACTGAGGCGTCCTTGGGAATTCGGCATTTGGCTTGGCCTGTACCTTAACTGATTCACTCCTCGAATCAGCCCTATCTCTTCACCAGTAAAATCCCATACCACAGGAGAGACCGAGTCCCTCAAATCAAATGGTAAATCTTCCTTGGTCAAGACAATGAACATCTCTACACACAAATTCTGACTTGCGACCTTGAAGGCAGCATCGTCGTCACAGGTCTGTAATTCCACCCCCTCCGGAAAACAATAGGTGGTACAATATAGCTTGCACAGAAGATCACGTCCTAATAGGCAAACTGGACTCGAATCACACACCACGAATTGGTGTCGATCCTGAAAAGTTCCTATTCTCACAGATAACTCATTGTTAGTGGATTGGTCATTTTCTGATTGGTAACTCCTACCACTTGGATCGATTGTCCAGAAAGGGACAAATTGGGAACCACTGCTGACCTTACAGTAGAACGGGCAGCACCAGTATCTATTAAGAACGTAATGGGATGACCGTTGACATCAGCCTCCACAAACGGTCTACCTCCAAGGCTGCCCTAAGGGTACAGTCCTCCTCCCCGCTCTTACATCATCCTTGCAATGGGTTCAGATTAGAACCGTCGGTTATTTCAATGAAAGGCATCTGTTGATATACATGATTGGCTGAGGATATTCTCGGGGGTTGAGGCACCTGTACTTGCTGTTCCGGACCTCCTCCATACATGGACCTAGGTCTAGTCACTGTGTTCAGACCATCAGATACCTGCACAGTTTCCTCATTTTGCATTTGATTAGCTGGATTTAGGTGACACTCGCGCTTCCAATGCCCAATCTTGTGACAAGAATGACAAGCAGTGTTCCTACTGCGGTTAACCCACTCAACTCCTGGCCCAGAGTCCATTCCTCTTCCCTGTCCTGGATGAGCTGTCATATTTTGGCCTGCTCCTCAAACACTCCCTTGTCTTCGGCCTATTGTACCTCCATTTCCCTGCATTAGATCTGGTCTCTCAACATTTCTCAACTGAACCATCATCAGCTTATCCTTCATTTTCCTATATGTGGACTCTACTTGATCGCTACAACACTTGGCATAACGCAGAATCTCGTCCACTGACTTGTTCTGCCAACATATCAAATGTTGCTGAATCATGAAGCTAATCTCAGCCCTCAATCCCAACACAAATTTTAAGACAAACTATCCCATATCTTTCTGTTCCAGGGCATCCAGCCCACTATGCTGTTTAAAGGCCGATAGGAGTCTCTCATAATAATCATGTACTGATTCCTTGGACTCCTGGGTGGTATGATCAATCTTGAGCCAATCAATCCTTCGAGGGGCGACTTTAGACTGGAGCCATGTAATCGCCTGCTCGATTTTTTTTTCATTAACTCCGGTGAAGGGCCATGAGTTATGGGATCTCTATCTAGTTCTGCAATGGGCCATTCAATTGCAATTTTGCACGCTGCCCACAAATCACCTGGGACCACAATGTCAAACAGAGTATTTAAATCTATCCACAATACCTTTGAAATCTTCACAAGCCGATCAATTTGTTTATACCTTCTGCAGGCTTTTCCCTCAGCCGAGGGAAATCATTGGTGAATGATGCCAAATCACCCATGCTCCAAGGCACATGTACATACCCTCCATTCTGTACCTCTTGCAATGGGTAATTTCCTTCCTTCTCCGTCCCTCCTCAGGGAGGCGGAGTGTCTCCCATCCCCTTCTTGGCACCTTTCTTCTTGGACCACTTCTCTTCCCACCTATCCAACTTTTCCATGCTCGCATTCCTATGACTAGTTCTCAAATATGGGCTTTCAACCCTACTATTCTCTTCTCTTCCAATTCCTGATAAGTGTAATTTAGCCTGTGATTTCCCTGTAACATTTTTGTTTTTGTCAAATCCACATTGTACTTCTGCGACAACTGAACTAATGCCTCATGAACTCGTTTTGCCTTCCTAGTGACATCCTTGGCCACAAATAACAGCTCATCTTGATCATATAGATCCACTCTTTCCAACGGCAGGTTCCCATCGATCACCTCATCTACTTCTGCCTTCAACTTCAATACATCTAACAATTTTGCCTTCATTGCAACCTCAAGCCTTCCTCGATTTGTTACATTGCACGGTCCCTACCTGTCACAACTTTGGTTCTCCAGCGATCCTCCATCCCCTCAACTTAGACAGTGGGCCGGGCTTCCCTCTCACAACCCTGACTCTTCCATTGACTTTCCGACCCTGCATTTGGGAACCCAAGTTGTGTTCTAGATGCCTCTTGTCTCATTCCTATCTCGGCTGATCTTCTCATAGTCTCCCTCACTGGTGGAACCTAAGCCTGGGCGGAGCTCGCGGAGCCGAGCTACGCAAAATTCTGCGGCGTTGCAAAAAAACTCTGCGAGCTACGCGGAGTTCCGCGAGTGCGTGGAGTTGCTTGTTCCGCCCGTCCGCAATGCGTTTTTGATGTTCGGGAACGCGTATTAAGTGTTCGGGAACGCGTATTGCATGCTCGGGGGGAAATATCGTGCAAACTTCACCACGCGGTAGCCGATGGGCGCGGCCATCTTGTTTTTCATGTTTGCTATGGTTCTGGGCCTGTTTTACTATCCTCCCTATATCTTTTCCATCCTTTGTTTCTAAAAACCTTTTTCTGATGTTTTTATTTATTTTCTATCCCTCTCTATTCCTGAGTGTATATTTTGTGTTTTTTTCTACTTTTTGTGTTTTTAGTGCGTTTTTGACTGTTTTTCTATTACTTGCTTTTTTATTTTTTTTACTTCCTTTCTTACTTCCTACATTTTCTTTTCTGCCCCCCGCCCCCCCCCAGAACCATGGTGAAGACACTGAAGAAGAGTAAGAAGGGCCAGGGGAAGAGGAGGAGCGAGAGCTGTGACCGCCTGCCTTGCGGAAGGCGTGGCCCAGAAGGGGTGCAGGCCTGGGCCTTGTTTTCTGAGGTGGAGGTGGCCGCACTGGTTTGTTTTGTCCAGTGCTACCTCCCCTTAACCCTGGCAGCAGGTGGCAGGCCTGGGTCCGGGTCCGGGTTCCGGGAGCGTCACCTGCAGTGTGAGAGGGTGCACCGGGCAGTGTTTCACTGCTCTGGGGTCCGGCGCACCCATAACCAACTGATGCACTGGTGGTCCGACATCCTGGACCAGAAGCAGGACCTGCTGGACCTGCTAGGTGTTGAGGTCCCGGTGCTTGGTGAGTAGCTAATTATATTACTATTGTGTTCTGTTCTGTGTTATTGCGAATATTATTTTTTCCCAAATAGCAAGAATGCTGCTGCTGCTTACATGCAGGTAACTTACGTTTAAAAATCTTATATTATGTGATTGTTATTCTTCCAGACAGGTGCTCAGCGCTACTAATTGTACTTGTTTGCAACTTTGCGCTCGCTTGGGCTGGTATGTAAGAGAGGTTACAGAATTTAAGTTAGGTAATGCAGATAGGAAAGACTCCAGTCCTTTCCTTTGTCCTGTCAGGCTGTCCTGTCACTAAGATAGTGGTAGTAGTTAGTTAGTTAGCATTATTTGGTCATTTAGTGGCCTGCGTGACGCGTCCTCCCACTTAACTTCAGTCCTAGTAGAACCTTTTGTAGTTCGTATAGTGAGTAAATACTAGCAACCAACCAATTTGGTGTATGCAATATGCATGTGTCCATCTATGCATTTAAGAAGAATAAATGCAGACTTAGTAATTGGCCTGTCAAAGGGGGTTGGAGTTGAGACTGAGAGATGATTGCGAATGAGATCGGAACTTAGAAGCAAATATAATTTATTTGCAATTCATTCCAAAGTCTGGAATAGGCGGGCTAGGTATGTTTAGGATTCAGGAATCAGAATGGAACTGTGGAATAATAAAGATAGGATGGTCTGCGACTGCGATACAAGTCTACTGCTAGTCGATCTGATTTAGGATAGGTCAATGTTATTGCAATTGCCATTTTCTGTCTAAAAAACTTTTTAGAGCGATTATTTAATATTTATATATTTAACACAAATCATTTTTTGTCTCTTTAATTATGTCTTACATGATCAGCATCCAGGGGCAAGAAGAAGAAGACTGGGTCCGCTGAAGTGGGTGCAGGAGCCGGAGGGGCCTCCCAGGGACAGCAGGAAGCGGCCTCAGGAGCAGATGGCTCTGCTGGCCCTAGTAAGTCCTCCTGTTGTTATACTAATATTTTCCTAACTCTATTATTTCCATTTCCTAATTTTAATTTTTTATCAAATCCTCTTCAATCTATCTGTTTCTAAATTCTTGTTTTAGCTCCATTACTACTAATAATGTTCCTAGTGTCTGTTTTTTTTTTACATCAAATCAAACTTGCTCTGACTCTGCATTAATGTCTGTAGCTTGCTTTCTTCTAGTTTTCCACTCAGCTTTTCCTCTCCCCTTATATATTTTGTGGATTGCCTAGTAGTGGTACTGTAAGATTCAGAGAACCCATTGGTCCTAGCCTATTACTAGTACTAGTAGTAGTACAGACTCCTTACTACTACTAGTAGTAGTAGCACTAATCTGCTGTGCAGATAACATGCCCAAGTAAGGTATTCTACGCAGGTTTGTTGAGATGAGAAGGCTTTCTTTTACTGTCTCATGCTCAATCAGTAAATGGTGGTCACTCACGTTGGACACCCCAAAGTGGTGTATTTTACTTTTTCTAATCCAGGCCTAGTACTTTTTTTATTAGCAGCAGTTGATGGTAAATACTGAACAACTGATTACCCTGCACCATGGCTGGAAGGAAGTATGAGGAGGAGGACGGCATCATTATTTTCCAACTAAGAGAGACCTCATGTCCGCCCAGTTGGCCACTCTTTCTTCTTTTCAAAAAATGAGATGCACCTATAGCTCTAGCCACTGAGTCCAGTCCTTTGGGTTGTCCTCTTCTTGAGAGGCTTTTGAAAAATTGCCACCAACAAAATGCCCAACTGGATATTTTGTTATTTTTGATAGGACATACTGTCTACCCTAGTATCCGAATTGTAGATAGTGATGTGTGTGGTGTATGTATCATTATGTATTTTCAATCTTGCTAATGAAGAAAATTAATTGGGGAGGCGTATATGGCATCTAAAAAATGTGAACTGTTTTTTCCAGGCATACCCACCACCAGTGCCGGGGCCAGCGGCGAGGGCCATGCCACTCCGGAGGGAGCGGATGCCGCAGCTGCAGGGGGTGAGCTAGCAGCAGTGGCGGACGTTGGTAAGTCATATTCCTTGCTTATTGAGAATAATGAATACAGTTACACTTGCTGCAAGGGTGTACACTCAGTACACTGTACTTCTGCTGAGACTAAGTTGTTGTGAACACTGAACAGTTGAAGAAGACACCTTTTACTTAACATTAGCATTAGCAGGGGTTGAGTAACTAATGGCCTATATTCTATTCTATCTTCAACTCAGCAGAGAAAGTTTTATGACGAAGACAAAGAGTCAGACAACATGTAATATATGGTTGGCAGAGAAGGATGCATATTTGAAGGAAGGGGCCCCGGGATGCATATAGAAGGCTGATAGGATGCATGGGTTGTTGAAGGATGGGTGAAATGTGAAAGAAAGCAGAAAGGATGCCTGCCTGGGTGGGTGAAACTGTATGGGTGAAAGGAATCCTCCAGAGGGTTTGAGGGGTCAAACTGAACGGGCAAGCAAGGACGCATGGGTGGTGGTTAAATGACAAATGTATGTTGTCAGTGAAAGGTTTATGTTATAGCCATGTTTGGATGGATGGATGCCTGGATGGTATCATAGTTGGTGAAGAGTCAGACTGGATGAAGAGAATGTAAAAGAAAATTAACTCCGTGCCAGAGCACCAAAGCCAATGGTGAAGAATAAAATAATGCTAGAAGAGCAATGTAATGATAAATAAGCCCTGGGAAGAATAAACAAGAACTGTTTTTTTTTTAAGGTTTTTGATTCAAAGGTTTGAGGTTGTATTTCAGAATGGAATACTCCCTTGACTCACAGTAGTTTGCAAGCACAACATATATACTGTGCATGTCTATGTATTATGTACCCTACCCACCCATCATCAATCGCCTCCCTCCGACTCCGAGGCCCACTTCTGCTCCAGTCCCTACCCATGTCATTGACCGTGTCAGCCATGGGTGGCCTATCGACTGCATGAATAACTTCTTACAAATCAGTATGTCATCATCATCACGTGAGTGATGTGACATCGTGCCGCATATCATCATCAATCATATTATTCATATTAAGCACATATCATGTGCCTTATTGTAGTAGTCAGGTGAAAGTGAAATTGAGCATTTGCCATTGATTTAACAGAGTATGACCATAATGGAAAAATAGATAATTGTGTAGTACAGCTGCCCCACCTGCAGAGTGCAGACAGTAGTAAAGTAACGTGAGTCTGCGATACAAGTATGTCTGTCTAGGGCACAAGCTGACTGAGCTGGCATGCCTACAAGATTATTTGTGCTAAACAAGAGAGAGAAGAAGAATACTTGTCTACTCCATAGTGCCTAATGCCTGAAAGTCTAATCATCAATCATCACATTCAAATCTTAGGGGCGGAGGAAGTGAGGATACCACAAATGTTATGTACTGCTAGTGCTACTGTGCCACTATAATTTTATGTGTATAATTTTGTGTTACTGTTTTGCAAAGAGTATTGGTTACAATTGTCTTTTTTCTTTCTTGATATAGCTACTCCTTCCCGACCCAACAGGCAGGAGTTAGCAGCAACGCAAGCTGGAGGCCATCTGGGATGAATATCGCCGGCTAGTTGTCCTGGCGGAGGAGGAGGCGGCAGCTGCAGGTTCTTCCAATGCCCCGAGCCCCAGCCAGGACCCCCGTGCCTCCGGCAGTACTGCGCCGTGTTCTGGCAGCCGTCCGCCGCACCTCGTCATCATCAATCACTGCTGCCTACCCCTGTTGTTCCTGCAGGAACTTTCGGTGCTGCATGCTCCTCCGGATGGCATGCCTAGAGGCCAGGCTGGAGGAGGTCCTGGAGCACACTAGCCTGCATGCCCGCCGCTAGACCTCAGTCTTCTTTACCCTTGCCCCTTTTTTAATCTTTTTTTTGGTGGGTAGGATGTTGGGGAAACTTTGGGTGTTGTTCTTGGACATTTATTTTGGACTTCTTGGAGTGACATTTTGGAGTTGACAATCATGGACATTTAATTTACTGGACATTGGTTGGAGTTAGGGAGCGGGTGGGTCAGGTGTTGTGGGTTTCTTCTAGTTTATTTGTTATGGTAATTCATTAATTATAGTTTTACAATACATATGAGGTAAATCTTTTCTGGGTGGTTACTCTTTACGTCGCCTTGTTTGTTTCCTCCTTTGCTGTAGGGCCGCAGCCAGTTTTTGAAATCTGCCAATAGTGTAACACACCAACAGATAGATGTGGTACCCTCACTTGTCCTACTACTGTCAGTCTCTCCTCCTAGTCTATGCATTCTGCAACTTAAACCCCTATGTAGTATGTACTCGGAAGGATGTTGATGTATGAATTAATTAATTTCCATAGTGTATACATTATTGCCTCCCCCACATTTCTTCTCCTACCTGTGATTGTGTTTAGGCAAAGCGATGGCTGCATGGTGATGGTTTGGTTTCCCAAGGTGCCATGGTGGGTGGTGGTAGCAGTAGTAGACAGTTGCATTTGCAAAAAAAGAAAATGAGACAGTCAGTCACCTGAGGGAGACTAGGGAATGAGTAGTAGAAGTACAGTACACAAGAAGAAGACTGCCAAACAAGAAACCATGATGATGATAAGCAATGCTAAAGTAAATAATGGTGGCAGGGATAGCCTAGTGCAAGTTACAAACTGAAGTTGACTCGACCTATGAAGTGGAAAAGCATAACCTTTAGTGCTGGAAGGATGATTAATCGATGCCGGCAATTAATAAATATGATGGATTATGTTCCTCTGGAAAAAAATTGAATAGTGAATACTGAGCTTGGGTGGGCAATCTAATCTATATGTTGCCAGTGTGGGCTATATATACTTAGAGCAGAAGAAGATCCTCGCCCTGCCTTGAGTTAGTGTTGCTTTCACCACTTCCGCCCCAGCAAGTGTGTGATCAATTATTGGTGTAAATTTATAATTTAGTCACACCTCAATATAAATCACACAGCCCGGGGGAAGAGGGTAAGGGTTTGATGAATGGTTGGGAAGGGGTATTTGAGGGAAAGGTTTGACAAAGACAAACACTACACATGGACAACACACAATCTTGGCAGACGACCATCATAAATCTGTTAAGGGAGATAAAGGAAATGCATGCATGATGATGACTTGATGATGATGAGTAGTACTAGACTAGTTGTAGTACTGGGCAGTAGTATATTATTTATTATTATTATTATGCAATTGTCTTGCCTGTCTGCCCCCGAGAGACCCAAGTTACATACATTTTATGTTCTGTTGTACCAGGCTTCCTTTTAAAGCTAGCAAAGAAAATTAAAAAATATCCGTAGGAGTCAAATATAAGCAAACATAATAAACAACAACACACACAGTCGTGATGATTGAAGAGAAAAAATTAATCAAATGAAAAGATGATACTATAACTATGTTATGGTCAAATTGGGAGTTGTATCTCGGCAGTCGGCATTCCTCTTGGTCCTTCCTTCCATGGACGCTCCGTCCGTCAATCTTGGGTGCCTGCCTGGCAGATGCAGATTGGTAAGGTAAGTGTGAGTTTATTTTCCCAGTATAGCAGAGGGTAAAGGCCGGCCTGTAAGTGTAGATGGAAAAACAAAAAGGATATTGAAAAATTAAGGAGAAAAGTAAAGTTAAACTGCATAAATTAAGGAGGAGTGCAACAAGAAAACTTTCAGAGGCGGCATGGCTAAATCATGTCTACTCTGTTTCCAGCATCTACAACAACAACAGGAGCAGGCCCGCAGCGCCCACCCAACCTCCACTTAGCTTAGATTTTGAGCCAGACAGCACTGAGCTCACTTACACAGCAACATAGCATTTTCCAAATTAAGTAACTAAATCAATGCACCGCTGTCAGTAATACCACTACACTTGCCTCCACCACTACACAGACATGTAGGTCTGGTGTTGTTGTTGACTCGTTTACCTTTTAGGCCACTTCATGAAACGCCCCGAGTTATTCCATCAATCATCTCTGATCCTACTGACTGACTGCGAGTATGGTATAGTCATCATGGTGTCCAACTCTGTAGTGTACCAAGTGAGTCAAGAATCAAAAATGCAATGGATCAGCCTGCAGTAGTGCAATTTTGTTATTGAACAACAAGAAGGGAAACATTGACTTGAGTCACATTTTTGTGTGTAGATTAAATACTAGTAGACTAGACATAATGCACAACAACAACACAAACACCAATCACTCAGAGTCAGCGTCCAATGCATGCCATCATTTACCTGTGCTTAAGGGGCAGTCCCTCTAGGCTCGGAAAGAAGGATAGCTATAGTCAGGTTCTTTGGAGGGACTCGACGAGGCAGGCACACATTTCACATTTCTTGTACTATTCTCCATCCAATGTCTGGCTTGAGGGAAATGGATTTAGGGCGAGTCAGGACTGGAGCAGGAGTCGGGGGAATGGAATTACATCTTCACTGACTGCACACAGTTGCAACTCCAATCCGGCAATGAAAGAGTAAGACGGTGGTGATGGATTTGTTGTGATTCGAACCAGTAAGACAGTGACGCACACAAATAATAAAAGCAAATAATATTCCTTTGCTGTATCCTTTTGGGGGACTTTTTTTGGGGCATCAAAGCAAGAAAGAAAGTAATAAGTCAAAAGCCTAGTTGTTGTCAGGGAAGTAGAGCTCGTCCTCAAACTCTGGTGGTTCACCCAGAAGTAGGTCATCTAACACACTTCTTCCATCATGACCTAAGTCGCCGTCATCATCTTCCTGCTGTGCTACTTCTGGTATGGTGTAATCCGGTGGTATAAAGTGCTGATTCATTTTGATCATGGTTAACCTCTCCACGTTTTGGGGCGAGAGAGTGGTCCTTTTCACTGTCAGAACGGCACCAGCAGCACTGAAAACATGCTCAGAAGAGACACTTGCGACAGGGCAAGCCACATAGTTTATCTCCAGCCTTTTGAGCACTGGCCATTGGCGCCTTTTCCCATACCAATACAGCAATGGGTTTTGATCTATGAAGACCTCTGTTGGGTCATCCAGATAGGCCTGGACCATCCTCTCAATGCTCAGGGATGCTCCACTTTGCTCGGCTTCTTTTGCCTTTGCCTCAGCACTGGACCTAACAAGCCCTTGCTGTAGAAACCATTCCTGTGCCGATTTTGGTGGGGCTGATGCTCCTATTCTTGTTGTTGTTGATGTTGTTCTTGGTGTTGTTGGTGGTTTTGGCTGCTGTGAGCCAACTGCACTGCCCTCAGGCTCTGAAGTTGAACTTGACGCCGCCTGCCCTGCAGTACTTGTTGTGGCCTGGAATAGCGGGCCTCTAATTGCCGGCCCTTCTTTTTCTAAGTGACTGGCTTCCGCAGCTATCCAAGTTTTGTAGTTGGCAACATCCCCTTCTGAAAAAAGGAACCAATGTGTTCAGTACTGGTTTGTACCTTGGATCCAGAATTGTGGCACAAATGTAATGGTTGGATGACACAATGCCTCTTTGCACCCTTGTATTTTCAGATAAGCGAAGGGTTAAGCTCTCCACCAACTCATATGCTTCTTTTTCCTCCATGCCTGCGTACATTGCAGATACCCCCTTCAGCTGTTCCTGTAGCATGTGCAACAATGGGATAGCTTGGCCCATAGTACAGTCCTTCTTGCTGACTTCATGTATGAAGAGCTCGAAAGGAAGTAGCATCTCTGTCAGGCATTTAACTAGGCCCCATTGGTCCATCTCAATGATCATACCTTTCACAGTAGCATCCCCTCTCTGCATGACATATTCATTGATTGGTCTGTACTGCTCAAACAGAGGTTCAAGCATGTAATAAATTGAGTTCCAACGTGTTGGCCCCTCCTAGATGAGTGCTTTAACTGGCATTCTATGCTCACGTTGAATGATCCTCAGCGGCTTCCGGGCTTTAAAAGAATGGCTGAAATGTGTGCAGATTCTTCTGCAGGTGGTCAGTAAGTTGCTGACTCGGTGTTCATTTTTTCAGAAAGTCTTGAACAATGATGTTAATGCAGTGCGCCAAACACAGGACCCTGAAATAGCCACCATCTGCCATGGCCTTAACTATATTACTGCCATTGTCCGTGGCAACAAAACCAATGTTAAGCCCTCCTGGGCGCAGCCATTCAAAGACCTTGCTGTCCAAAATGTTTGCAGCAGTATGAGATTTCTCCATGGCGAACATGGCTACAGTTGCATGTTTCCGAGTGCATTCAAAATCTCAGCAGTGCCAACAACACCTGCCGCAGATATCTTTTCTCTAACCCCCACAAAAGAGATCCAGTGTGCAGTGATGCACATGTAATCAGTGGCTTGGCAACTGGTTCGCATGTCTGTTGTCAGGTGGATAGTGTGAACAGCACTCTGCTGCAAAGCTTGTCCAAGCAATTCCAGCACGTCGTGATGTAGTGCTGGAACAGCAACTCTAGCGAAATAGGACCGGCTGGGAACTTTCCATTTAGGGCAGATGGCTGTCACATATTCAAGAAAACCCACCCTTTCCACAAAAGAAAAAGGGAAAAGGTCCAGTGCTAACATTTTAGCTATCTTCGCGTTGTACAAATGTGCCGTTGGGTGGTTGCGTTTGTACTGCCCCTCCGACCTAAAAATGCTGAGAATGGTAGCCTGGATCTTTTTCTTTTCTGGTGCCACTGATGCAGGTGACTTCTTTACACCAAATATTGTAAGGCTCAATGCGCGTTTTTGATGCAGTACTCTCTTGCCTTGGACCCCTTGGTGTCTCAGCCTGACTCTTACTCCTGTGCCACTGCGATGTTGCTGATGAGGATGTGGGCGGTACCACTGCACTGCTGGGGACAGGGCTACTTTTTGTACCAGAGAAAATGTCTCCCTCTTGTTCACCTTCCACCGCGATCGGATCTTCTACTTCTTCATCCCCACCAACAACAATGGGTGTAGTTTTTTGGCCAATAAGGTGCGCCTTCCACTGGATCAAGTGTTTTTTTTTCAGATGGGTTGTTTGGCCTCCGGTACCATGGTTTGTACCAAGCTTACCCCGACTAACACCTTGTCCACAAATGGAGCATATAGCAATGTTCACCTCCTTCCTGCTAACCCAAAAGAAGTCCCAAACTGGGGAGGTCAACTTTCTGGCGCTGCTGGTGCAACTTGCAATGCCAGATGAACTGGTAGGTGGGCGTGAAGTTTGACTCTCTGCAGTACCTACTTCTGAGGTGGTTGTGCTGGATATAGGTAGATGTAGGTGGCTGCTGGAGAAATATGGAAGCTGAAGGTGGTGTTGGTGGTATGATCTGTGTTGGTGGTATCCGTGCCTCATCCTTCACAGCAATTTGGGATGGGGTAATAATGTCGGTCTCCACTGGGGCGGGACTAATGTCCATGATGACTGGCTCGTCATTATCATCCTCCTCTTCTACATCTACCTCCATAACTCTAAGGCTTTCTGGAACCTTCTTTTTTCCTAGCCTTGTCTCGTGGGCATGGCGTGTCTTCAACTCAGATGGAGGCGGGATCCAAGTGGTATCTAGATAATCAGAAATGGGGGCTTGGAGAAGAAGTTGATGGACTAACCCTCCTTTTCCTTGCTGGGGATCTGGAAGACAATGGATCTTCTGAAAGAGTGGCTTGCTCTTCTTCTTCCTCTGCAGGAAGCGCGAGCTCCTGAACTGCCCCTACTTCGGGAGTAACAGCTACTTTTGGGGGAGGTTGCGGCTGTTGTTGCCCACTTATCTCAGTTCCCTGCATTGATTGGGTACTAGTTTGCGATAACGATAAGTCAATTTCAACATCACTGCTCGTCGGCGTTGGCATGATTACACTGGCTGCCTCTGCGACAGATATGGGCTTGGACCTAGGTTGGTAGGGTGGGTCTACTGATGTGGGGGTGCTGCTCCCAGCTTGCTCCCCGGTCACCACTGCTGCAGGCACAATTTTTGCTTTCCCAAAAAAGATCTTGGGCAACATACCAGTCTTGGTAAGTGGCAGTGCCTTCTTCTTACTGCCAACTTTCTTGGTACTGGAGGACCTGGTACCTTTCTTTGGGGCCATCTTGAGATGTCAGCAGCACGCAGTGGCACAAGTTGAAGAGATGTCTGTGGTCACACTTCACGTGCCGTTGTGCGCAGCAGGACTTCTGTCTGGCAGTACAATGGGTGATGATGACGTCTCCTCCTATTTTGTGCACCTAAAAGCAAAGAAGTAAGAAGAACATCAGTGAAACGTGGTATTCATTGTTGTCGTTCAATTACTACTAGTACAAACAAACAAATATAATATATAACTTAGTGTGTGGTCACGCATGTTAGTGTTATTAATATTATTAAATTTATTACCTCAGTTATTAAAAAAACATAACAATACAGTGTAGACATTTGATTTGTGAGACTTTGACAAAAACAAGGGCTTTCATGGTTTAGTACTAATGTACAGTACACTGAGGAAGGATGGGAAAGAAGAAGAACAACAACAAAAATACAAATGTAACAGACCCTGTTTGGCATTGTGCATCACGTGGGATTCAGCATTCAGGGAGCTGCAGCTGACAATGGATAGAAGCAATAAGCCAAGAGGAACAAAAGAAAGAGAAAGACATGCAGGCCTAATGCAGAAGCACACTGGCTGACTTCACAAAAGGGCCGCCAGCCACATAGCCAGGCCACAACAACAAGAAAGGGAAGACAGACAATGCAGGCCTATGACAAAAGTACACTGGCTGCCTTCACAAAATGGCCGCCAGCCACATGGTCAGTCACTCACAACAACAACAAGCAGGAAGCCTCGAAAACAATGAACTCAAGCAGGCCTATATGGATAAAGACTTTACAAAATGTCCTCTGGCCACACAGGGAGGCTCAGCCAAGGAAGATGCTGGCCCACTATTACAAACACACTCACACACTGGCCCGACAAAGGAGGCATGCTAAATAACACAGCTTTAATACAACAATGTCAAAAATGAAAATCCACAGGGCTAAAAATGGTTTGCAAGTTACACAACAACCACACACATCCAACAAAGGCATTTATTTAACACACATGAAAAAAGTGAAAAACCCCAAAAAACACATTTTGCATTTCAATTCAATGCCATCCATGCCCTAAATTGTAGTGACCTGGGTCAGGGGGCACTAGGACCCTGGACCCTAATGATTGGGAGGGGACAGGAACCGGACACCACTTCCGGTCAGGGAGTGGGGAGGGCACTCTGCAACCACGAGGGCATGAGGACAGACGTGCATGTGGGCACTAGCAGGACGAAAGGAAATAAAGTAATCAATGTCCACCTACCTGTCCCTGCGTGCTTATTGGTGAGGACACGACAACTGGCGACGACAGGTGGGATCTGAAGACACCACTAGAAGCGCGGGCCCCGACAACATCAGAACGGCGCCAGGAGCCCACCCTGGTCCGCCAACCACCAAGAGGCGAAAACGTGACGTCGGGAGTCCACCCCGGTCGCAAGGAAAATGGAGCCAGGAGCCTACCCTGGTCCATCGGGCCCCAAAGAAAGAAAACATGAAGTCGGGAGCCCACCCCGATCGCAAGGAAAACGGAGCCAGGAGCCCACCCTGGTCCGCGTGCAAGAGCCTGCAGAGACATCGGGAGCCCACCCCAGCCGCATCATCAAAGTGAGGTGAGGAGCAAGGAACAGGGCACCCGACCATGACAAAACCTGACCGCTGACTGCAAAGAGAGCCCCGAGCCTCCCGCGTGTAGATTTCAAGCCGAATTCTCGCGAGAGCTCAGCGGCCATCTTGAAGTTAGGCGGGAGAGCCAATGAAAGGCTGGAAGAGACCAGGCGGCCATCTTGAAGTCAGACGGGAGGACCAATAAGAGGCCAGAGAAGGCCAGGCGGCCATTTTGAAGTCAGGCAAAGACTAAAAGGAATAGAAAAAGAAGGAAAGAGTGAAAACAAAAGGAAACTACAACCAATAAAGAAAAAATAAAGGAAGTAAAAGAAGAAATAAAGGAAATTACTACAGATTTAAGGTGAAACAAAGAACTAAAAGACAGCAAAGGAAGACGCTGCATACAAAAGAAAAGGAAGGCACCACAACAAAATGACGGAAGACGCAAGCGACAAGAGTAGCGCAAATGCAATCTTCCGCAGACCACTACCGTTCAGCCTGTCGGAACCACAAATAGGCATTCGGTGGGAACGGTGGATAAGGCAATTCGAACGATACATGCGTGCCAACTGCAAGGCGTATACAGATGACCAGAACACAGACTTGTTCCTAAACTTTGTAGGTGATGAGGTTGAGGACCTGCTAATTACTTTTCCCCAAGATCAAACAGCAACATACAAGGGAATAATAAAGTGTCTCACAGATAAATTTGACCCGCAATGAAATGTAGATTTCGAGAGGTACACGTTCAACACTACGTGTCAACTAGCAGAGGAGTCCCTCGATGATTTTGCAACAAGACTGTGAAAATTAGTAACCTATTGCGAGTTCGACAAGTTTGACAATGAACAAGCGATACGACTGTGCATCATTGAAGGCTGTCAGTCAGTGGAATTCTGTGCAAGAATTCTAAAGGAACCATCCTCGCTCGAGAAAATACTGACCATGGCCCGAGCGGAGGCCAGGACAACAACACATGCAAGACAGATGGAACTGGGAAAGGCAAGAAGAGTGGAACAAGCAAACCGCGTATCTGGAAACGTCAAGAAGAGAGACAATACACCACCAACAAGAAAGAAGCAAGAAAGAACGTGCTATTGATGCGGGCTTGAATTTCCACATACCGGCGCATGCCCGGCAATGGGCCACAGATGCAGAAAATGCAACAGAGAGAACCATTTCGCAAGCGCCTGCATGAGTGGACAATTCAAGAGTGAGCGAGGAAGGCCGGCAAGATCACGGACAGTGACGAACAGATATGCAAGACACATGGAAACAGAGAATCGCAGTCCCTCAGATGAATCGGAGGGAGCAGCCACGCCAGAGGCTGCGGAACGACTCTATCTGATGTCCGATGAACCAGCAGAAGACCGCACACCAGAACACATTCATCTTGTAGAAAAACCTCAGATAAAGAAAACAGCGACGGTGAACATTGAAGTAGGAAGACATAGCACAAGCTTCGTGTTAGATAGTGGAGCTACATGCAACATCATGTGCATGTCAGAATATGAGAGGATGAGAGTGAAACCGCCACTATCACCGTCCACTGTTGATGTATTCACCTGGGGCTCCAGAAAACCAGTAGTGAACATGGGAAAGTTCACAGAGACATTAACTTACAAAGGAAGGTCAAGCGAAGAGGAAATTCATGTACTACGAGGGGACATTCCCGCACCCTGTCTGCTAAGCAACGTCACCGCGCAGGTGATGGGGCTCCTAGCAATGACCTACAACATGTCAGACAGACAGAACATCCTGAGAGAGCATCCGGCCATACTACAAGGGCTGGGCAAGCTAAAAGAAAAACAAATAACGCTGCACATCAATGAAGCGATAAAACCTGTGGCTCAACATCACCGAAGAGTGCCCATACATTTGCAACCACAGGTATAAGAAGAAATACAAATCTTGCTGGCACAGGACATCATAGAGCCAGCTGACGGGCCGACTCCCTGGGTATCTCCAATAGTAGCAGTGCCAACGAAGAACACCTCAAAGATTCGCATATGCGTGGACATGAGAGTACCAAACACGGCAATTGAGAGGGAAAGGCACCACAGACCTCATCTAAATGACATGATCAGCTGTCTCACTGGCGCATGCCGGTTTTCAAAACTAGACCTGTGCAAAGGATACCATCAGCTGGAGCTTGACCCGCAATCGCGGTACATCACTACTTTCTCCACTCACATGGGTCTTTTTCGCTACAAACGACTGAGTTTCGGAATATCGTCAGCAGCAGAGATATTTCAAGAAATCATAAGGCAAGTAATAAGGCCGGTAAAGAACAGTTTGAGCTACAGTGATGATATCCTGGTGTTCGGCCGTTCAGTTGAAGAACACGACAAGGCCCTACGTGAAGTCTGCAACCAATTGGAACAAGCAGGTCTAACTCTAAATGAAGACAAGTGCGAACTGGGGAGTAATGAACTAGTATGCTTTGGTCACATCTTCTCAAAAAAAGGCATGAGGCCAGAACCCAGCAAAGTGGAGACGTTGGAAAAGGCAAAACCTCCAACAGAAGTTGCGGAAGTGAGGTCATTCCTTGGTCTAGCAAGCTACTGTGCTCGCTACATAAAAGACTTTGCCACGGTGAGCACACCTCTACGGGATCTGACAAAGCAGGGTCAGAAATTCCTCTGGACACAGGAATGCAATAGGGCATTTGAGGCCATTAGACACGCAGTAATGGCTGTGGATCACTTGGCCTATTTCGACCAATCACTATGCACTGAGCTGACCGTAGACGCCAGCCCGGTAGGGTTGGGAGCCATCCTAGCGCAACACATGCCTGGGAGAGATTCGCCCAGAAACATTGTCGCATATGCGAGCAAAAGTTTGTCTGACATCGAAAGGGCATACTCCCAGCCAGAGAAGGAAAGCCTAGCAGTGGTATGGGCGTGTGAACACTACCACATGTTCATCTACGGGAAGCCATTTACCATCGTAACAGACCATCAGGCCCTAGTGACAATATATGGAAATCCGAATGCAAAGATACCGCCACGCATTGAACGATGGGGAATAAGGCTGATGGACTATGATTTCAAGATCGTGCACCAGCCGGGAAAAGAACACAACCCAGCTGACTACATGTCACGACATCCCTTACCACAGACATCAGAGAACACGTCAATGGCAGAAGAATACCTCAATTTTGTGTTGAGGCAGAACACTCCTGCACCCATAACAATCGCAGAGCTAGAACATGAGACAGCGAAGGATGCCACAATGCAAGCAGTGAAAATGACAACAGGACAGCAAAGATGGAGACACATAAACAGCAACAGTGCCATGGGAGAAGGACTCAACATGGAAGAAATGCTGGCATTCAAAAATGCACACGAGGAACTCTCGGACAGAGAAAATGGAATCCTACTACGAGGGACGAGGATAGTAATGCCAAATGCACTACGTCGGCAGACTGTAAACTTGGCACATGAGTCCCACAGAGGCATGGTAGCAACAAAGAAAATGCTACGGGAGAAAGTATGGTTCCCAGGCCTAGATCGACTTGTGGAAAACACGATCATAAACTGTCACCTATGCCAAATAACAGGGCGACCAGCAAAGCCGGAACAACTACAGATGTCGGAGCTTCCAAGGGCAGTGTGGACAACGTTGGCAGCAGACTTCTATGGGCCACTAGACACAGGAAACTACTTGTTAGTGATCATTGATGAGTACTCCAGATTTTCCATAGTGCGACACGTCTCGTCAACATCAGCGACCGCGACGTTGCCAATACTAGACGACATTTTTGCAGACTGGGGTTCCCCACAAACAGTAAAGACAGACAACGGTCCTCCTTTCTCAGGAGAGGAGTTTCGCAAGTTCATGGACTACCTATGCATTAACCACAGGAAAATAACGCCTCTGTGGCCGCAAGCAAACGGCATGGTGGAGAGGTTCATGGGGAACATAAAGAAAGTGGTCCAAAGAGCAAAGCTAGCGCAGATCTCCATAGGACAAGCACTCTGTCAAGTACTAAGGGACTATCGAAACACCCCCCACAGCTCCACGGGATGATGTCCAGCAGAACTAGTACTAGGAAGGACAAGCAGGACAAGACTGCCCCAACCAGAAGCAAAGGCGCCACCAGAGCACAACAGCATTGCAGTAAGAGACCAGGAGGTGAAAAACAAGATGAAAGTCTATGCGGACGCCAGGAAACATGCCACTCCATCGCACCTAAAGCAAGGGTACTCAGTGGTGGTGCGCCAGTGACAGTCAAGAAAATCAGACAGTCCATTCTCAGATGAACCACTAACAATAATAAACGTCAAGGGGCCAATGATAATAGCTGCATCGGGCCCCTACCGGATCACCAGAAACAGTTCTCACTTCAAGAGACTAAAGACATTGGATGAAGACGGAGGAGACACAGCAGGAAAAGAGGAAGGTATGGCCAGTGATGGACGAGAGGCACACAGCGGTGAGAGACAAGGAGAGGGATCACAGAAGGAAATGGACAGAGAATGTCCAAGAAGAGTGAGCAAAAGGCCACAAAGACTGATTGAGGAAATGTAATGATGAGGGTCATCTCTCTCTCTTTCTCTTCCTTGCTCGCTATCACTTGTCTTCATATTCTTTCCACAAAGGGAGAGATGTAGTGACCTGGGTCAGGGGGCACTAGGACCCTGGACCCGAATGATTGGGAGGGGACAGGAACCGGACACCACTTCCGGTCAGGGAGTGGGGAGGGCACTCTGCAACCACGAGGGCAAGAGGACAGATGCGCATGTGGGCACTAGCAGGACGAAAGGAAATAAAGTAATCAATGTCCACCTACCTGTCCCTGCGTGCTTATTGGTGAGGACACAACAACAATGATGTTTTAAATTCAACAGACGCCACAGAAACAGTTATTTCATGCACCCATGAGTAGCTCTGGGCCTATTGGTTGGGAAACCCATTGGCAGACTAGGCCACATAGTGAATCAATAATATTGCAAATTTATTAGAAAATGTAGTGAACTGTGCTACATTTTTTGCTGGATAAAAGAAGAACAAATTGCATGCAAAACAACAACCAGCAAGAAGGCATGGTCACCACAAAGAATGCTTGCAGGCCTAATGCAGAAGCACACTGGCTGTCCCTTCACAAAATGGCCGCCAGCCACATCGCCAGGCCACAACAACAAGAAAGGGAAGACAGACAATGCAGGCCTATGGCAAAAGCACACTGGCTGCCTTAACAAAATGGCCGCCAGCCACATGGACAAGCCACAACAACAAGAAAGGGAAGACAGACAATGCAGGCCTACGGCAAAAGCACACTGGCTGCCTTCACAAAATGGCGGCCTGCCACATGGCCAGGCAGGCCACAACAACAAGAAAGTAAAGACAGACAATGTAGTCCTATGGTAAAAGCACACTGGCTGCCTTCACAAAATGGCCACCAGCCACATAGCCAGGCCACAACAACAAGAAAGGGAAGACAGACAATGCAGGCCTATGGCAAAAGCACACTGGCTGCATTCACAAAATGGCCGCCAGCCACATGGCCAGGCTATCACAACAAGAAGCAATAAGCCAAGAGGAACAAAGGAAAGAAGACATGCAGGCCTATGGCAAAAGCAAGCACACTAACTACCACCACCACAAAATGGCCATCAGCCACATGGTCACTCACAAGCAACAACAACAAGCAGGAAGCCTGGAAAACAATGAACTCAAGCAGGCCTATATGGACACAGACTTTACAAAATGGCCCCTGTCCACACGGGGAGGCTCAACCAAGGCAAAGGCTGGCCCACTATTACAAACACACTCACACACTGGCCAGACAAAGGAGGCATGCTAAACAACACAGCTTTAATGCAACAATGCCAAAAACGCAAATCCACAAGGCCAAAAAAGTTTTGCAGCCACACACATCCAACAAAGGCATTTATTTAACACACATAAAAAAGTGAAATACCCAAAAAACTACATTTTGCATTTCACTCCAATGCCATCCATGCCCTAAATGATGTTTAAATTCAACAGACACCACATAAACAGTTTTTTTAAGCACCCATGAGAAGCCATGGGCCTACTGGCTGAAAGGCCTATTGGCAGACTTCTTGGCTAGTGAATTAAATAAATATTGCAAATTGATTTCAAAAGTTGGAGAAAATGTAGTGAGCTTTGCAACATGTTTCCTTTATAAAAGAAGAAATATTACTTACAAAGCAACAACTAGGCCCCTACTGAAACTACAGGCCACCCACCACAATAAATTTAAAAAAGCGATGAAAAGTACAAACAAATGTAGGTGCAATGCCCCAATCAAACAAACAACAACAATTTTTTTACTTACTTGTGAAACCTCAAATTCAAAAGTCATCAAGTCCAATGATATATGATGCAGCAGACACAAAGAGGGATCCTTCCAACTCCAAATCCAAATGAAACGTGAACAGGAGATGGACAAAGCACTGGGAGGAGCCTGCTGGACAGGAACAGGAAGCTGGAGACACTGGGGCACTTCCTTCCTCTTCAAAAAAAAGTAAAAAAAGAAAAAGGACTCCTTGCACAAAAAAGTACAGCCAAATGTCAATCTGAGGAGTTTTTTTTATCCAAATCATCATTTCGAGAAGGTTTTGATGCTGCTCGAGAGAGATTCTTCTCCAGATTGCAAGTTCTGCATGTTCGGGATCGCGAGCTTCACAAAACTTCCGCCGGAAGTCCGATGGCGCACCCGAATGAAAATGTTCGCGATCGCACACTGTCGCGGGACCGTGTGGCCGGCTACCAAATCTTGTAGCGCTCGCGAACGGATAGGAAATCTCGTTGGCGATCGCAGGAATCCCGGTAAGTCGCTCCCGCGCGCGCAAAAATGCATTTTGAGTGCGCAAACACAAAAAAAACTCCTCTCCGGAGCGTGGAGTTTTCGGTAGTGCGGAACGCAGAGTTGCCAAAAATCCGCAAACTCTGTGAGAGTAGCAGAGTTTACGCCCAGAGTTAGTGGAACCCACGTTCTTATTTCTGACCTAGAATTCGCCAATGTACCTGTTCACCTTGTTTCCGACCCAATGCACACCCTTGAAGAGTCTGCTGTCTCTGGCAATGGAGTGCTAGCTTCCACAGGCGACAAAGGTACACCCGTCCCTCCCATTGTAAGGCTTTCTCCAGAGATAGTTTCTTCCCCCATTCCTGTCTGGTGTTGACCCCAACTCTCTCCCATACTCGGATTGTATATCAAGACCACGGGTCCAATAGTAACGGGCACCGTGAGGGCTTCTGGTAGCCGTATGTCAAAGTTGGCTCCTCTCATCTCAGTATTCCCAACTTCTGACCTTCCTGCCCCTTCAGATCTCATCGAAATCTTTCCCACTACTCTTGCACTTAGGCCTACCGGAGCCGATCCCACTCCTTCTGGGTTTCCTTCTACCAGTTCTCGCCTCTCCTCCTCAGACTGAGGGTTGTAAGGTGGAGGACAATCTGCCAATAGTCTGTCTAACAAGCTATCATCTATGTCACTGTCATCCTATGTTTTTCCTGTTCGCGCACCAGCTCCTTATACCAACAGTGGGTACAATCTTTCTCCCTCAATGGTATCAACGCTCCACCTCTTCACCTGAGCACCCCACCTGGCATCCTGATAGGACTTCATTGCTTTTCTCATCCTTACCTGGGAGTTTTCTCTCCGCCTAGCTTGTGCTGCCCGAATCCATGCATCAAATGCCTTGAATTGTGTGGGTCTAGGTGGAGGTTTTTATGAAGACATCACTCCCCTTAATTGATACAACACATCCAATCGAAATGACCCATAACGTGGAAAAGTGAATTCTCCTTCCTTTTCTGTAATCTTATGCCAATTTTGGAGCCACACTACTGTATGAAGTCCAACATTTGTTGCCATATAATGTGCCGGGGTATCCTCTGGCGGGGCTTCTTCCCCTACCCGAGTCACCACACCTGAATCTCCTCTACATAAATCTCGCAATACCTTAAAACATCTCATTTTGAATTCAATTGTCACAAAACACAATTTTCCTTTCCAAATTTCGCCGAGAACCCTCCAATCCCTGCGCGGCGTTACACCAACCGGCCTATCACAGCGTGGCGCACTCTGACGTCACCGTTCACTCTTTGCAGCGGTTCACCCTCATTCACAATCTCGCCATGTACATTCGCTCTCACATTCACACAACCAAGTAACTGTTTATCCAAAAGCTACTAAACCAAGTAACTACCTATCTGGCAGCCACAGTAACTTACAGGTACATAAAACCAAGTACTTGTCTGCCGTCTACAAGATCGATAGTATACTCTCTCTCAAGAACATTCACACTCCGTGACCCACGACTTACGTCAGTCACTCGAATCGCTGTAGTCCACCCCTGGCACCATAGGTTTTCCACACCCGACTCTATTAGATCCACTCACACAAAGTTCCCTATCCCAAGTGAGCCGTCAATAGCGCTCCACGACACCCACATCAATGATCAGACAATTACAGCACAAAGCTATCCCGGGATCTTGGACTTCTCTTGAGTCCGTTTTCCAAAAACCCCCTGATCCGCACGTGTTCGGACCAATAAACCAATAGACTCACGTTCACTCAACTATCATTCCAACTCTGCAAGACATCACACAATCAATTCACAGCAATCTAACACACACATCACTATTCATACTCACGCTACCGCTGTCTCCGCCGCACTCTCAATTTCCGCCGACCTCCGTCAACGCTCGCCGTGCTCTGTTCTCAATCATGGGACTCTATTTTGGACTCTATGGGTCTAATTCTGCTCTAGATTTTCCTGGGTTCTCCCCTCACCTCTTGAGGCAACCATCTGTTTCTACCACCAAGTGATGGGGCCAGATTCCATGCCCTAGATTTACTTAGGAACACCTGGCAGATATTCTTTATTGCCTGCTATAGACGTGTAGAGGGGAGAAAACAAGTTACCAGTTATATATTTCTCCTCCTCGTCTGGCTAAAGGACCACAGACTCTGGATTCAGATTTTGTTAATTTATTACAAAGCCAAAAATAACAGAATATAGACACACCTCAAAATCAGAGTATAAAGATACATGAATACTAATACAGAGCCCAATCTACGAATATAGTTCATTTGACACAATAGGCACAGAACAATATATTCCAGAATCAGAACACAACTGAGTATAGACACTGCATCCAAATCCCTTTTCATTTGTATTTCTGAAAATAAAGAATAATCTGTCCCTACTCTACTTCTAAAGTGGCATCCCTTCCTAATTTCCCGAAGAATTTCCCTCAAAGGTGTCAGCACATGTTGACTTCCTAAGAAGTGCACTCATGTTAAATGGGTCAAGTAGCGTGAAGCTACGGAGCTCGTTCTAAGATGCTCCCTTTCCTTAGTCAAAGCAGAAGTCCTGCAAATCTGTCCCTGTGCCTAATACAAAAAGACAAAGTTACACCCCTAACAGGTCACATGGTAAGCTATTCTGTGAACACCTTCCTTGAGTAACTTTCCACAGACTCCAAATAATTTGAAGTCTTCTCCGACGACCTTGGTTCCCAGGTTTCACCAGGCACAGAAGGTGTCCTCCCTTCTCTCTGTTCAAGTTCTTCAAAGACATTCCTCTCCTCCCATGTATCTTCTTAAATCTAAAATAACAAGGTCAAATTCCTGCACCTGCAGTAGGAGCGGAAAAAAAACCTTCTACACATGCATACATTTTAATTAACTCCTCACTTGAGAGCAAACGAGGAGAAACAAAACTTTAAAAAAGCGAAAGTTAGGCCTACAATTGGCTACCCTAAGAACGTTCTTTAATGTGCACCCGTTACACAAGCCTCTATATGAATCATTTATAAACAGTGAATACATTTATTTTACCTAATATTCATAATGCACATGCATGATTACATGATTTCTCCAAACACGTGCGAAATTCTGATCAGTCCTGTAAATATCTTCAAAATTTTATTCTACTGATTTTAATATGAAGATATAAACTTCATTCTAATAACACAAATTACAGCAAAACAATACAATATATGTGAGTGCAGTTTGTACATGAATATAATGCACCCTCACAAATTTAAGAGCGCCAAGCGCTCTATCACTAGTTTCCGACCAAAAAGCACAGTTAGCCACAATGACCTCAGGTTATCTCAGAATAACACAACTGCATGGGCCTGAGCATTATCTTGACTGTATCCAACCAGACAGCCGCGGCCCATGCAGGTAAGAGCAATGGGGCCCGGTGTGGGGGATTTCGACGGACGATAACGAGAGAAATTTAAATAAATAATTAATTTTCCCTCGTCATTGCCTGTCGAAATCACCCCCCCCCCCCACCAAACGGGCCCCACTGCTCTTACCTGCACGGGCCGCGGCTGCAACTAGATGTCCATCCCCCTTTATATATAAAATTTGTATTTGTCAAAGTGCAATAGAGGCCCTGTGAGCAATAAGTTCAGTAACTGCAAACCAGGGGGCCAAGACACAATGATGTACTTTATGCTTTTTTTTGCACAAAGACACATTTTGTTCGGCGCAAATGGCTAGTTCCATTATTCAAATCTTTTTGCATATCATCATGCATCAATGCATTGGCCCTATACTACAGAACAGAGAATCTTGCAATATTTATGCCTGAAGCATGCTATATCTGGTTTGCATGGCTCACTCCAAGAAGGCTGTAATGTGACTGAAAGGCAATTGAAATGCATGTTATGGTCACTGACTGTCTTATTTGCAAGTATCTCGTAGTAATAATTAACGTTTTTAATTTTATGTGTGTTATTTATGTATGAATTCTAGCAATAATATTGAGTTTTTATTATCATTCGTTTGTCATTTTATTTTTCTAATTATTCTGTTGTTGTGGCTTATGCTGAGAACTATAAAACGATTAATTCATTCACAAGCCGCACTGTGTCATTATCCCTAGATGCACGTAGGGCCCCTAAAAAACTCTACCACACATGGAGTTTCATAAAAACGGTTGCTTGGTAGTCTATTACCCAATTTTGACAAACAGGTGCCAGAACGCCACCGCATTTTAAGACAACATGAAATTCTGAGCGTGGTGATCCTGGTACAAAACACAGATCCATATTCATTGGCTGGTGCCAAAGGCCACACTAGAATACTGGTACTGCATTTTCAGCAGTCCACATTAATCTTAACAAGGACTTTGGGGCAAATTTACAAGCCCCTATCGCCACAGGAACGTCACTTTTAACGACGTTACTGTGGCGATAGGGGCATTGTCTTATTCACAAGGCGACGTTAAGCCACTTAACGTGGCTTAACGCCACCTTGTGAATAATGCCCTCTTTCACGCTATACTTGCGAAAGGGGTGAGCAATGGGTGTTGCGGTGGGCGTTCCGCCACAACACCCATTGATTTTGATGCTGTCCCATATTTACAAGAGTGGCGTAAATATGGGGCAGCGCCAAAATTAGGACCAGGAAAAACCTTGGTCTTAAACAGGCAAAACGAGGAGAAATGCTTTATTTCTCCTCATTTCTGCTGTTTGTACGTGTGCTGCATTGTGCAGCACATGTAGAAACAGCAAAATGCCATGTATGATTGTTTATGTGCAGGAAGGGACACCTTCCTGCACATAAATAATCATTACCCACAATGCAGGCACCCTTGCACTATGGTGCAAGGGTGCCTGCATTGGCGCTAGGCAGCTAAATTTAGTGCCAGCGCAGGGAGAAACACAGGGCTGCACCGTATTGTTGTAAATACGGTGCAGCTCTGCATTTCTAAACTGGCGGAGAGCAGAGTTAGCCTTCTTGGCTGAATGCCGCGCAACGCCACTTTAGTTGTAAATATGCCCCTTTGTTTCACACAATCCTACATTCGGAGAGAAAAATGTGCCTATTCATGAAGGCATTTATGTGTACGAAATGAAGTACTCCTGTAGTACTATTTTACATACTCTTCCTTGCCTCTGTGATTTAGCCACAAACCCATTGAAATGGGAATAAAATTGTACTATTCAGGAAATATTCATATACAATTAGTACAAATAAAGGGACTGTGCCCGCTTTTCAAATAGACAGTTGGATGTTTCGGGTTTGATGCATAAAGGTATAAAAGAGCACACCTGGAGTACTACTTCCTGTACTCTTCAATGTTTTTGTGAATCGGTCCAACACTGTTTTACATTGTACTACATTCTTTAAACGAATTAAAGTAATAGTGAAACATCAAGATAACTCTATAAAAAACTATGATCCGAATTTCAACACAGCTGTGTGAAGCTGACCTGTATAATAGCATTGCCCCATTTATTTGAAAAGGCATTTTATCTGACATTTTTGTAAACTAATTTGAAGGTATAATAGTTACGCTGTATCAACTAGACACCTCACATTGTCTCAATTTAACTATAAGAATATCTTTTTTAAATTTCTAAGTCTGCTTTAAATGTGCATTTTTTTCAAAAACAATAGATCTAACTGGACATCGACTGTCCTTTATTCTCCCCATTTTCTGCCACGCGAAGCACGATTATCGAGAACTTTTCCAATCCCAGTCATCACTAAGTAAGCCATCCACACCATATACGTCATCATCTACCAACCTCATGTTATCCACAAGTCGGGGATGTCTTGTTGGTCCTCTAGTAACAAAGACTTGTAGCTGGTCCTCTAGTAACAGCTTTAAAGTACTCCAGCCTGGAACAACAAAGGGGCATATTCTCAAGGAGCTATCGCCGAGCCAACGGCACTTTATCGCAGCCAAATCCACGATAAAGTTATCACCCCATTCCCAAGCTGGTGCTAACAGCCCATAACACCAGTTTACCTGCGATAGCAGTCGCAAAAAACATTGCCACAGAGGAGCCCAGCAACTAACGCTAATGATATGCAGAGTAGGCGTCCCCGTGCTAAAAGCCGCGACAACACCACTCCACAACATTCTCAACGACCAGCCAGATCGGCGATAAGATCACAAAACATGCGCTAAGGCGCGTTAGCAGCAGGAAACTAACACCTGCTCCTACCTGGTGTAAAGTCGGACGACAACCGGCACCAGACAAGGGAGCACAGCCCAAAGCCACACATGAAGAACAACAGGTGCCCTGGAGCAACCCATCATGCAGGCCTGAGCTCCAATAGGTCAACAACACCGACCACCACCACCCCCAGGACCCCCCCCGGGCATCCCCCACACCACCCCCCTATGGTCAAAGATATTGCACATCAACTCCACGAAATCATGAACCAAACAAATCGCCTGAAGTCGCACAATCACAACACCCAACATACATGTGTGGCCAGAAAAAGGGAAATCATACACCCATATCAAAATATCCAAACAATACGTTTATTACAGAACAAACCAAAAAAAACAATTCTAAAGAGGCATGGTGGGTCGTCTCAGGACATTCTGTAAGTCACAGCCTCCAAAACAGAAATCTGGATCAGAAGGTGTGCCATGCGCCCATCAAAGTACAGAGAGAGAGAGTGAAAGAGAGGAAGAGAGAGGGAGAGAGAAAGAGAGAGGGAGAGAGGGAGAGAGAAAGAGAGAGGGAGAGAGTGCCGACACTGAGGACCTAGGCCTCACTGCTCACCTGCTGCCACCGGTGTGTCTCCAACCACGTGCCGGTATTCACAGCAGTCCCCCAGGTCCCTCATCTGAAACAGTTTCCAGAAACATACAGTTGCACACGCCATCATCGCTTGCCCGCCCCTGCGCACACAGGCTGCTGCACCCCAGTCCCTCCCACCGCCCAGCGGTGATTTCCCACCCCTGCGCAACCAGGCCTCACTGCTCACCTTCCGCCACCGGCGTGCCTCCAAGAGGACCCACCACGTTCCGGAGGGATCTCCAAGCCCGGTGCCCGCGACCATGGCACCCTCCACATCATGCAGCCCTGCACTGCGGGCCACCAGGTCACACACCTGACTCTGGGTCTTGATTACGCAATGGCAGAGACCACATCAGTGCACACGGCATCATCGCAGGCTGCACACCCGCTCAGCGCTTGAGGTGCCACTAACTCTGTGAAGCGCGATGCAATGCCACGTGGCGGGAGGGCCGCACTGCCCGCTGGCCCAGGCCTACACTGCGGTCCAGCAGGGCTCACACTAATCCTTGCCAGTCCGGACCACCAGGACGGAGCATCATCGCAGGCTGCACACCCGCTCAGCACTTTAGGTGCCCCTATCTCACTGCACCGCAAGACACCATCCCGTGGCGGGGTGCCTGTGCCTGCCACAATGTATCCAGTGCCACCAAGTCTGTGCACCGCTAGCCATGGACCCTTAATGATTGAGTCCCGTTGTGCGGACGCCATCATGTCACCCCCGGCACTGGGCAGTGTGAGATGGCAGGGCCCTAGGCCCTCATGCACACATGAGAACTACACGGAGGCACCCAGTCAGAGAGAGTGGAAATGGGGTCCAGCACGTGCGCCAGGCCATTTTTATTGCCAGGGTCACATGTCCTGTGACGCCAGTGCTGGATGGGTGTGGTGTGGGTGTACACCAGCCATGACGGAGGGGCTGTGGCATGCTGACAACTAGACCTGTGAGCTGCAGATCCCAACAATGAAGGCCTAGGACATGTAGCGCTGTCGTCCCCCCCTGTGTGCGTAATCGGAGTGGGCTGTCCTGGCATATGCCAGTCCAGCGTAAGGGTGTGAACAATGACCCCGGGGCTCTGGGCGTGGTTCCGTCCTGGGCTGGACAAGGAAGTGACTAATGGATGTGTCTCCGTTGTAGTGTCGGCGCCACCCGGACCGAAATCGGCAATCTATCACCCTGTGACAATAGTCCCACAACATGGGCAACATGGACGTAAGGGGGAATCACTGACCCTACATTCATCCATACTTCCACACTTGAAAGATCATAGACATGACACATCTGTGTGGATATGAATGTTTATTACACATTCAAGGGAGTGTTGCAGCTGGAGCAGTACAGGGCCATGCCAACCCCACTTCACATTGTCGGCCCGTGGAGGACCAGCCAGAGTCCTTCAGGGAATGACAGGTACATCAGGAGAGGAGGACTTCAGTCCGCAGTCTGATAGCTGTGTCATTGGTGACCAAACAGAATATGGCAGTCCATGTCGAGGTCCGAGGTGAGTGTCGCAGAGTGCATCGGGGGGCAGTGGAAGGTGATGATGCAGAGGGCAGAACCAAGCAGGAACAGGCCACATGGCGGAGATGAATGCTACTGCATCCTCCAGACCACGAGAGTGGGTTCATCCACATCTTCGTCCTCTGCTGTTGCATGTGCCTCACATGTGGGTGGTGGTGTACTGTCCCCAGCACTGTGTGGCACAGACACATCAGGGGCCGGAGATGTGGATGGGGTGGTAGCAGCAGCATGCATCAGCACCAGGCCTTGTGGCAGCATTGCCATGAGGAAGGTCTTTAGGGCATTGAGGGACCCAGCTACCTCTCGCTGGTGTGCAGCCGTGGCAGCCGCTCTTTCCGCCTGCATCCGCTCCATGTTCTCCTTGATCCTCCGCATGTGTCCCAACTCCCGGGCGAGATCGCTGGAGGAACTCTGGCTAGACAGTCGTTCTTGTCGCAGAGTCAGGACTCTGGTGATGTCAGCCATGGTCCGTTGGAGGCCATGGAGTGGACTGTGGGCATCCGTTAGGGACTGTGAGTAGTCCCTGATGGGACTTAGACACCCACTTATGGCGTCTAGTTTGGCTGCCATGCGGTCGAACCTCACCTGCACCTGTTCAGCGAGCTTCTCCTGGCACCCCAACACACGGCGTTGGAAGGCCATGTGTTTGTCGTGGGGGTCCTGGGAGGCAGCCGTGGTGGTGGGTGCTGCCTGCTGTGTGTACTGTGCAGGGGGGCTCCTCGTGGCAGCTGGGTTGCCCTGATCCTGGAAGTGGGCTGCGGAGGCTCTCCACGAGCTGTTCGAGGGCGTCTGAGTCGAAGGTGTGGTGGTCCTCTTCGTCATCAGAGAAGAGAGGTTCGGACTGCTCTGCAGGAGGTGTTGGATTTCCCCCTGCAATGTGAAGGGGAGATGCAGTTTGACATTGTGTACACATGTACGTTGACGCATTGTACATGTGTGCATTCAGACTGCATGACAGTGTACATTGTGTATCTCTTGATGGAACCCTACCCAATGCCCTGGAGGATTTTCATGCATGTATGCATGACACTGCGCAGTGGTTACGTAATAACTCTTTACAATTTAATTCGGATAAGACCGAAATTGTACACTGCGCAGTTGGGAAGGTCCATCTGCCTCTTCCTCACAACTTCTGGCCCCTTGACTCATCTACTGTCTTGGCGCTATCTAAGACGGTGCGAAACTTGGGAGTTATGTTTAATGCCAACCTGTCACTAGAGACGCAAGTGAACAAGATGGTGGGGTGCTGTTTTGGCCTCATTAGGGCTCTGAGAAAGATTCTCCCGTTGCTCCCAATTTCGGTTAGAGCCTTGGTTGTTCAAGGCGTTATCCTAAGTAGACTTGACTACTGCAATGCTCTGTTGCTGGAGTCCCCTAAGTATCTGATACAGAGACTGCAGCGTGTTCAGAATACGGCTGCGAAATTGGCCTTGTCTAGGCCACGAGGTTTTACCGCCTCAATGTGCCTAGCGGAGCTACATTGGCTCCCTGTGCAGCAAAGAATTTATTTTAAATCCCTATGTATAGGGTTTAGGGCGTTGCATGGACTCGGTCCTAGGCCGTTGCAGAAGAAATTGGTCTGGTATACTCCTACCCGGACCCTTCGTTCCTCTTTTGCTTATTTGGCAAAGGTACCCAGGTTCAACAGGGTCAGACTGGGAGGAAGGTCTTTTAGTTTTGCTGCTGCAAAACTTTGGAACGCACTCCCAATTGAAATTAGACAATGCAGTACCCTGTCCCTGTTCAGGAAAAGGATCAAAACGTGGTTGTTCCCCAAAAATTGACCCTGTCGTTTTTTTGAGTAATGTTTTTAGGTTCTGTCCTTCTCGCTTCACGTTGGTCTGCATTCATGTATCTTTAGCGCCAGGGTACCCGTAGGGTGTTTGTTGCGCTCTATAAATGCTATATACAATACAATACAATACAATACTGTTTAGGGGGAGTTGCCTATTTGATGCGGGACAGTGGACATTCCGACTACATCACGGATGTGAGTTTGTACTTGTACATTGTCAACTCACATTTCCCTGCAGTGCCATATGTGATTGGCCAGTTTCTACACACATGCGGCACCTGTTGTGTCCTCTGTTCTGTTGTGGACGTGTTGGGGTTTGTACCACCTCGTTGTCAATGTTGATGTGCTCTGCATGTTATGTGTGTGTGCCGCATTTTGGGGGAGTCGCCCCTGCAGCTCTGATTTAGCTGCCCTCCTCCCTTCCATGCGGTGTGCCTCTGGGTTCTGTGCTTCTGCAGTGCTGAGATGTTGCATACCTGTGTGCATTGGTCTCTTGGTGGGAGTTGTGGGTCTGTGGCATGGTTTGTCCGCAGATGTGCTATGCTTAATTGCGCATGTGTGCCATTTTGCCCATCTCCCCCTGTTCCCCCAGTCCCTGGTGGTTACTCACCCTGTTGCTGTTGTGTCCGGTCATGTTGAGCAGTGTCCGTTCCCCCGACTCCTGCCACCGTCTCCCCACTGATGACTGTGGACACCATTTCCTCCATCTCGTCCAGCTCCTCCTGTGGCGCAGGACTCCCACCTCCAGTCTGCATTGCTTCCTTCCGGTTGTTTGCGAGTTTCAGCTTGGTTTTGCGCTTCACATCATTTCAGCGCCTCTTGACCTCGTCCATTGTCCTCTTCAGCACTCCAACTGCATTCACATTGTCCACGATGGTCTGCCATATTCCATTTTTAGTTGCCAGTGACACAGTGGAGGTGACGAACAGTGATTGATGGTGTTCTATCACCTCCGTTATCAGGATCCTGTTTTCGTGCGGACTGAACTTCGTCTTCCTCTTCTTCTTGTCCTTGCCCTTCCCTGACCCCGAGGTCCCAGGCTGGTCCTCCATGGGGCTTGTGGGGTTCTGGTTGTCCTCTGTACTTGCTCCGGCTGCCTCCATTGTGCTTTGCTGTTGTTTGGCTTTTGTTGGTATATTTTTTTCTACTTTTATGGTGCATTTTCCCGCATGACGCGTGGGAATTGCAGGCCTGTGGCTGGTTTTCGTAAATTTTATATTGCGATTGGCGTCATTGTTACTATTTTTGCGTTTTTGCGGCGTCGCGTACTTTTTAACGTGTTCATTTGACACGTTGTCCTGTGACTATCGCATGGTACCGCCGTGTTGTGAATACCACGTTAACACGGAGTTGTTTTCCCGCGATAGACTGCAATGTGTAGGGTTGAGTTAAGCTACACTTGCGGTAGTTATCACACGTTCTTGAGAATATGCCCCAAAGAGTTTTGTTTTATTTAAGAGCAACATCCAGTAAAGGCCTGAAATACTCTCTTCGAGGACATGTGCTTACCTGAAATGGGACATATAGTATCGGTTTGCAGTACTGCACTTTTGTGAAACAATCTTCAAGCACCTGTATCTGATTGAAGAGCGACATCTAGCAACCGCTTCAGGTACTGCGCCTTTGTAAAGAAACCTTCAAGGACTTTCACCTGAATCAAGAGAAACATTTGGTAATGGCTTGCAGTACTGCACCTTTTTGAAAGAACATACAAGCATTTTTCTGAATACTTTCTGCGTTGGTGTTTTGGTTAACAATGTAGTCTCTGGTGGGCATGTTGCAGTCTCATCAAAGCATGAAGCTGCTGACATTTCATTTTTTTTTAGCTTGCAAAAGTTTCAAGCAAATAAAGGAATGCTTCAGAAGCTAAATACAAACACTCTCTTAAGTACCAGCGACTGGTAATACTTGCAAGCATTAGTCTGTCTTCATCATCTTCTTCTTGTGAGGTCATGGTTGACTCCAATATGTATAACTATAGTTCTATGGTGCTATTGTAGGATGGCATGGCATGCTCTGTCATCTCTGTCTTGACAGCAAGTCCTCTAATTTAAATTCGAAATAAACTGCAGTGCATTCTCTTGTATGGTATTGAAGAAAAAGCATTCTTTAATATGCTAATGCATGCAAACAGCATGTGTTCATGCCTGGGACCCCATGTTTTAGCACATTAAAGCTAGGCCTATTGGCTTTGATAATCTTTGTTTTTTGTGTTTATGAAATTTGCCTCCGCTGCTATTACATGAATTACTTCATCTGGCTCATGACACAGTGATGCTATAATAACCTAATAGTTGTATTGTTTCAGCTCACATTATAACACCTGGGTAATATCCATGGATAAAAGTTGTGAAGTTGCATTTCTAAAATTGAAAAGTTCCTATTGCTGTATGAGACAAATATAACCTCGAGCCTTGTCGAAATCAAAGCACAGGGATTGATGGAGCGGCAGTGATGTGGTAGGTTTTAAAACACGCAACTTACTCAGAAGCACACTTTCTAAGATCAGGGCAGACATAGCGCAAAACCAGACCAGTTAATTTAAATGCTAACATTAAGACATATCTCTGAGGGGTATATTCACAAGAACGTGCGATAACTACCGCAAGAGTAGCGTAACGCAACTTTTAATATTGCAGCCTATCGCGGGAAAATAACCCTGTGTCAACGTGGAATTCACAACAAGGCGGTAGCAAGCGATAGTCTGCCGAAACCGCAGACAATGTCCGTGATACAACCACCACGATGGAGATAAAAACACAAACCACAACACCAAAAAACACGCGATGGGCCAAAGCGCAATGAGGAAATCAGCGACAAGCAGTGCCAAGCTTGCAACACACACCTGGCAGGTGTAAAAAATCACCTTAAAAGTAGAAAAAAGACCCAGACACAAACTGACCAACACCCAAGCACCATGGAGGCAGCTGGAGCAGGCGCAGAGGAAGAGACAACCCCACAAGCACCCCGGATGACCAGCCTGGGACCTCGGGGACAGGGAAGGGCATGGACAAGAAGACGAGGAAGACCAAGTTCAGTCCGCAGGCGAACAGGATCATAGTCGCGGAGGTGATGGAACACCATCAACAACTCTTCGTCACCACCAACGTGTCATTGGGCACCAAAACTGGAATATGGCGGGACATCGTCGACAAGGTGAATGCCGTCAGAGAGCACAAGCGGACAATGGACGAGGTCAAGAGGCGATGGAATAACATCAAGCGGAAGACCAAGGAGAAACTCACCGCCAACCAGAAGGCAGCAATGCAGACCAGAGGTGGGGGCCCAGCGCCACAGCTGGAGCTGGATGACATGGAGGAGCTGGTGTCGGCAGTCATCAGTGTGGAGACTGTGGCTGGAGTCGGGAGACCGGACACTGCTCGAAAGGACACAACACAACCGCAACAGGGTGAGTGACCACCAGGTACTGGGGGGACAGGTGGAGATGGCCACAATGGCACACATGCACAAGCAAGCAGGGCACAGTGCACACCCACAATGACCCTGGGTCCTCGCCCAGACCCACAGACTGTCACAATGTACAATGCCATGTCTGAATGTCAACCTGTACCATGCGGCTACATACATGTGGACATATTGTAATACACCATCTCCCCTTCACATCGCAGGGGCATCGTCAACACCTCCCCCATAGCAGTCCCAGCCACTCTTCACTGATGATGAGGAGGACAACACCAGCATCGACACCCAAACCATCCAAGACATCATTGACCTCATCCACCACTCACCTCCAGGGACAGGGCAGCCCAGCCACATCGATGAGACCCCCACCCACCACCCAAACCACCCAGCAGGAGGCACCCACAGCCTGGCACTCTCCCAAGACCCCCAGGAACAACACATGGCCTTCCAACGCTGTGTGCTGGAGGGCCAGAGGGAGACGGCTGAGCAGGCGCTGGTGGGGTTCGACCTCATGGCTACCAAACTGGACGCCATCCATGGGTGTCTACGTCCACCCCATGGTCTCCAACCAGCCCTGACTGACATCGCTGGAGTCATGACGCGGAGAGAAGAACACCTGTACACTCAGAGTGGCTCCAGCGATGCCAGCCGTGAGCTGGCACACATGCGGACGCTCATGAAGGACATGGTGTGATTGGAGGCGGAAAGGATGGCAGCCACCGCTGCACACCATCGAAATGTAGCAGGGATCTACCATGCCCTGCAGTACTTCATCATGGCATTGCTGCCACAAGGTGTGTCGCTGATGAATGCGGCTGCCCCCACACCATCCACATCTCCGCCCCCTGGTGTGTCAGTGCCTCCCAGTGTGGCAGGCGTATCCACTCAGGCCCCTGATGTGTCAGTGGCACACAGTGCCGCAGCCGGTACTGCAACACCCACAGGTGGGGCAGAGCACACATCCGAGGACGAGGACGTGGATGGGTTGGCTCTCAGAAGGAGGCACTAGCATACATTTCCGCCACCTGGCCTGTTTCTGCTTGGTCCCGCACATGGCCTCATGACCTTCCACTGACCCCCGATACACTCCGATGCACTAACCTTGGACAGCGACATGGACTGCCACATCCTGTTTGACGACCAATTACACGGTGACCAGACTGCGGACTGTACCCTTCCTCTTCCGCAGTACATGTCATCCCCGGATGGACTCTGGCTGGCCCTCCACGTGCCCATATTGTGTAGTGTGCTCGGCATTGCCCTGTACCGCTCCAGCTGCATAACTGCACTGGATGTGCAATAAACATCCAGTGACGCACTGCTGTGTCATGTCTTTCATCATTCATGTGTGAATGTGTGGATGAATGTAGGGACAGTGACTTCCCTTGCGTCAATGATGTTCATCCTGTGGGATGCCAGTCAGAGGGTGCTACATTGCATTTTGTGTACCGGGTCCCGTGAACACTACAACAGGGACACACGCATTAGTCACTTCCTTGTCCAGACATGGACTGAACCACGCCCAGAGCCCACGAGTCATTGTTGAAAGCCCTGCACTGGTCCAGCGTACAGCAGGCCAGACTACTCTGCTAACGCTCCGAGGGGGGGGCCCTCATTGCTACCCGTCGCAGGCGTACTCGCTGGTGGTGTGCAGGTCACTGGTCTAGTTGTCAGCATGTCACAGCCACTCCCTGAGGGCAGGTTTGCATGCACACCACACCCATCAGGCCATGTGACTCCGTCAACATAAGGGACCGACGACGTCACATTCCCCTCTGCCGGTGGTGACTGGATGACGGACGCTCCACGGTTCTCAATAATTAAGGGCCCATGAGTTTTTGCGCACAGGGTTAGTGGCACATGAGGCCTTGTGGACGGCGCGGGCCTACCACTACGTGGCGCAGACTGGGGTTGCACAGGGTTCGTGGCACACGAGGCCTTGTGGACGGCATGGGCCTACCACCACGTGGTGCAGACTGGGGTTGCACAGGGTTAGTGGCACGGGCACCCCGCCACGGGACGGTGACTTTGGGTGCACTGAGTCAGTGGCACCTTAAGCTGCTGAGCGGGTGTGCAGCCTGCGATGATGCCCCGTCCCGGCGGTCCGGACAGCTCAGGTTTTGTGTGCCCTGCTGGACCGCAGTGTAGGCCAGAGCCAGCGGGCAGCGCGGGCCTACCGCCACATGGTGTCGCTTCTGGGATCCCAGAGTTGGTGGCACCCATTGGGCTGAGCGGGTGTGCAGCCTGCGATGGTGCCGGGTGCACTGGTATGTCCTATGCCATGGAGTAATCAAGACCCAGCACCAAACGTGAGACCTGGTGGCCTGCGGAGTGGGGCTGCATGATGTGGAGGGTGCCATGTCCGCGGGCCCCGGGCTTGTGGCTTGCAGCGGCACGTGGTGGGACCTCCTATCTACGTGCAGGTGGCGGAAGGTGAGCATTGAGGCCTGGGTGTGCATGGGCGGGCATGCTCCGATGGGCGGCGGGAGGGGTTGGGGTGCCTCTGCCTGGGTGTGCATGGGCGGCAGGCGATGTTGTCTTGTGCAAGTGTGTGTACTGTGCCAGTCATGTATCTGGACTCTGTTTCAGCTGATGGCTCTGACTCAGATGTGTGACCTGGTGTCCTGCTATACATACCGGCACGTGGTTGGAGACACACCGGTGGCAGCAGGTGAGCAGTGTGGCCTGGGTGCGCAGGGGCGGCACTCTCTCTCTCTCTCCCTCTCTTCCTCTCTCTCTCCTCTTCTCTCTCTCTCTCTCTCTCTCCCTCTCTCTCTCCTCTCCTCTCCTCTTCTCTCTCTCTCTCTCTCTCTCTTTCTCCCTCTCTCTCTCCCTCCCTCTCTTCCTCTCTCTCTCCTTCGCTCTCTCTCTGTCCTCTGATGTGCGCAGGACACACCTTCTCATCATGTTTTTTGTCTTACAGGCTGTGACCTACGTATTGTCCCGAGGGGAGCGGCCATGTGTCTTCATTTCATTTCGGTGTTCATTTTAATTAAGTTTCATATGTTGCTTCGAAAGTGAATGTGTGCTGCTCATTTCTGTGATGACACATGCATGTCACCAGTTGTGATTGTGCGACATCAAGCGGAATATTTTGTACATGTTTAGGTGTGGCTGATGTGGCATGTCTTTGGTCGGGGGGGTGCCAAGGAGGGGTGGTCCTGGGGGTGGTGGTGGTGGGTGTTGTGGCCCTCTTGGGTGTCCGGGCCGCATGATGGGTGGTCCATGGCATCTGTTGCCCTTCCGATGTAGCCCTGGGCTGTGCTCCCTTTTGGTTTGCAGGCTGCCGTCCGACTTTGCACCAGGTCAGAGCAGGTGTAGATTTCCTGATGCTAATGCGCCTTATCGCCTGTTTTGTGTTTTTATCGCTCATGTGGCTGGTCGTTGTGAATGTTGAAGTGTGATGTTGTCACGCCTTTTGGCACGGGAACGCCCACTCTGCATCTCATTAGTGATAGTTGCGCGGGTCCTCTGTGGCGATGTTTTTTGCGGCTGCTATCGCGGGTAAACTGGTGATGTGGGCTGTCTACACCAGCTTGTGAATGGGGAGGTATATTTATCACGACTTTGGCTGTGATAAAGTGCCGTTAATTCAGCGATAGCTCCTTGTGAATATGCCCCTGAGTTTTCAAGGAATGAGCTGAAAACATAACATAACATTACAGTACGCCACTCAACCAAAGTGCTGGGTTACAGGATCTGCTGAACGTAATATTTGGCAGGCCTATAATTTCAGCAGGGTGTAGATCTGCCCTGAAGAAATGTGTACCTTTCAGCGCTGTTATTGGGTTTCTGCCAGTCTTCTCGCTGTACTGATTGCCCTAATCCAAAAACCTTTTGCTAATGAGAAGGCCGCACTCTGTTCACAATAAAAATTATTTCGGTTCAGTCTCCAGTGGCAGCTCTTGATCAAGGCTACCAAGCTGGAGCAATGCTAGGTCCCGCTTTATACATTAATCCTGACATTTTCAAAAAGTACCAAAAAAAAAAAAAACCACGACTCCGGATCTTTTCTAAATGTCTTCCTTTATGCCACTATTACAATGAAATGTTGAAGCATCGCCTCTTTTGTTTGACTTTGCCTCCTCCGTTGTATATAACCTTAGCCTACCCTTTCTTGAGTCAATTCAAAAAGAAAGTTTGATAATGTCGTAAGGGAAAATAATTGAGGCTCGAATAATTTCCACAGCAGAATCTTTTGAAAAAGTAAAACTCTGTTTCAACTGAAATGTACTCGGCCATCCCGTTCGTATGTCATTTCGGCCAGTGCTTGCTTAAGGCGTGTTGATGATCAGCGGGCACAAAGGCCTATCAACCCCTTGTGTTTCTCTCAATTCCATATTATCGTTTAAAGCCAATGTTGTGGTTCCATTATGACTAAGGGCCTGATTTTACATACGACATTGTGCACTTATAATAAGGCAGGCGGGATATCCATCATGTTTGTGATGTAGTAACCCATTCGCCAAACTCTAAGGGCCTCATTTACAAGTTTTTGACGCAGGGCAGCACTTCATGTCACTTTGCTGCGCTTCCCTGCGTCAAAAACAAAGAGCAAGAATGCGCCGTATCTATGAGATATGGAGCATTCCTGTCCTCTTTTACTGCGCTGGCGCACAAATGGCTGCCTTGTGCCAACCCAGAATCCCTTGCACCATGGTGCAAGGGTGGCCATGTTGTAGGAAGGATTGCTTTTGTTCAGGAAGGGGCACCTTCCTGCACAAAAACAATCAGTGGAGGCGTTTTCCTCTTTCTATGTGTGGGGCAGAATGCAGCACACATAGAAAGAGGAATAAACAAGTAGAAATACATTTCTCCTTGTTATGCCAACCCTGGGGAGGCGCACGGTTTTGATGCATTCCCAGATTTACACTAGGTTGTAAATCTGAGAATGTGTCAACATCCATGGACGTTGAGTGAGAACACCCACCGTAACGCCCATTGCAGCCCTCCTTGATGCATTGTGAGGCAATACAGCAACTTTCTTTTTTTTTGGGAAGTTTTATGTAGCGCAAACTCAACCCGAAGGTATCAGAGCACTTTACATAAGCACTAGTTGTATTACAGAGGGACACATTCATTTTTGGTAGGCACGGGGTGACTAAGTAATTTGCCCAGAATTAAGGATGTTGAGCCTCCCGCCAGAGTCGAACCTGGTTCCCCAGCTTCAATGTTGCCTTACACCATATCTACAAGGCCATGAAAAACCACGCAGGGTGGCTTTGCATGACCTCGTGGATATGGGTCTGCACTCTGCACCCCTGGAGCATCAAAAAAAGTGACATTGTGGCAATCCTCGGGGCTTGTAAATAAGCCCCTAAATCAGGTCCTGAATGATGGTAAATGTAAAAGACATGCAAATCATCACTTGCAGGGAGTGGTATTTCGGTGATTCTGTGCTCTGGAAATGCATGGTGTGGCATTCTTCCCAGCCCGCGTACATGCAAAGGATTACGCCACACACGGAGCTTGGTATTACATGTCTTTTATCTTTTTGCATGTAACCATTAACTGAACATTCTACATCATGCATTCTATCACCCACGCAATTACATCATTGTTCTATTGAGTCTATCAGGAACCAAAAGGGTCCAGTCATCTTTAACTCACAAGTCACTACATTTCCCCCTTTGTTAAATAAAGAGGACAAATAATACAAATATACATCACAACTGTCTAATAAGTCTTTTGGTGGTTGAATCAATTGCCCAGATCTGGTCATGTGAGGTTGCGGGGATATAGGAGAAGCATCCATGGCTGGCACTGGTGAAATAGACACGGGACAGTCATTTGGCACTCCAGATTTTAAAGTGGATGAGTCGCACTTCTGACATCTAGAACTGGCAAAGGTCAAGACGTGATTGAAATGTGAAGAATCTTGAGTAATAAACTTACCAGGACGGGAGCAGTCACTATGTGTCTTTTACTAATCATAACCCTCAGCTGGTCAGCATCAAAAGGAGCATCAGAGTTGCATTACTGTTTCTGCCTGACAATGACTTGATCTCCTCTTTTGAACACAGTGCTCTGAGCACAGCAGCGTCTATACGCATAGGTCTTCAGTTTGCGTTTGTGAGACGAATCAATAGTGTGAAGTTTACCAATGTCAATAGATCTCTCAGCGGTCCATTGTAGCAATTCGATTCCTATGGCTCTCCCAAACATTAAAGTGGCAGGGCTTTCACCCGTGGTAGAATGGGGAGTAGACCTGTATGCATGAAGCCTCGACTGAAGAACTGATTTGAGTTCAAGCTTTTCCAGTGCAGCACACTGAACGGTCTTCTTAAGGGTGCTCATAAATTTCTCGACAGCACCAACCGCCTGTGGCCAGAGAGGTGTGCTTTTCTGATGCTTGACATTTAGATGACTGAGAAATTCTTTAAATTCTTGACTATTGAATGGAGGGCCATTGTCAGATTTCAAAATCAAAGATACACCCCAAGTTGTAAAAATACTTTCTAATCTCTTAATGACTCTGTCAGGAGTAGTTGACGACAGATCTTCCAAAGAGAAAAAAAGGGAATATTCATCAACAATTACTAGTAGATGATGTCCATTGTCCAGTGTCCAAATAAATCAATTACAGTCTTTTTCCAGGCATGCTTTGGAAGATCAGACATGTTTAACGGATGCAGGGTTGTCTTGGAGGAAAAGCAGTTGCCCAAATGACATGCCTTTAACTCTTTTTCAACTCTTTAATCAAGACTAGGGAACCGCACTTGGTCCTGTAGAGCTCGTTTAATAGCAACAACTCCACAATGTCCCTCATGGGCCAGTTCAATAACTTGTTGTCTCAGACTCTTGGGAATGACAGTTCTCAAACTTTGTAAGATGAATCCTTCTGGGATAACTGAAAGTTCTTGATGCACATTTTTGAATTTCTGGTATTCAAGGTCATCATGAAGTGGTTGAGTATGTTTTCGCCATGATTGATGTGTAATAATGTCTATAAGTATCAGCAAATCTCTGTCAGTGCTCATGGCAGCAAAGATCTGTTCCACCGATATAGCAGCAGGGGTACTGGATTTCACTATGAAGTTAACATAAGCATCAGCTACTCTATAAGTAACAGGAAAAACTAATCCTTCAGCAGTAATTCGAGCTCAGGGAATGATGGCGGAGATGGGGGAAACCGCCCCGCTGGTTGGCTACGGGATTGCCCCCTTACAAGGACCCCACCCATGTGGCCACAACATCACCTCATGTTCCCTCCATGCCCTCACCAGGCCTTCCTACAACCATTCAACCCCACTTTTTTAGGAAGAGGCTGGGGCAGAGGGAGAGGGGGAGGAAAAATATGAGGGTACCAAAAAAGAGTGCAATGGCAGATACCACAAGAGCAGGAACCACAACCACACAAACAGACAAGGAGCCAGGCCAAGAAAAACTAATAGAGTACCTCTCTACGAGAACCCTTTGCACCACAAATACTGCCGTCCTGCAGAAAGGACTGTGTTACATCCCAACATGTATAGATTACACATTTCGCACAAATTGTGAGCTGCATAATTTCTTTCAGAAGATTTGCCTCAAGGTCTTCTTTCACAAAAAACTCACCTTAGAGGTGCTTGACTCTGGCCTATGAAGCCCTTCCAGGTTTATCCCCTCGGCTGGCGAGTTATTGACCTTTGAACAGGCAGTACTCAAGGAAGTGGGGAGCTACACTTGTGAGTCCACCTTCCACAATATGTCTCAACAGGAAATGACAGCAACAAGATCCCTTGCCAATGACAGCCAAATCACTATCAAATCTGCTGACAAGGGAGGTACTTTTGCCATCATGTTCACTGACGACTATGATACTGAGTGTCAGTGCCAACTTGCGAATGACAGGTACTACACACCTATCACTCAAGGCCCCACTACTAGGCTCAGCACCCAGATCAACTCCATAGCATCTTCCACTGAAATACAATTGTGGATCAGTAGAAACGAGGCTGAATTCTTGTCCAACACCAAACCTATATTTCCCTACTTCTACATCCTCCCCAAGATACACAAAGGGATTTATCCACCCCCAGGCAGACCCACTGTTTCAGGAATAGATTCCTTGTTTGAGCCTCTGTCGATGTTTTGTGACCACTTTTTACAACCTCTAGTCACAAAGATACCTTCTTTCATAAAGGACACTAGAGATGCGTTAAACCTCATTGAGGATTTCAATGATATGAGTCTAATTGAAATTTCGGTGACCCTCAACGTAGAGGCTTTCTATACTAACAACCCCTCAAGATGTCATCCTGGAGGTAATAGAGAGCACTCTATGGTCCAAGTATTGGATGTCACCCACCCCAGTAAGCGTCATTCTCAAATGTGCCACCCTGGCCCTTAAGGTGAACTTCTTTCAATATAGAGACCAGCTATACCATCAGACCAAGGGCACATCTATGGGTAGCACATTTGTTCTGAGTCTACCATGTTTGTACATGGCCCACTTTGAGAAGGAGAATATCATATGTAAAGACAGTCCATACTCTGCCCATCTCTTACTATGGCATTGTTACATTGATGATATATTAATTCTTTGGGAGGGGGGTTAAGAGCACCTGTGACAATTTATGTTAATGGATCAACACCCTGAGTCCTTTCCTGAGATTTACCAAGAATAGTTATGATGAAGCCCTTCCCGTCTTGGACCTTCTGATCTCTCTCCAAGAAGGAAATTGTACACAACTACTTAAAAGAAACTGACTGACCTTAACAGTCTACATCTGTATGACAGTAGTCACCCCAAATACCTCAGAGATAACTTGCCCTACTGCCAATTTTTGCAACTTCACCGCAATTGCAGTGCCACTAAGGATTATGGTGAGCAGACCCAACTTCTCAATTCCAACTTGGAAGAACTCCTCTACCCACCACATTGAGTCAAGATGGCATGTAAAAGGGTGAGAAAAACAAACAGGTCAGCCCTACTGGAACCACGTATCCGCGTACAGTATCAGTCACGACTTTCACAGCCAACTCCGATAGAATACAAAAGATCATCAGAACACACTGGCCCTTACTACAAACAGGCTCTTTATCTTTCCATGTCACAAGTTTTGCTTTCCAAACGCACAAGCAAAATAAAGGATTTGGTCGTTCATACCAGAAAACGTGCGACCACCATTAAAACACAAGGCCCCCCATGGGATCCCCCCCATTAAGGGACACTTCCCATGTGGCTCTTGCAGGGTTTGCACATTCACTGACCCCTCCAAGGTTATCAAACTTGACAACACCAATGTGTGGACAAACAAAATCCCATAGCAATTGTAATTCTAGGAACTGCATTTACATGATCATGTGCTCTTCAACAAAAGGTACATTGGGATGACTACTTGGGCAGTTAAGATCAGAATTATGCAACTCCGCAGCGGCATTCACTGCAAAAAGATGATGAAAAAAAATGAGTACTCACTACCTCAATGAGAACCATACTGTTGATGAAGTACATTGAACAGTTCTGGAGACACATCCACAAATGAACAAAGACATTTACTTTGGACGAGAACAAAATTGGATTTTTCACTTGACCACGAACATTCCAGGCTTAAACGATGACATCTCTTGGAGGGAGATGGTGACTTAACTTTCCCACTAACTGACTTTTCGCCCTTCCTCTATCATTTGTAAGAGCTTGACTACACCTTTCACCCTTAGCAAGCACATTAGAGACAGGCTCCACAGTAACATGGACATCGATCCTGAGTAGCATTGCTTCATGATAATTGACCACCTTTATGATCTTCCCTGATACTAGTGAATACACACCATCCCTGCACCTTTCAGAGTTCCACCCGGTTGGCTGGCATAACTGCCGATCCATTACGGCTGCCACTTTCTACCCTCTGTACAGCACGCCTTCACAAATCCATTAGGGGCCTTTCCATTTGAAAGGGTTTGCCAAAATCAACCATTTCTTGCAAGTATCGCATCGCTGGTGACTTTTATTTAATTTTATTTGGTTATGGAAATCCATACATACGCCCAATATGGCACCTGTAACTGGGCGTGTGCGTCGTTCATAGCTGCCGATTAAATTTGATGGACGCTCACTCTCCTCTGCACAGCACGGCTTCGCATCTCTATGAGGTGTCCTTCCATTTTAAAGGGTTTCCCAATATCATACATTTCTTGCGAGTCATGCTTTGCTTATGGCTTTTATTTAATTTGATTTGGTTATGAAACTCAATACAAATGCCTAACATGGCGCCTGATACTGGATGCGTGCAACTTTCTCATGGCGTCTCAGCATCCCCTCTATCCTAGCGCACGCTGGCAGTCACTTGCAGTGCTAGCACTTGCCTTAAAATGCCACCTGCTGTGCTCGCCAGCCACCTCCATGATAGCAGAGACAGGGGTAGGTTGTCACGAGTTGCATGCGAGGACACTGTAAGTATTGGGCCCCCACTCCTTCCCCCCATGCTCTATATGGCACCATCAGTCATCTCAGCCTCCATCGGGGCTCCGTTAACTCTGACAGCCCCTTTGTGCTTAGGTTTGCAGCCCGCCAAATAGGCACGGCCACTGCCTCTTACTGATGGGTTTGGTTACTTATCGCTACAGGGTAAGTCACTACTATGTTTACATGCAGCCACTGCTGATTTGCGCATTGTGATCTATTCCCTAAGAGTTGTCACTTAATTTTGTGTGTTGTTATGTTATTTATGTTATATGTTGTATGTTATATACTACGGTTATAAAACTTGGCGATACAGCTCCTTCACTATTAAGGGCTGATCCGCCTTAGCACAAGTGTTTTCCACTGAGTACATTGTGCCACTGTGTTTACAGGCATTATTTGATTCCTGCACTTTGATTCTTTGTCTTCTCTCAATCCAGGTCAGTTTCTGAAAACAAGGTATTAATATATACAGTTGTGATTACGATTGAGTGCTATTCATATTCTTAGACAAAAAGAACAAATGATGGACAGAATGCTGATCAAAGCAAACATTCACCCCCATTCACAAAGCTATGGGTTTAATCCATTGTTTTGTTGCTCACCACGCCACCCAGTTTGGACCCAGCCATTTGCAAATTAGTCTTGACTCTGCTCCACATGGGAACAGTCCAGACAGAACTGCCAAGCCAGGTCCCCCCTGGACAGGAAACAAGCATCCTGGGACCAGTTTTGGGGTATCACTCCTCATCAGCTGGGCTAGCTTGAATCCAGTGGCACAGTGAGCATGGGACTCACGTCTGGGCGTACTCTTCCCACTTAGGACGACAAAAGCACAAAGAACAAATGATGACCAGAATACTGAACAATGCAAACATTCACCCTCAATTACAAAGACCTGGGTTTAATCCATTGTTTTTTTGCTCACCACACCACCCCAGTTTGGACCCAGCCATATGCAAATCAGTCTTGACCCTGCTCCACATGGGAACAGTCCAGCACGAACTGCCAAGCCAGAACCTCTCTGGACCAGAAACAAACATCCTAGGACCAGTTTCGGGTTATCACCCCTCATCAGCCAGGCTCATCCTATGATATCTTGGAGTCAAAAATTCCCTTATAACATTGCATTTTTAATTCTGGGCCATCATTATAGTGATAGCATAATACCTCACTAAAGTCACTTGACGTTTGGGGAATGAACTGGGCATTGTTTGTGTGGCAGAATGCAATTTGGAACATTCGATTGCTAAATGATGACCCTCTGTATAGTTATGTACAGCTGGTATCTGCGCAACATTGTACATCAAACTTAATTGCCTGTATGTCTTGACGTCTTGAAAATGTACCACTTTCATTCATTTTTAGTTTTTAACTAAGACTTTTTTGACATTAGAGATTGTTTAGATTGCTTAATTTGCAAGCAGACTGGTGCAGCATTATGTGACAATCATACCAGTTGGTATATATATTCCTTTTTTGAGTCAGACCCATATATGTACCAAAATGTGGTTTTGATAACATTGCAGATATGTTGAGCAATCACATATTTGTACACACACGTGTGTTTATCGATTCTGTATCAAATGTATTATATAGAACATTTACCCAGTCTTTCCTTGAATTTAGGTAATGGTATTGATTGAGCTCCCACGAGCCATGTGTACTCATGTTTGTGAATTTTACTTCAAGTAAGTAGGGCACTTTAACTATTGTTATCCAGGGTTTGACAAGGACTGGGCAGGTAAAACGCGTCAGCCAAATAAAAATGATGGTGATATATTCCTCCGGAGTGCGGGCTGCTACTTGCACCGCTGTGCGAGTGCATCTGGAATATATATATAACGTATTCTGTTCATGGCGACTGTTGTGTGATCAAGGCAGGTGTGCCGAAACGAGTAACAGCGGATATTTGAATAAAGTGCAAGACGGAATTGCAAACGCTACCCCTGTGTCGGTGTCCGATTTTTGAAAATGGATTCGGAAGTGGTGTCTATATATATATATATATATATATATATATATATATATATATATATATATATATCTACTGGCGGTCGCCAGTAGATAGTTATAGTTACAACCTATTATCCATAGGAAATCCGCGACATTCTATTTGAAATAACTCTCTTGCCGGTTGACGTATCTTCGCAAAATTTTCAAACTTTGTGGGGCGCTCCGGTCCGCTCCTACCCTGAAAGTCTCGGGGGATTCGTCAAGCGGGGGCCGAGAAAAAGGGGGTCCCAAAACGCGTTTTCCCCATGCAATTTTCCATAGGAAACTTTAGACACGGCTACAGCCTGAACTGCTGAACGGAATTACACCAAATTTGGCAAAGAGGTAGTTCTTGGTTCAGAAAGAACCCTTTTTGTTAAATGGTGTAAATCCGTTCAGTAGTTGCTGAGAAAATGAAAAGTAAAAAAGATAGTGATATCTAGGGCCGCGGATCCTCCCGAGCACGAGCTTTATGTTAATTGGCTGTCAACACTCCAAATCAGGAAGTGTTGGCAGCCATTTTGTCCCTCGGTAGAACCGAGGGACAGAAACAAGTGCGCAAAGCGCACACAGGGGGCAGGGTAGAAACACCCTGACACCCTAGGTCTGCTCAGGGGTCCCACAAGGACCCCCTGGGCAAAAAATTTTTTTTTTTTTTTTTAAAAATCGGCAGGATGCGCTCAGGGAGCGCGAACCCTGCCGAAAAAAAATCGAAGCGCGGTCTCCCGCGCTTCGATAGCTACTGGCCCCGGGTGGGCCAAGTCCCGGGGGCATGCTGGGGGGTTAATTTTATGTGTGGGGGGCCTCTAAGGGCCCCCAAGCCCCGGGGACCACCACCCCCGGGGCTTTAATGTAGAATGGTGCGGGAGGGCTCTGAGCCCTCCCGCAGCCCCGGGGACCACCACCTCCCCGGGGCTTCTTTTTTTTAATTAAAAACCTGTGTGGGGGGCTCCAGCCCCCACACGCCCCGGGACCACCACCTCCCCGGGGCACTAAGAAAATTACAATGGGGGTCCGTTTTGGACCCCCAGAGCCCCGGGGACCACCACCTCCCCGGGGCTGTGCACTGAATGGGAGGGGGGCCGCGCCCCCTCCTGGAGCCCTTGATGGCCCTGGGGACCACCACCCCCCAGGGCCGGCTCCTGCAGTGTCCCGGGGTGCCTACCCCCGGGACACTGCTGTTTGCAATGACAGGACGGGAGCCTCGCGGCTCCCGTCCTGTCATTGCAAACTGCTTTGGATATTGGAAGAGAGAGCAGGAAACCTGCTCTCTCTTCCAATATCCAAGCCGACTGCTTTTCCACATGGGGAGCAGCATGTTAGCTGCTCCCCATGTGTAAAGCAATGCCGGCTCCCGTAGGACACGGGGAGCCGGCGGGACTGTGGGGGGATTGGGGACCCCCCCACAGTCCCCAACGAGAGGGCCAGCCCCGGGGGATGGGGTCCCCGGGGCAAGTAGTGGCCCGGGAGGGGGGCCACGCGGCCCCCCTCCCCAAAAAACAAAAAAAAAAAACGATCGGGCCCGCAGGCCCCGCCCCTTCCTTCACCACTCTGCAAACGCGCCCCTGGCGCGTTTGCAGAGGGGGAACGAATTCCCCTTGAATACTGGGGGTCCCTGGGGGCCAACTAGCCCACCAGGAACCTCCAGTATGCGCCAGGGGGCTGCCTTGCAGAGAGGTGTACAGAGGCCACGCCCCTTTTTACACCTCTCTGCAACGCAGCTCTATGGCGCTTTTTGGAGGTATATGGTGGGCTAGTTGCACCCCAGGGACCCTCAGGATTCAAGGGGAGTTAATCCCCCGACTTAAAATGCGCCACGGGGCGCGTTTGCACAGTGGTGAAGGGAGGGGGCGGGGCTTCAGGTGACATGTGTGCAAACAGGCCCCGTGGCGCGTTTTAAGATGGGGAATTAAATCCTCTTCAATCCTGAGGGTCCCTGGGGGCCAACTAGCCCAACAGGTACGTCCAGAAAGCGCCACAGAGCTGCGTTGCAGAGAGGTGTAAAAAGGGGTGTGGCCTCTGTACATGTCTCTGCAACGCAGCCCCTGGCGCATACTGGAGGTTCCTGGTGGGCTAGTTGGCCTGTAGGGACCCTCATGATTCAAGGGGACTTAATCCCCCAAATTAAAACGCACCACGGGGCGCGTTTGCACAGATGTCACCTCAGGCCCCGCCCCTCCCTTCACCATTGTGCAAATATTCCTCTAAAATCAGCCGAAATCCGAATTCCGATTTACTCACCTGTTATCAGGAGAGACCTCAGTGCTGCATCTTTCAGCCCAGTACTGATCCTCAAAAGTAATTTTAACCGTACTTACCGGTAACTTGAATTTCCTTCATAGGCTAACATTGACTGGTTTCACTTGGAAATTCTTCTAAGTGTGGAGTTTTGGAACTTTAAAATATTCCTCTAAAATCAGCCGAAATACGAATTCCGATTTACTCACCTGTTATCAGGAGAGACCTCAGTGCTGCATCTTTCAGCCCAGTACTGATCCTCAAAAGTAATTTTAACCGTACTTACCGGTAACTTGAATTTCCTTCATAGGCTAACATTGACTGGTTTCACTTGGAAATTCTTCTAAGTGTGGAGTTTTGGAACTTTAAAATATTCCTCTAAAATCAGCCGAAATACGAATTCCGATTTACTCACCTGCTATCAGGAGAGACCTCAGTGCTGCATCTTTCAGCCCAGTACTGGTCCTGAAAAGTAATTTTAACCGTACTTACCGGTAACTTGAATTTCCTTCTTAGGCTAACATTGACTGGTTTCACTTGGAAATTCTTCTAAGTGTGGAGTTTTGGAACTTTAAAATATTCCTCTAAAATCAGCCGAAATACGAATTCCGATTTACTCACCTGTTATCAGGAGAGACCTCAGTGCTGCATCTTTCAGCCCAGTACTGATCCTCAAAAGTAATTTTAACCGTACTTACCGGTAACTTGAATTTCCTTCATAGGCTAACATTGACTGGTTTCACTTGGAAATTCTTCTAAGTGTTGATTTTTGAAACATACAAATATTCCTCTAAAATCAGCCGAAATACGAATTCCGATTTACTCACCTGTTATAAGGAGAGACCTCAGTGCTGTATCTTTCAGCCCAGTACTGGTCCTGAAAAGTAATTTTAACCGTACTTACCAGTAACTTATATTTTTTTCCATAGGATCCATTGTCTGGTTTTCAGCAGAAAAGTTTCAAAGTGTCGATTTTCACAAACTACAAATATTCCTTAAAAATCGCCTGTATGACTTAAACGCATTCTTTCAACTGTTTACAGGAGATGCACCAGTGCTGGATCCAGGATCCAACACTGAGTATGAAAAAGTAACGATAACAGTTTTTACCTGCTAAGTGAATTTCCTTCCATAGGATAACATTGGTGATTCTATGAGAAAAAGTTTCTAAGTGTCAACTTTTAAAATACAATAATATTCCTTAAAAATCACGACTGTAACCAAAACGCTTTTACTCAACTGTTTACAGGAGATGTACCAGGACTGAATCTAGGATCCAGTCCTGTGGTTAGAAAAGTAATCCATAAAGTAACTAATTGCATTTAACTAGAAATTCACATTGAGCTGAATGTTGCATTGTGTTTGAAAATGTGTTGCCCATTGCAACAACTGTAACTACTGTACTTAAAAGTCTATTGCCTATGTGCAAAGTATTTAAACTAAAGTAATTCATTCTGAGAAAGTATTTTTTGTAATGTAATGTATAATGTAATTACAATGTAATTTAAAAAATAAAATATGTAAAAGAAATTGTTTCTAAAAATGTAGTAAATCAGTATGAAAAAAATTAATATAAAAATTAATACATTTAAAAATTGTCATTTAAAAAACCTTTGAAATTCACTGAAAAAACCGTAGGTTTCAGGCACGTTATAGTTACAAATTAGCATTTTAAAAACCTTTGAAATTCACTTAAAAAACCATAGGTTTCAGACACGTTATAGTTAGAAATTAGCATTTAAAAAACCTTTGAAATTCACTGAAAAAACCAGAGGTTTTAGGGACAGTTATAGTTAGTTGGACATTGCACTCGTACAAAACCCGTGAAATTCCCCCGTTATAGTTAGTTCAGCTAACTATAACTCGCGCCCCGCAATGCACTGCTGATGACGTCACATATTACATCACTCATGACATGGTCAGTGACATCACTGATGACATCACTGATGACATCTCAAATGACATCACTGATGACATCATCCACGTGATAATCTGATGCAGCTCCTCACACCCTAATATAACCTTTGATACACCCAATCTAAATTACAGAGTGCCATTCGCAAAACCATAGACACTCCAACACCAATAACTACATACCCACTCACTGATTCTTAGGTCTACACACACACATCCACTCACTCACCCGTACAGTCACTCATACTTATGGTCACTCAGTACAGGACTATCATATGCACTCTTACTCCTATATAGACACTCAAACACCGCCACTCATCCATAGAGGTACTCACACACCTAGTCAGTCATGCAAATAATTAAACACACTGCCATTTACTCACCTATACAGTTATACACACACCAGCTCACTTAATCATACAAATACTAGCACATTGTTACGCTCTTATACAATCACTGATACAAGCACACACTCATCCATACAGCCACTATCACAATCACTCACTCTCGCTTATAGCTATTTATATACTCCAATACACATATATACTGCCTTTCACATATTTAGTTACTCACACATGTACCACTGGGACATACATTCACTCACTAACACACTCTTACACACACTTACCCACCCATACAGTCTATCACAGATGCACTCTTGAAACCATCCACCCAGTGAATCACCCACTCACACATCTATGCACAGTCGCACACACCCCATCCACACAAACACTCAGGCACCCATACAGATACTCATAGAACCAATAAATAACCCATATAGACACTCATGTAGCTATTCGCAAATCCATGCATCCACTTACACACCAACAGACGGATACAGACATTCACACAGTTTAGTCACTAACCCATGCATTCAGTAAGATACGTTTAATCACTCACTTGTAGAGTCAGTCACGCACGTACTAAATCATCCATTCAGACACTTATACACCCACTCATTCTTCAATACGCCTTTCCCTATATATATTAAACATATTTAAACTTTACAGAAACACACAGTCACTGGATGATGTCATCAGTGATGTCATTTGAGATGTCATCAGTGATGTCATCAGTGATGTCACTGACCATGTCATGAGTGATGTAATATGTGACGTCATCAGCAGTGCATTGCGGGGCGCGAGTTATAGTTAGCTGAACTAACTATAACGGGGAATTTCACGGGTTTTGTACGAGTGCAATGTCCAACTAACTATAACTGTCCCTAAAACCTCTGGTTTTTTCAGTGAATATATATATATATATATATATATTATCTACTGGCGGTCGCCAGTAGTTAGTTATAGTTAGGACCTAGTTTCCATAGGAAAAGCGTTTTTTGTTTTCCCAATAACTTTGGCGCCGGATGACGAATCCTCGCGAAATTTTCAAAACTAGTGGGGCGCTCCGGTCAGCTCCTGTCTTGAAAGTTTCGGGGAGATTTGGCAAGCAGGGGCCGAGAAACAAGGGGGGTCCCAAAACGCATTTTCTCCATGTTAATTCCCATAGGAAACTTTAGACACGGCTACAGCCCGAACTGCTGAACGGAATTACACCACATTTGGCAAAAAGGTAGTGCTTGGTTCAGAAAGCGCCCTTTTTTTTAAATGGTGTAAATCCGTTTAGTAGTTGCGGAGAAAATAAAAAAAAAGAGGTCAAAAAATCAATTTCCCATAGGAAACTTTAGACACGGTTACAGCCAAAACTGCTGAACGGAATTACACCAAATTTGGCAAATAGGTAGTGCTTGGTTCAGAAAGCGCCCTTATTTTAAATGGTGTAAATCCGTTCAGTAGTTCCTGAAAAATTCAAAAAATAAAAGTTTTGATATCTATGGCCGCGGTGGATCCGCGCACCCTCCCGATCACGAGCTTCATGCTAATTGGCTGTCAACACTCCAAACCAGGAAGTATTGGCAGCCATCTTGTGCCTCGGTAACCGATGCACAAGAAAACAGAAAAACTAAGGCGCAAAACAAGAAAAGGGGGCAGGGTAGAAACACCCTGACCCCCTAGGCCTGCTCAGGGGGTCCCACAAGGACCCCCAGGGCCCAAAAAAGCATTTATTTTTTTTTAAATCGGCCGAATTCGCGCTCGGTGTGCGAATCCGGCCGTGAAAAAAAACAAAAAACGAAGTGCAGGCTCCCGCGCTTCGTTAATAATTACCCCCCGGGTGGGCCAATACCCCCCACATTGACCCGGGGCTTCTATTATGAGTTGCGGGGAGGCATGCAGCCCCCCCGCAGCCCCGGGGACTGCCACCCCCGGAGCTTTACATGAATATTTGCGGGGCACACGGCCCCCCCGCAGCCCCGGGGACTGGCACCCCCCGGGCTTTTTAAAAAAAATACAAAATAACCTGTGTGGGGGGGCTCGAGCCCACACGCCCCGGGTGCTGCCACCTCCCCGGGGCACTAAGAATGTAAATTTGGGGGTCCGTAACGGACCCCCGAGCCCCGGGGACCACCACCTCCCCGGGGCTGTGCAAGTGAAGGCGGCCCCCCTCCTGGGGCCTGTGATGGCCCTGGGGACCGCCACCCCCCAGGGCCGGCTCCTGCAGTGTCCCGGGATGCCCACCCCCGGGACACTGCTGTTTGCTATGGCAGGACGGGAGCCTCGCGGCTCCCGTCCTGCCATAGCAAACTTGCTTTGGATTTTGGAAGAAAGAACAGGAAACCTGCTCTCTCTTCCAAAATCCAAAGCAGATTGCTTTTCCACACGGGGAGCTGCATGTTAGCAGCTCCCCATGTGGAAAAGCAATGCCGGCTCCTGCAGAACGCAGGGAGCCGGCGGGAACGTGGGGGCATTGGGGCTCCCCCCACGGTCCCCAATGGATAGGGCCTGCCCCGGGGGATGGGGTCCCCGGGGCTAGAAGTGGCCCAGGAAGGGGGCCACGCGGCGCCCCTCCTTAAAAAATTTAAAAAATGTGGCCATGCCCCGGGGGATGGGGTCTCCGGGGCCGGAATTGGCCACGGGAGGGGGGCCACACGGCCCCGTACCCGTTCAGTTTTTTTTTTTTTACATAAAAAAAGGGGTCAGGCTCTGGGGGATGGGGTCCCCAGGGCCCAAAAAAGGAAAAAAGAAGGGGCGCCACACAGACCCCCTTCTAAAAAATCCACAAAAAAAAAAAGACGCAATTGTGCCTCAGGCCCCGCCCCCTCCCTTCACCACTCTGCAAACGCGCCCTGTGGCGCGTTTTAAATTGGGGCATTAATTCCCCTTGAATACTGGGGGTCCCTGGGGGCCAACTAGCCCACCAGGTACCTCCAGTGCGCGCCACAGGGCTGCGTTGCAGAGAGGTGGTGAAGGCCATGCCCCTTTTTACACCTCTCTGCAACGCAGCTCTGTGGCGCTTACTGGAGGTACCTGGTGGGCTAGTTGGACCCCAGGGACCCTCAGGATTCAAGGGGACTTTATCCCCCAACTTAAAACACGCCACGGGGCGCATTTGCACAGTGGTGAAGGGAGGGGGCGGGACCTGAGGTGACATGTGTGCAAACACGCCCTGTGGCGTGTTTTAAGTTGAGGGATTAGGTCCCCTTGAATCCTGAGAGTCCCTGGGGTCCAACTAGCCCACCAGGTACCTCCAGTAAGCGCCACAGAGCTGCGTTGCAGAGAGGTGTAAAGAGGGGTGTGGCCTCGGACCACCTCTCTGCAATGAAGGCCTGTGGTGCTTACTGGAAGTACCTGCTGGGCTAGTTGGGCCCCAGGAACCCTCAGGATTCAAGGTGACCTAATACCCCAACTTAAAACGCGCCACAGGGCGCGTTTGCACAGTGGTGAAGGGAGGGGGCGGGGCCTCAGGTGACATGTCTGCAAACACGCCCTGTGGCGCATTTTAAGTTGGGGAATTAATTCCCCTTGAATCCTGAGGGACCCTGGGGGCCAACTAGCCCACCAGGAACCTCCAGTGCGCGCCACAGGGCTGCATTGCAGAGAGGTGGTCCAGGCCACGCCCCTTTTTACACCTCTGTGCAATGCAGCTCTGTGGCGCTTACTGGAGGTACCTAGTGGGCTAGTTGGACCCCAGGGACCCTCAGGATTCAAGGGGACTTAATCTCCCAACTTAAAACGGCCACAGGGCTTGTTTGCACACATGTCACCTCAGGCCCCCCCCTTCACCACTGTGCAAACACGCCCCGGGGCGCGTTTTAAGAGGAAGTTTTAATCCCCCTGCCCTATTATGTACTAGGGCCTTACAGAGGAGGTCATGCTAATCACAGGGTACCCCAACGCATAGTGTTCCCTAGTGTATGTAGGTGTTATCACTGTATTCTAAGTGTCTTTTAGCATAGCACTGGCTCTAGGCCTGGTTAGTCCGAGTCAGTTACCACCAGTACCCGTCTGAAAAAGTTGTGGGCACAGGATGATTTTGCAACAAGGCCTCTTTCTGCTCCTCTGTTGGTTCTTTCTGCACATGTCTTGCTTCTTCCTGCTCTTTTCTTCGTCTTTGTGGAATTCTGTTGCTTCTTTCTGCATTTCTTTTGTTTCTTTCTGTGCGTTTTTTCTTCTTTCTTCACATGTCCTACCTCTGTAGGCATAGTTAGAAACTAGCATTTAAAAAACCTTTGAAATTCACTTAAAAACCATAGGTTTCAGGCACGTTATAGTTAGAAATTAGCATTTAAAAAACCTTTGAAATTCACTGGAAACACCATAGGTTTCAGACACGTTATAGTTAGAAATTAGCATTTAAAAAACCTTTGAAATTCACTGAAAAAACCATAGGTTTCAGGCACGTTATAGTTAGAAATTAGCATTTAAAAAACCTTAGAAATTCACTGAAAAAACCATAGGTTTTAGGGACAGTTATAGTTAGTTGGATATTTCACTCGTACAAAACCATAGAAATTCCCCCGTTATAGTTAGTTCAGCTAACTATAACTCGTGCCCCCGCAATGCACTGCTGATGACTTCACATATTACATCACTCATGACATGGTCAGTGACATCACTGATGACATCACTCATGACATCTCAAATGACATCACTGATGACATCATCCATGTGATAATTTGATGCATCTTCTCACACCCTAATATAACCTTTGATACACCCACTCTAAATTACAGACTGCCATTCTCAAAACCATAGACATTCCAACACCAATAACTACATACCCACTCACTGATTCTTAGGTCTACACACACATCCACTTACTCACCTGTACAGTCACTCATACTTACGGTCACTCAGTACAGGACTATCATATGCACTCATACACCTACATAGACACTCACACACCCCCACTCATCCATAGAGGTACTCACACACCTAGTCAGTCATGCAAATAATTAATCACACTGCCATTTACTCACCTATACAGTTATACACACACCAGCTCACTTACTCATACAAATACTAGCACATTCTTACGCTCTTATACAATCACTGATACAAGTACACACTCATCCATACAGCCACTCTCACAATCACACACTCTCACTTATAGCCATTTATATACTCCAACACACATATATACTGCCTTTCACATATGTAGTTACTCATACATGTACCACTGAGATATACATTCACTCACTAACACACCCATACACACACTCACCCACCCATACAGTCCATCACAGATGCACTCTTGAAACCATGCACCCAGTGAATCACCCACTCACACATCTATGCACAGAGTCACACACACCCCACCCACACAAACACTCAGGCACCCATACAGATACTCAGACAACCAATCAATAACTCATATAGACACTCATGTAGCTATTCACAAACCCATGCAGCCGCTTACACAGCAACAGACAGACGGATACAGACATTCACACAGTTTAGTCACTAACCCATGCATTCAGTAAGATACGTTTAATCACTCACTTATAGAGTCAGTCACGCACCTACTAATCATCCATTCATACACTTATACACCCACTCATTCTTCAATATGCCTTTCCCTATATATATTAAACATATTTAAACTTTACAGAAACACACAGTCACTGGATGATGTCATCAGTGATGTCATTTGAGATGTCATCAGTGATGTCATCAGTGATGTCAATGACCATGTCATGAGTGATGTAATATGTGACGTCATCAGCAGTGCATTGCGGGGGCGCGAGTTATAGTTAGCTGAACTAACTATAACGGGGGAATTTCTATGGTTTTGTACGAGTGAAATGTCCAACTAACTATAACTGTCCCTAAAACCTGTGGTTTTTTCAGTGAATATATATATATATATATATATATATATATATATATATATATATATATATATATATATATATATATATATATATATATATATATATATCCAGGAAACTCCTTCTCATCTCGCTCATTCCTCTCCGCATTAGAAGGAGCACGGACCACAGTAGTTCGTTCTGCTGGCTATTTTATTGTTGCTCAAAACAGATCGCAGTAGCCATGACGCGTTTCGTCCCTCACAGGGGACTTGATCACATGACGCGCTTTCAGCAGGATGAGTTGTTTAAATACCATTTTTTTAAACTTTTCCCTCTGGATTTTTTTAAAGTGACATGTGCATTATTTGAACAGGGTTAACCCTAAACATAGAAATAGTAATGTTTAAGTGGTTTCTTGTTGAGTGGTTTCTTTTCAAGCAATTGACTTCAAAGGTTTCAAACATGGCGTATGTATCAATGTATAAATAAATAATTATATGGTTAAATACATAAATATATAAATAAATACAGATACACGCACATTAACGAGATTTGTTGTAAAATAATGGGGCAAATACCTAAAATCAAACTTTAAAAAAGCCTATTTTTTGCTTTAAAACCATACAATGCCAAAAAAACATTACTGTATACAATTATTCATTGTGTTTCCTAAATAATTTAATTTGGAAACATTGATACCTAACTTGAAGCTTTAGATGGATGCTTACAGGTTAGGAATCCTGCTTGTTATACTCTATCTCGGTACAAATACCTGATGTTGCTCTAAATTTATTGTGTCCTTAGAGCATGTTTCATTGAGTATAACAGTACATGATGGACCTCCCTGTTGGTCATAAAGTGCTACTGTGTGCAAATAACATGAAGAAAGTGTCTTGTGCAAATTATTTAAAACTCTGTGTAAAAACCTATCTTGCTTAGTGTGTTAAAATAGTGGGATTGGGCTGGCGGTTATATTAAAACTAATTGTTTTTAATAAACCTGTTCAAAGATGAATGAATTATTGTTTCCACTGGTTCTCAAACAGTGCATTGATTTATTTTGCTTGATCCTTATCTTATCGATTTTGCAGACTCGCATGCAATTCCTCTGTGGCATTCAACCCTCTCGGATGTTTGGTGTCGAGATTTAAAATGTATAGCATTTCAAGTTTACAAAGTGCTTTTTCTCGATCACCGCCTCTTTTGTTGGGTGGGACTGAATCAATAAGGAAGTATTTTAAATCTTTGGAACTTCCACCATGTTTTTCATTAAAATGTCGTGCCACTGGGTATGACTGATCGTTGTTTTTGATAGCCCTTATGTGCTGGAGCACCCTTTTATGCCCCTGCAGGATGGTGCTTCCTACATATTTTAGGTTACAAGGGCACTCCAGCACATAGACTACATGATCAGTTTTGCAATTCAAAACTTTCTCAATATTTCTCTCCTTCCCGCCAAGTGGAATCCTATAAGATATTGTTGTTACTCCATGTTGGCAGGCCTTGCAAGTTTTGCACTTGTAGAACCCTAATCTCTGGCTCAACCATGTGCTTTTTACTTGTGGACCGCTGGGATCATTTTTAACTAGGACGCCTTTCATCGATGGGGCCCTGCTGTATGTTATGGCGGGTCTTTTGGGTACTGAGCCACCTATTACAGGGTCACTCAGAATTAGGTGCCAATTTCTTTTGATTATGTTTTTCACTGCCCTTTCGTGTTTGTTGTATTTTAGGATAAATCTAAAATTCCCAGGGTTGTTTACTATCTCACTCACTTCTGGCTTCTGTTTGGTGAGGAGAATCTCCCTGGGTGTTAGATTACTCTTCATGAGGGCTGTGTCCAAGCATTTTTTGGTATAACCTCTTTCTTTAAATCTAGTTATGCAATTTGTTTGTGCCATCTTAAGATCTTTTTCACTGCTACAAATGCGTTTTAAACGCAACAGTTCACCGTAGGGTATACTTTGAATTAAATGGCCAGGGTGTGCACTGCTTGCATGAAGTATTGCATTACCAGCTGTAGGTTTTCTGTGGAGTTTGGTCTCAAGCTTGTCATTATTCACATATAATTCAACATCTAAAAAATTGACTGTGGTCTTGCTAATAGATGCGGTGAAGTGCAGGTTGAGTTGGTTTCTGTTAAGTCTTTCTATAAATGTTTCAGCCTCTATTTGAGTGCCTTGCCACACCAAAAAGAGATCATCAATAAATCTCCACCAAACCTTCACATTATTGTTCATGAATTCAGTATGTTCTTTCATGAGAACCAGCTCCTCCCACCAGCCCATGTGGAGGCTAGAGTAACTGGGGAGAAGCTGGCTCCCATGGCTACACCCCTTAGTTGTTGAAACAACGAATTTTGAAACATAAAAATGTTGTTATTTAAACAGAATTCCACCATACTAATCAGCATGTTAGTGTGTTTCATAAAATTAATACCCCTACGTGACAAATAAAATTGCAATGCCCTTAAGCCATCCATATGTCGAATAGATGTATAAAGTGAGGTAACATCAAGCGTAATAAGGAGATAGTTTTTTTGCCACTTGAAGTTGAGCATTTTGGCTAAAAAGTCCCCTGTATCTCGTATATAAGATGTTAGTTGTTGGACATATTCTTGTAGGAAGAAGTCAATATATATCGATGTTCTCTTCAGTAAGCTATTTCTGGCTGATATGATCGGCCTTCCTGGGGGTCTCATCGGGTCTTTGTGAATTTTCAGGATGAAATACAATATTGGTATCATAGGATTGTCGTTTTTTAAATATTTGTATTCATCCACCGATATTAGGCCAGCATTTTTCCAGGCCACTAGTTTCATCTTATAGGTACTGTATACAATATTCAGTGCTTGTTGATTGCTGCGACAATAGCAGGTGTTGTCATTCAACTGTAGCATGACCTCCTTGATTTAGTCTTCCCTTTTCCATAATACTACATTACCGCCTTTGTTGGCGTTTCTGACGACTATTTCACTGTTATTCTTAAGTTTAGTCATTAGTTGGTAATATTGTAGTTCCCTTTTGTTGTTTTTGATCCTGTTAGTGCATTGTATTTTGCGGTTCAGATTCTTTAAACCGCCCACAACTTGCTCGTGAAAAGCATTAATCGTGTCTTTTAACATTACGGGATTAAAGGTAGAAGGAGGTTTCAAAGGAGTAATAGTTGGTTTATATGCAGTACTCGGTAATCCTGTGGTTTCAATACTCGGGCTCATTATAGTATCCTCATTCCACAACTCTTGCATATCTTGTATTAAAAGACGATCAGCTGCATCAATATTCATTTGTGCCATATCATCTTCGGTTATTTCATTATTTGTTTCGTTCTTTTTTTCTTGGTTTTTTTCTGAGATGTTGGGCTTTATTTATTTCTATATTACCTACTGGCGGTCACCAGTAGGTAGTTATAGTTAGGGCCATGTTTCCATAGGAAAAGAGTTTTTTGATTTGCCTATAACTTTTTGACAAATCTTCATGAAATTTTCTCAAAAAGTGATTCAGTGATTCTTGTGGTACACGAAAAGTGTTGGGGCAATTCGTGGAGCGGGGCCTGAGAAAAATGAAGTTCTAAAATGGGTGCATTTTGCAATGTTAATTCCCATAGGACCTGTCAACAGGACTACAGCCCGAACTGGTTGACGGAAATACACCAAATTTGGTAGAAAGGTAGATTTGGTTACTCAGATTGTGCTATTTGTTATTTGGTTGAAATCTGTTCATTCATTTTTGAAAAATTTAAGAAGAAAAATTAGTTATATGTGTGTTTGAGAACATTTCGAGGAGAGATCACGATTAATCATGATGACTCAAGCAGAAAAGAATGCTGTGATTGGCTGAAACCTGAAGGGAACGTTGCAGGTCACCTTTTTATAGGTCTGGGAACTGTTTCTGGGGCTGAATAGTTGTGTGAGAACTGATATAAGGGGTCAAGATGGAGGTACTCTGATCCCATGTTTGACAAATGGGGGTGTTAATGACACAAGGTATGTGTTCAAAATAGATTTTTTTGACCATGCTCGATATTTGCAACCGTCTGTTTGGCCCCCTGTGTAACACTGTGGGGATATCGCGACGATCACGAAAACTTTGCGATTATTGGTAAAATATATAAAAATATATATATTCACACACCCTCCCTGACTTTTACTTAGGCACTGTCACTCACAGACACTTATGCACCCAGTGACACACTCATTCAGAAACTCGTACACCCACTCAGAGTCGCACACTGACACTGACACCCCCACTTACAAACATAGTTAAAGACTTACTAAAACACTCAGAGACCCACTTAGACACTGATGCACCCACTCATAAATGTACACACTCACTCACAAGCCCACTGGGACACTGATGCACCCAATAACAGACTCACTCAGACACTGATGCACCCACTTAGAAACCCACTGAGAAACTGATACACCCACTCAGAGACCCACTCAGAGAGTCAGACACTGACTCAGAGATGGAGTGAGACACTGATGCACTGACTCATAGACTCTCTTAGACACTGACACACTCACTCAGAGACACACTCAGACACTGACAAATCCTCTCAGACACCCATTTAGACTCTGATCCACCCACTCAGAGGCCCACTCAACACTGATGCAATAACTTAGGGAGCCACTCAGACACTGATGCACCCACTGAGAGACCCGCTCAGATACTGGAACACCTGCTCTCAAGCCCACTCAGACACTAATGCACCCTCTGATAGACTAATTCAAACACTGATGCACCCACTGAAAGAGCCACTCTGACCCTGACGCACCCACTCAGAGACCCACTCAGACACTCTCATACTGAATTAGAGACTCACTCAGAAACTGAGATACCACTGACAGACCCACTAGGACACTGATGTATCTGTTCAGAGACCCACTCAGGTACTGAGACACCCACTCGCAGACCCACTCAAACACGAATGCAACCAGTCACATACCCACTGAGAGACTCAGGCAGCCGCTCGCAGACCCACTCAGAGACTGAGACACCCTGTAACAGATGTACTCAGAGACTCAGATATACAGTTATGGACCCACTCAGACAATGCTGCACCCACTCAGAGACCTAATGAGAGACCGACACACCCACTAACAGACCCACTAAGATATTTATACACCGAAGGAGAGACTTACTGACACAGTGATGTAGGGAGTCACAGATCCCAGTGAAAGAGTCTTATATGCTGTGATAGACACATTAAGGGAGTCATAAATGTTTTTTATAGAGTCGTTTAGATAGTAATATATCTAGTGTGATGGTTAGAATCCATTTTATAGTTATAACTGTTGAATGTGATGTGGCTATTGAATGTCTGCGATTGTTTTGCAATTTTGTGGCATAGTCGCAGTCATTGCGGTTACTGATGTCATTGCGATGTCAAAAGTCATGGCAAAACAACAGGAATCAAATTCAAAAGTACTTTTTAACAAAACTTAAATTAAAAACATAAGGTAAATTATTATTCTAAAAAACACCCTAACGTTCGTCCTACTACAAACTATGGGGCTGATTCCGATGTGGTCAGACACGGCTCCAACTGACGGTCGAAGCAATTACGACCGCATCGGAATCGGCTGTTCGGATTCCTTTCGGACCGACCCATTTTAATGGGGTCGGTCGTAAAGGAATCTGAACCGGATTTCCGAATGGCTTGCGACAGGCTTGGAGAGCCATTCAGAAATTGTCCATCAATCCCTTCGGCGTCTCTTTCCGGCTGAGGGATTACGATGGAAGATTCCCACAGCCTTTCTGTGACGGTCTTTCTGACACAGAAAGGCTGTGGGAATTGGACTTTGGGGGAACCCAGCAGGACCCCCATGGGTGCATGGCCTCCAGATGGAGGCCTAGGGAGCACCTATGGTGCCCCCCTCTTGATCTCTGCACCCCTGTTTATCCCTGCACCCCGTGGCAGGCACCATGAGGTGCCTGCCACGGGGTGCAAGGATGAACTGCACCTCTTCACTTCACACTGAGAGCATGCATTCCAGTCAGAACGCATGCTCCCAGTGTAAAGAATAGGAATGCGACCGAACAGTGTTCGGTCGCATCCTACTTCCTGGGTTGGGACTGCTGACAGGAGGTCGGTCAGTCCCACAACCAAATCAATGTCGGATGGACTCCGGCCCGTCCGACATCGGAATCGCCCCCATAGTCTCTATGTGTTTTATGCTCCTTTAAAAAACGCCCTTGTCATGGTTTCTGGAGTCGTCATGGCGTCTGCAATCCCCGCAAACAGTGGAAATCACATTGAAAATTTATTTTTTATTAAAAGGAAATCAAAACCACAAGTTTGAATGTTAGGCAACTAAACCCTTAATATCCAGGATACACTACAATATCTCTAGATATGTGTTTGGCTCTTTTTAAAGAAGATGCGTTCGTCGTGGGTACCGAAGTCCCCGCCATGACTGGTGATGCCACGGAAACAAAAAATACATCTTAAAGATCATTTTTAGATAGACTTCCTTAAGAAACCAACAGTTAAAGATTAATTTAATAAATCCCTAGCATGCAACATACTGTAAAATGTACGTATATGTATGTTTTACAGTCTAAAAAAACAGTACGTTTTGCGACATTCGCAATGTCACTGCAAAGAACAAAAAAGCACAAAAAATTGAATATATTAATAAACTAAAACAAATCAGCGGGGGCTCACTCATACAAGTACATGAAATAGTGGGTTGTAACACACATATAATGTACAATATCCAATTTTGTAAAGAAAAAATTATAATGTAAGAAGTACAGTGAAAAAAGTATACATTACAGGGCGTATTAGTTAGAAAATAAAATTACAAAATTTCAGAAATTCACCTTAAAAAAGCAAATGCTAAAGGAATATTAAAGTTACAAAAATAGAATTAAAAAAAATTAGAAATTCACTGGAAAAAACAAAAATTACAGGGATGTTATAGATAGGAATTGGAATTAAAAAATCTTACAAATTCACTGAAAAAAACAAAGGTTATAGGGATATTTTAGTTAGTAAATAGAATCAAGTAAACCTTAGACATTCACTGAAAAAACCAAAGGTTACAGGGATGTTATAGTTAGGCTGACATTTAACTCATACAAAAGCAGAGAAATTCAGCAGTTATAGTTACCTGAGCTAACTATAACTCAATCGCCTGCAATGCACTGCTTATGAACTCACATATTACATCACTCATGACAAGGTCAGTGACATCACTGATGACATCACTCATGACATCTCAAATTACATCATTGATGACATTACTGATGACATCTCACTGATGAAATCACTTGGGCTGTAATCGTGTCTAAAATCCCTATGAGAAATTGCTTGGGGAAAACTTGTTTTGGGACCCCCTTTTACTAGTCTCCCCGCTTGACGAAACACCCTGAAACTTTCCAGACAGCAGCTGAAGTCATTAGAGTACTAGTTTTGAAAATTTCATGAAGATACATCAAACGGTGCCAAAGTTATTAGGAAAACAAAAAATGCTTTGTCGATGGAAGCTAAGTCCTAACTAAAACTGCCTACTGGAGACCAATTATAAATAATAGAGATAGATATGTGTATCTCCAGAGTCACATGGCTGTGAATGGCACTCCTTGTGATGTGTTCCTTCGGCACGTGGGGATGAAAGTGGTCTGGATGAAGAGGGAGTGGGTCTTCCTGACAGTATGGCTGGGGAAAAGATATGTACTGCCTTAGTTAAACTTCAAAGACCCTACCTTCAGCACACAAAAAGGCACTTGAACCAGGCTTGTCCTTGCCTTTGTCCCCTAGACAGATTGTAGCCAAATCCTGGTGCAGGTAAAAAACTGAACAAAACTAGGTTGGGAATATGCCAGGGATTTTCTACCCCACAAAGGCTGGCACTGTGTATAATAATGGCACCCTCAGAGCCTCTCATCAGAACACTCTTAGACCAGTGGAATATTCAGAAAGAAGAACTGCCTAGTTGTCTGAAGAAGCAAGACTGGGCCTGCTTGACTTGAACCCAGGATCCCCAGAAGTGACTCCAAGAGTCAGTTGTCTGACTTCCTGTTTGAGCTACAATGGCACAACAAGCTTCCAGAGGCCTTCCTTGCAACTGCCTGACTGACTAGCAAAACCTGGATCTGCTGAACCCTGCTGCTGGCCTCTGCTGGATTGAGTACTGATCCCAAAGAGGTGCCCCCCGTGCTTGACCCTTGGCTGACACTAGAGTGTACTCCTCCTGCTTCAAAATCAAGCCCCAGGTGAAAACCAAGAGGTTTGTGACTCTTTGCAACAGCGAGCGGGCTCCTCACATCAGCATGGTTGCCACGTCTCAAGCTAACGCAAAGATTCCAATGTGACCTACTCTTTGTGGAAAACAATTACTGTTCACGTTTCCAGTCAATGCAAAGCTCCAGCGACAATCTGCTCCTCAAGCCGGCAACAATCTCTTCTTAGCTCCTGCCAACATGAAGGTCTGAGGCTCCTCGCGTGGACTTGGACTTTAAGACCATAAACTCTGTACCGGGACAAACCTGGTCCAGGTATCCGACCTGTGCTCCAATGTGGTCGGCCTGAACTTGTGACTGTGAAGTGGTCCAACATTACCAGAAAACCACGAGTGGTGCTTTGTGCTTTTTGGCGCTATTCTCACCTGAATCTTTACAAAATCATAACACTTGTTCTTCTGATTAGAATCTTGTCATTTTGTTCTAATTTTATTTACTACAATGCACTCTATTTTTCAAAAATGTATTTGGGATCCTTCGTTTGCTGTGTTTTCACTTGAATTCTTTAATTTCTTAGCCAAGCAAATATGGTGATCATAAACTGCCACCTTTAAAGTGATGTTTTGCATTTTTCAAACAGAAAGGTACATTTTTTGGATACTCAGTGTAACTGAAACAAATAGCATTGATGTGATCATACATTTTAAACCTGTTGGACTTGACCCTTTCTGTAGGGTCACCCCATCCTGTTTTCTGGACCCATTTTTGTTGGCTTTTTGTACTCTTTGCAACTTACCACTGTTAACCAGTGCTAAAGTGCTTGTGCTTTCTCCCTTATACATGGCTAAATTGGCTTACACCCAATTGGCACATTTAATTTACTTATAAGTCTCCAGAACAGTGGTACTACATCCACCAAGGGCCTGTAACGTAAATGTTACTAGTGGGCCTACAGCACTTATTTTTCCACCCACTTAAGTAGCCCTTCAAAACTTGTCTCAGGCCTACAATTGCAGGTGTGTGCACTTTTAAACTGCCATTTTGATCTGCCAGGTCTAAAACCCCCTTTTTAATACATATACGTCATACGTATCACCCCTAAGGTAGGCGATAGCCCATAGGGCAGGGGGCAGTGAATTTAAAAATATGGAGATGTACTTTTTACGTTTTACATGTCCTGGTATTGAAAAGTTTCTACATTTGTTATTCACTACTGTGAGGCCTACCTCTCCCATAAAATATTATTGGGTTATTTTATATCATTTAATAAATTATAATGTTTGCTTGGCAACAGGGGGTACTGTCATATTTGGTCTAAAAATTATTGTAATTTAAAATCCTATTTAATGGTAAAGTTGGAAATAAGCCACAATCCTGAAAATGCCACTTTTAGAAGAATTAGAATTCTCTTGTGCTAACCATTTTGGGCCTGCAGTCGGTGTCCTGGTTCACATGACTGTGATTAGAGTGATAGTTGGCCTTTGTGTATTCCTCCCAGATAGTGAGACAAAGAGGGACCAGGTGTTGGCAATGGGCCATTCTGCCAGGATGAGATGGGACAGAGCTGTTCCCCACTAGCGACAACCGGCAACGCAAGATTTGCACTGCTTTCTACAGTGATGACAGCCCGCTGTTAACACCAGTGTGAAACTCTAGCAATGACCATTTGTGACGCCCAACAGGTTTCAGTGTTACAGTGATGCCCAGCCACAAGATCAGGCTGACTCTGTGCGCTATAGATACGACCATCCTTGACGCTCTTCATGCTAGACTTTGAGAAGAGAACCTTTTGAGCGTGACTATCCTGCCCCCTGTATCCAGCCTACAATGCATCCTCAACTAGATACTTTCCTTCAGTCTAGCATGACCAGAAAACCGCGAGTGATGCTTTGTGCTTACCTAAATCTTTAAAAACTCATCATTTCAGATCTATTGATTGGATTTTTGTTGTTTTTATGTCAAATAATTAATTACATTCTACTCTGTTCTTCTAAATCGGTGTGGGATTTTTCTTGTGTTGTGTTTTCACTTCATTACTGTTTAAGTCCTGCATAAATACTTTACTTATTGCCATTTAAGCCTGACTGCTTTTGTGCCAAGCTACCGAGGGTGGTTAATTTGGTAACTTTTGTGGTTCACCTTGACAGGGACTGTGGTTTCTGCTTGAGAAAGGGTTCTCAGCCCACTCAATCAAAACCCAATTTCCTACAAAACCCATTAAACAAATGAGCAGCAAGGTGAATGAAAGCTTTAAGAGTGAGTAGTGAGGAAGCAAGATCACACAACAGAAACATGTTACCAATACCCAAACTGTAACCCACAAAATATTCAACCAAAGCCCAGAAGTATGGAGGCTGAAGAAAAGGTTTGGCCATCCTTAGCCCTTGCAAATCAAAAGAGCAGGCATGCACCAGCTTCCTAAAGTGAGACTGAAAATCAAGAGCAGACCTCTACACCTTATCAAAAACAACAGGTGAGCTGTTCAGTGACAGGATAGACAAGAACAGACAAACAGCAGAGAGACTATTGAAGAGGAATTCAAAGTAAATTCTGATTTGAAATATGTATGTTTTAAAAAGTGGTGAAACTTTCAGTCCTGCATACCACCATGAGAGTCCTGCAGGCAATAAATATCACAAAATGATGTTACTCTAGATAGGATTGATTGTCATTGACATGCGGGTCATTGAAGATGCATGTGTCCTTCAAAAGAAGCCTTAAAAGTTCCATTAGGTTGTACAAAGTGTAGATACCAAAACTGACCATTGGAAATCCCAAAGGGCATGGGCATTGTGTCATACCAGGAAATTACCATCCAGAAGTACGTGGTATTCCAAGAAAGAAATATGACAGCCAGTGAGGGCCATTCACACTTGGATGCAGAATGTTAGAATGGACTGGACCTTCTCATGGTCAGCTTTATCAAAGCATCCTCAAAAGGAATTGCCTTCCAGAGTTATGACCAAGTCCGATTGCTTGTTAAGAAATTTTGAACTGCCTTCGACCCTTCTCCTTGACCTTGTTTTATCCAGTATTTAAGCACTGATCAATTGAATTTTGAATGCTTTCTTAGCTTATGATGAGGTATATACTAAGGTGGAAGTCTGATTAAATAGGGAACATACAAGCCTTATCTTTGCTACACATGCAGTCACCAGTCACAGGTTCTGTCAATAGCTGCTTAAACGTATGTGAAACCTCTTATAAAATACAGATTTTAATGGCCTTCGAGCAACAGCTTTGCACACTGAGCATTTGGTGACTACTCTTCACCTGAAGAACTGGAAGGTAGATAGCAGTAAGAAATGCTGTTGACCGAGGATTTGCCTTCAAGGGTGATAAATTGTTTGGTGATCAGTGACAGGATTTGTACAAGACCCCAATAAAGAAAAAAAAACACACAACTTCTTACAAAGGTAGGTTTAGGGCCTCAGGCAAAGAGCAAATATAAGATGGCAATAAGCAATCAATGTATTATACCCCTATATTCAGTGAGAGGTTGATTCCAGTCTTGTCCTCAAGAGGTGTAAGAGGCATCTTACACTAAGGCACAGTAGAAGTCCTGGATATGACTTAGTGTAGCATGGAAGTTCCCCTTGAGGGGAGGCTAAAACATTTAACTCTCTAGTCGGGGCACGATTGCTTGAAATAATAAGGGATGGGATGGCTAATGACTTCTAACTATCCTGCTATTTCACAGCTGTGAGAAATTAGATTGTTGGTTTTCTGGGGTGTGAGCCCTGGCCAAGCAGCAACCACAATCTTTGTCAGGGTGAAGCACAAGCCAACCCTACATTAACCTTTGCTCAAGCTTCTGGTAGCTTGGCACAGTGCAGTAAGGCTTAACTTAGAGGCAATGTGCAAAGTATTTGTGCAACACTTCAAACAGTAATAAAGTAAAAACACCACACAAAAAGGACTGTACACCTGGTTAGAAAAATACAGCAAAATTGAATAAATAAAACAAGACAAAAAAACAAAAAATCAAATCAGAAGAACTGGAGTTATCAATTTTTAAATTTTTGTGAAAATAGCACCATAAAGCACAAAGCACCAACTCAGGATATCTGGTCGCACTGGACCGGGTCAAAGTCAGACCTTCATGCCGACTGCAATGGAGAGCATGTTGGATTGAGCCACCAGGTTGGGCCAGCTGAAGTTTACCTTTTTAAATCCATGCCAAGAGTCCCGTTTGCGATGGAGGAGGCCGTGAGAAGCAAGGAGAGTGTTCCGGGAGTTGGTCGGCATGGTGTGAAGAGCAGACCGGCGTGTACCTGGCAGGTGTTGCTGGAGCTTTGCTTTGGTGGTACGAAGAGGAGGCTGCCAGAGCTTCCCACTGGATTGCGGTGCAAGTGGCGCAGTCTCGGTATGAACGGGCTTGTTTGCAGTCACTAAGAGCCCACAAGCTTGAATTCAGTTCCCTTGAACCACACCAAGGCTCCAGGTACTGAGGGGCACCACCTGGGGGTCAGGAACCCACTACAGCTGGGTCCAGGAGCTGGTGCAGGGCTTTGGGGAGCCTTTTATGTTCCTGGAGCACAGATAAGGAGGCCAGCAGACTAGCTCTTGAGTCACTCTGGTGTTCTGGGTTCAAGGATGAAGTTGCTGGTCCAGTCTTCTTCTCACCAAGGCAAAAAGGCAGCAGGTCAGCACAGCAGGACAGCAGTGCCTTCAGAGCAACAGTCCAACAGACTGGCAGTCCTTTGACCAGCTCAGCAGTCCTTCTTGTTGGCAGAGTATCCACGGGTCCAGAAGTGTATTGAAGAATTGGTGTCTGAGGTCCTTCTTTTATACAACTGCCTAGAGGCAATAGCCGAATGGATGGAACTGTCTCACCTTAAGCTGAATGGGGACAAGACTGAACTGATGTTCCTGGGCAGAGCTCCATCACCTTCCTCTGCTTTTTTATGGCCTAAGTGTCTTGGCACTATGCCTGCCCCAAAGCACCAGATTAAGAGCCTAGGCATGTGGCTTGATAGCTCTTAAGCTTCAATCATCAAGCCGCTAAGCTCTCAGCTACATGTTTTGGCCTGATGAGGATGTTAAGGAAAATTCTCCATTTACTCCCTTCCAGGCACGAAGGATCATGGTGCAAGCCCTCATTTTATCCCGCTTGGATTATGGGAATGCCTTGTATTTGGGCGCCCCTCAGGCCACCACACAGAAACTACAAGTGATCCAGAATTGTGCGGCTCGTCTACTCCTCCAAGTTCCTCGGAGACAATCGGCAAAACCTGCAATTAGAACACTTCATTGGCTTCCAGTCAGGTCCCGAATACGATTTAAGGCTATGTGCCTGGCCCATAGAGCTCTCTGGAAAACTGACCCTGCCATTATTCACCCTCTGGTTACTCCCTACCAACCATCTAGGAGTCTTCGTTCCAGCTCCGCTTTCATGGCTACTACAAGGAAAGTACGTAGATCTAGATGGGGCGGTCGTTCCTTTTCTTTGAATGCTACCAATCTATGGAATTCCCTTCCCTCTACTCTTCGTATGGAATCTAACCTACAGATTTTTCGCAAACTTCTTAAAACTTATCTTTTCAGCACTACACTCTAATCACGTGTCTGTCTGTCTGGTCTTAAGCGCTACGAGGCCTCAGGGTAGCAACGCGCTATAGAAATCCAATTTCATTCATTCATTCATTCATACACAGTTGTGACTTTGAAGTGGAAAAAAGCTTCTACTGACATGCCAATGAAGTGCACAGGTATCCTGCCTTCCCGGCTCTGGCTCCAGACTAACCACAGGGGATATGCAGCCCTTTGTGTGGAGACAGGACACAGCCTATCCAAGTGTAAGTGGGGCTGGGTCCAGCTCCTCCCCTCCTGTCCTGCCCGTGATGGCCCATTCAGTCACACTTATACTCCCTATGGTGTGTGGCTGTCTAGGAGGCATGCACAAAGACCAACTGTCAACTACACCCAGTCATGTGATCCAAAGACATGCTGCAGGCACCAAATGGCTAAGGTAAGAAAATGGCAACTTTCTATAAGTGACATTTCTAGACTTGTAATGTCTAGGTTAAGATTTTAAATTGTGATACCAGAGACACCAACCTTGAAAGGGTTACCTGTTCCCATTTGGAAATTATACTTATAAAATGTAATAAGGTAATTCCAATTTTATCCTATGGGAGAGGTAGGCCTTGCAGTAGTGGAAAATGAATTAAACATGTTTTGACTATCAAGACATGTAAAACTTAAAAGTACATGTCCAACTTTTTAAATACACTGCACACTGCACCGAGGGCTGTCCAGTGCCTACCTTATAGGTAACGTATGTGTGTTAAAAGGGAGGTTTGGGCCTGACATAAGGATTATTTTGCCAGGTCAAAGTGGCAATTTAAAACTGCGCACAAACACACGCTGTATTGACAGGCTTTAGGCACGTTAAAGTGCTACTCAAGTGGATGGCTCAATCAGTGCTGCAGGCCCATTAGACGCATTCAATGTACAGGTCCTGGGCACAGGTAGTGTCACTTTAATACGGACTTACAAGCACATTAAATTTGCCAAATGAGTATAAGCCAATCTTACTATGTTTTAAGGAGATAGCACAAGCACTTTAGCCCTGGTTAGCAGCAGTAAAGTGTGCAAAGTTTAAGGCCAGTATAAACGAAGTCAGCAAAAACAGGGAGTCTGAAGGCAAAACTTCAGGGGAAAACAATGCTAAGGATGCCAGATGCAACAACCGCTAATTTCCATGTATCATATTAGCCTTTTTAACCTCTCCAAGAGGTGGGCTAAGACAGGAAGGATTCTCAGAAGGTTCCAGATGCAGACTGGGTTTTCAAAATAAATACTGACATTCCTTGTACACTAAAGCCCAGATTCTCAAAGGTGTCCTGGAAAGCAGTGCAGCAGACTACAATGCTGTGCTGCATTGTGCGGCTGTAAGAGAGCAGGAGGGCACCATATTCACATAGATATGGCTCCTATCTCCCTAGCTTGGGCGCTGATTTCAGCTGCCATGTTCCAGGCACACACCTTAGCACCATAGTGCTAGAGTGCGTGCCTGAGTCTATCATAGATTTGCACAGGAAGGGTACCCTTACTGTACAAAATACTATGGCTCGACTAAGTGAAAACCCTTTTCCTACTTTGCATGTGTGCTGTACAGTGCAGCACACATGCAAAGTCGGAAAAGAAAGGAGAAATGAAAACATTTCTCCAATGAAAACATTTCTCCTTTTAACACCTGCTTTTCAGTTGCGTTAACTTTTTATGCTAAACCCTGTCTACTAATGTTAGTAGATAGGGTTTAGCATCAAAAAGCATGGATGGTTGCATGGGAATGCCCATGTACCACCCATATAACAACCCCTTGATGCAATTAGTTTGCGTTACTTTTGGGTGCTTTCCAGCGCAAAACAAGTGAATCACTTTTGTGATGCTAACCCAGCACAAAATGTTTGAGAGTCTCCCCCAAAGTATTGAAGAGGTTGTGTTTGTAAAAATATCGAGTTTTTTTGCATTGCACAACAAAAATGTAGAATCCAGACTATTGAATACCACTCTATTGTGGAAGCAAGTGCTTAAAAAGTTAGCTATAGAGCTAGGTTGCACATTGGATTCCACAATCACTCAACAACTGCACCCCCAGAACTCTCGCACTAAAGTGAAATTGGCTCCTGGTATAACCCCGAACTACGAACACTTAAACAAGAATGTAAAAAGGCAGAGAGGAAATGGGGAAGAGATTTCAGTGAAACTAGTCAGTCAGTCAAAAAAATTATTCGGCTAATAAAAGCCATAAAAGCACAAAATAAATACACCAGCAGCAATTATTGGGACAAGACAATGAAACACCATAAATACACAGCAAATACAGGTTACACATATAATTTTCTCTAAAAACGTATAAAAATAGAGAATAAAAATAGGTATATGACTCACAGACTATAAAAATTCAACATATAAAATTCATCAATAAAAAAAGGGTCATGTACATTTAATCAGAGAGAGTGCAAATTAATCTAGACAGGAGGCAAATCTTTCCTAATTTTTATAGCACTCAAAAAATAGCTAGCAACTCCAAAACACACCATGGGCAAGGAAAGCATCTGCCACACCAAGGCTCCAGGTACTGAGGGGCACCACCTGGGGGTCAGGAACCCACTACAGCTGGGTCCAGGAGCTGGTGCAGGGCTTTGGGGAGCCTTTTATGTTCCTGGAGCACAGATAAGGAGGCCAGCAGACTAGCTCTTGAGTCACTCTGGTGTTCTGGGTTCAAGGATGAAGTTGCTGGTCCAGTCTTCTTCTCACCAAGGCAAAAAGGCAGCAGGTCAGCACAGCAGGACAGCAGTGCCTTCAGAGCAACAGTCCAACAGACTGGCAGTCCTTTGACCAGCTCAGCAGTTCTTCTTGTTGGCAGAGTATCCACGTGTCCAGAAGTGTATTGAAGAATTGGTGTCTGAGGTCCTTCTTTTATACACAGTTGTGACTTTGAAGTGGAAAAAAGCTTCTACTGACATGCCAATGAAGTGCACAGGTATCCTGCCTTCCTGGCTCTGGCTCCAGACTAACCACAGGGGGTATGCAGCCCTTTGTGTGGAGACAGGACACAGCCTATCCAAGTGTAAGTGGGGCTGGGTCCAGCTCTTCCCTCCTGTCCTGCCCGTGATGGCCCATTCAGTCACACTTATACTCCCTATGGTGTGTGGCTGTCTAGGAGGCATGCACAAAGACCAACTGTCAACTACACCCAGTCATGTGATCCAGAGACATGCTGCAGGCACCAAATGGCTAAGGTAAGAAAATGGCAACTTTCTATAAGTGACATTTCTAGAATTGTAATGTCTAGGTTAAGATTTTAAATTGTGATACCAGAGACACCAACCTTGAAAGAGTTACCTGTTCCCATTTGGAAATTATACTTATAAAATGTAATAAGGTAATTCCAATTTTATCCTATGGGAGAGGTAGGCCTTGCAGTAGTGGAAAATGAATTAAACATGTTTTGACTACCAAGACATGTAAAACTTAAAAGTACATGTCCAACTTTTTAAATACACTGCACACTGCACCGAGGGCTGTCCAGTGCCTACCTTATAGGTAACGTATGTGTGTTAAAAGGGAGGTTTGGGCCTGACATAAGGATTATTTTGCCAGGTCAAAGTGGCAATTTAAAACTGCGCACAAACACACGCTGTATTGACAGGCTTTAGGCATGTTAAAGTGCTACTCAAGTGGATGGCTCAATCAGTGCTGCAGGCCCATTAGACGCATTCAATGTACAGGTCCTGGGCACAGGTAGTGTCACTTTAATACGGACTTACAAGCACATTAAATTTGCCAAATGTGTATAAGCCAATCTTACTATGTTTTAAGGAGATAGCACAAGCACTTTAGCCCTGGTTAGCAGCAGTAAAGTGTGCAAAGTTTAAGGCCAGTAAAAACGAAGTCAGCAAAAACAGGGAGTCTGAAGGCAAAACTTCAGGGGAAAACAATGCTAAGGATGCCAGATGCAACAACCGCTAATTTCCATGTATCATATTAGCCTTTTTAACCTCTCCAAGAGGTGGGCTAAGACAGGAAGGATTCTCAGAAGGTTCCAGATGCAGACTGGGTTTTCAAAAAAACTACTGACATTCCTTGTACACTAAAGCCCAGATTCTCAAAGGTGTCCTGGAAAGCAGTGCAGCAGACTACAATGCTGTGCTGCATTGTGCGGCTGTAAGAGAGCAGGAGGGCACCATATTCACATAGATATGGCTCCTATCTCCTAGCTTGGGCGCTGATTTCAGCTGCCATGTTCCAGGCACACACCTTAGCACCATAGTGCTAGAGTGCGTGCCTGAGTCTACTATAGATTTGCACAGGAAGGGTACCCTTACTGTACAAAATACTATGGCTCGACAAGTGAAAACCCTTTTCCTACTTTGCATGTGTGCTGTACAGTGCAGCACACATGCAAAGTCGGAAAGAAAGGAGAAATGAAAACATTTCTCCAATGAAAACATTTCTCCTTTTAACACCTGCTTTTCAGTTGCGTTAACTTTTATGCTAAACCCTGTCTACTAATGTTAGTAGATAGGGTTTAGCATCAAAAAGCATGGATGGTTGCATGGGAATGCCCATGTACCACCCATATAACAACCCCTTGATGCAATTAGTTTGCGTTACTTTTGGGTGCTTTCCAGCGCAAAACAAGTGAATCACTTTTGTGATGCTAACCCAGCACAAAATGTTTGAGAGTCTCCCCAAAGTATTGAAGAGGTTGTGTTTGTAAAAATATCGAGTTTTTTGCATTGCACAACAAAAATGTAGAATCCAGACTTATTGAATACCACTCTATTGTGGAAGCAAGTGCTTAAAAAGTTAGCTATAGAGCTAGGTTGCACATTGGATTCCACAATCACTCAACAACTGCACCCCCAGAACTCTCGCACTAAAGTGAAATTGGCTCCCTGGTATAACCCCGAACTATGAACACTTAAACAAGAATGTAAAAGGGCAGAGAGGAAATGGGGAAGAGATTTCAGTGAAACTAGTCAGTCAGTCAAAAAAAAATTATTCGGCTAATAAAAGCCATAAAAGCACAAAATAAATACACCAGCAGCAATTATTGGGACAAGACAATGAAACACCATAAATACACAGCAAATACAGGTTACACATATAATTTTCTCCTAAAACGTATAAAAATAGAGAATAAAAATAGGTATATGACTCACAGACTATAAAAATTCAACATATAAAATTCATCAATAAAAAAAGGGTCATGTACATTTAATCAGAGAGAGTGCAAATTAATCTAGACAGGAGGCAAATTTTTCCTAATTTTTATAGCACTCAAAAAATAGCTAGCAACTCCAAAACACACCATGGGCAAGGAAAGCATCTGCCACACCAAGGCTCCAGGTACTGAGGGGCACCACCTGGGGGTCAGGAACCCACTACAGCTGGATCCAGGAGCTGGTGCAGGGCTTTGGGGAGCCTTTTATGTTCCTGGAGCACAGATAAGGAGGCCAGCAGACTAGCTCTTGAGTCACTCTGGTGTTCTGGGTTCAAGGATGAAGTTGCTGGTCCAGTCTTCTTCTCACCAAGGCAAAAAGGCAGCAGGTCAGCACAGCAGGACAGCAGTGCCTTCAGAGCAACAGTCCAACAGACTGGCAGTCCTTTGACCAGCTCAGCAGTCCTTCTTGTTGGCAGAGTATCCACGTGTCCAGAAGTGTATTGAGGAATTGGTGTCTGAGGTCCTTCTTTTATACACAGTTGTGACTTTGAAGTGGAAAAAAGCTTCTACTGACATGCCAATGAAGTGCACAGGTATCCTGCCTTCCTGGCTCTGGCTCCAGACTAACCACAGGGGGTATGCAGCCCTTTGTGTGGAGACAGGACACAGCCTATCCAAGTGTAAGTGGGGCTGGGTCCAGCTCCTCCCTCCTGTCCTGCCCGTGATGGCCCATTCAGTCACACTTATACTCCCTATGGTGTGTGGCTGTCTAGGAGGCATGCACAAAGACCAACTGTCAACTACACCCAGTCATGTGATCCAGAGACATGCTGCAGGCACCAAATGGCTAAGGTAAGAAAATGGCAACTTTCTATAAGTGACATTTCTAGAATTGTAATGTCTAGGTTAAGATTTTAAATTGTGATACCAGAGACACCAACCTTGGAAAGAGTTACCTGTTCCCATTTGGAAATTATACTTATAAAATGTAATAAGGTAATTCCAATTTTATCCTATGGGAGAGGTAGGCCTTGCAGTAGTGGAAAATGAATTAAACATGTTTTGACTACCAAGACATGTAAAACTTAAAAGTACATGTCCAACTTTTTAAATACACTGCACACTGCACCGAGGGCTGTCCAGTGCCTACCTTATAGGTAACGTATGTGTGTTAAAAGGGAGGTTTGGGCCTGACATAAGGATTATTTTGCCAGGTCAAAGTGGCAATTTAAAACTGCGCACAAACACACGCTGTATTGACAGGCTTTAGGCATGTTAAAGTGCTACTCAAGTGGATGGCTCAATCAGTGCTGCAGGCCCATTAGACGCATTCAATGTACAGGTCCTGGGCACAGGTAGTGTCACTTTAATACGGACTTACAAGTACATTAAATTTGCCAAATGAGTATAAGCCAATCTTACTATGTTTTAAGGAGATAGCTACAAGCACTTTAGCCCTGGTTAGCAGCAGTAAAGTGTGCAAAGTTTAAGGCCAGTAAAAACGAAGTCAGCAAAAACAGGGAGTCTGAAGGCAAAACTTCAGGGGAAAACAATGCTAAGGATGCCAGATGCAACAACCGCTAATTTCCATGTATCATATTAGCCTTTTTAACCTCTCCAAGAGGTGGGCTAAGACAGGAAGGATTCTCAGAAGGTTCCAGATGCAGACTGGGTTTTCAAAAAAACTACTGACATTCCTTGTACACTAAAGCCCAGATTCTCAAAGGTGTCCTGGAAAGCAGTGCAGCAGACTACAATGCTGTGCTGCATTGTGCGGCTGTAAGAGAGCAGGAGAGCACCATATTCACATAGATATGGCTCCTATCTCCCTAGCTTGGGCGCTGATTTCAGCTGCCATGTTCCAGGCACACACCTTGTCATAAGGTTTCTGCACATACACAGAGCTATGCACAGGAAAATGGGACCCCGGAATACAGTGGTTTGCCACCATATACCGTAGCACCCAAAAACCCCAACCCAACTAGCTTAGCATCCCATTAGCACCCAAGTACTAATGTTTGGACAACCCAGAACACGGTATCTTTATCTCAGGACTCGCAGAAGCAAGAACACTCTTTCGTCACTCACTCGTACTTGTCCACAAGGTGCGTAGGAAGAGACACTGGATAGGTTAAAATGTTTATTCCAACTTACGTGCTCTAATGTACAGTACACGTGTCAGTACTAATAGCATAATGCATATGACTAATATAAGCAGCATGGTTACAATTCCATAGAATACAAACGGGGAAAGCATCTCAGAGCTCAGTGGATAAACGTATAAATAACATTACCACCCTCCCCTTGCAGTAAGATAGTTTATTATAATAATAGAAGACCTCTGGGCTTTGACTAGCGAACCCCCATACCTCAGTCTCTAGATGCAGAATTACATCAGCAGGACATCATAGCTCTTCTCACTGAAAGGGATTTCTCCAAGTGTGTTAAGCGCTAGTAAACCACAGTATTAAAAGCATACCAAATTCTTCATGGCAATTGCACATAATGTTATGTCTGGGTGCGCGAGACTGGCCATATCAGGAAGAACCAAAATACATTGTTATGCGACCTTGTACATGTTTGTGCAGACTGAGCCCAAAAAGGTGAACAACAGAAAATGCAGACAGTGCAAAAGAACTTGGCACGAGCAAAGGGCGAGGAAGGCCCGGCTCAGTGTAACGTGCGCAAAGAAAAGCAGCATGGCAGCCAGGCCTAGGCCAACATAACAAGGCAGGTAACAATCCACAAGACACCCTCCCCTGGACAGTCCGGCGGCCAGGACAGAGGCCCATCAGAGGAGAAAAATAGCCGTCGGAGCACAGGGAGCGCCCAAACGGCGAAGGGCAGGTCAATCCATGAAAGTGAAAGTGCAGAAAAAAGCCATACCCTCCAAGAGTTCATCATTGGAATCGTCAAAAAACATAGATGCCATCCAATCCATGAGTTCAAAAGAGCAGGAATGCTCCTCAGCAAAGGGAGCATCCAGAAGCAATGCGGGACAGCTTGCGTGATAATTGAAACAGCTTCGTTGTAGGAGATCCTGGGCAGCCGCCCAGATATCCCATTGCGCCAAAATCCCCAGTGCAGCCGCACGCGCCATACAGCCAGCGACGGAACAGTCCTGCTCATGGGCCTCTAAGGGACCCATCAACTGAACAAAATCCGGAACAGACAATGACGAATTGGAGAGGCAATAATCCAGAGTCCAGGTGAAAGGACAGCGGACACAAGTCATCACAGGTTGCACGCAAGTGAAATACGCAAAGCGAAATGAAAGAGTATATGACACACTCAGTGTCGCCAATGGCAAGACACCAAAACCGGCCAAAAGGCGCTCACGGAGCAGCTGGAGGCGTTCTGGATCGAGCAGGTCCCATCGGGGAGCAGCCATTGCGCAGAAAGCAAATTAAGAGCAAGACACCAGCCGCTAAAGCGAGGATCAATGGGAAACCGCCAAAGACACTGGAAAAAATAGAATGTATGAAAGCCGGGATGACACCAAAAATAGTTTGGAAGGAGGACACCAAGCCCGACCCAACGACCTTAAAAAAGTGTACTAGGCCTTCAGTGTTAGATGCGTTAAAAATACGATGTATTAACTCCCCAAAATGTTGGGGGAGATTAGTGTTCAAAAGGGCCTGTATTTCACTGTGGGTACTCGCCACCTGGAGAATGAATGTCTCCCGGGCGGACGTGAGCATAACTTCCTCGTTTAATAATAGTGCCTTTATTCTGCTCAGTCTATTGAAATCTGCTTCCATGGTAGGGATGGAAGGCCAAATAGAGATATCAACCTTGCCATGAGGGGGAGGAAAAAGCACATTTTTGCAGCAGACAACCCTGTGCGAAACTGTTACAATGTAAGGAATGCCAGCCTGCAGGCCACAACAGTTTTCGTTATTTAAAAGTAAATAACTACCATTGGAAAGGAGAGTGAAAGTAGGTGAAATAACAGGAGCAGGAATACCTTTCAGCACACAAGCAAGATTAGGAGAGGAAACGCTACATGAGCCATGCAATTTAATGTGTTTACAAATAAGCGAATGACCCATAGTCGAGTCGCAGTACTCCCCCGTGAGAAAGACTTCCTTGCCGTCCCGAAGGCATTTATACATGAAAGGCAAGGACCAGAGTTCATGCAGGAAAGCACTGCCCAATGGCCGGTAACGGCCCACAGGATAATGTTTCATGCACGAGTCAAATTCAAACAAGGAAAAAGGTAAAACGATAACCCCATGAACTAGCCATACAGCAGAATCGAGTTCTGCAACAGAGAACGGCAAAGGATCCACCTTTTCGATATGTAATAGAGTGTAAGTTGCATCTTTCATGGACATAAATTGCTGTTTATCAGTTAAGTTAAAAGGTAGAAATAAGGCAGAGGTGTTCAAGAAATGCCAAGGCACTTTACCTAACTTAAGTGTTTGTAAAGTCCATGCAAACTGCATAACTGAGCGCAATTGATTCTGACCATGATATAACACAGAAACATCATCTTGTACAATATCAACAACAGAGGACACAATATTCTCTAAAGTGTAAATGCGAGAAGACAGGGTATTAATACTATTGTCAACAACAGCAAGCACCTTTTCCATATTTGCTTGATCTATTTCCCGAAGACGGGAAGCAGCTTCCATTTGTGATAGCTTCCAGAGTTCATTATACGTTTCATAAATGAATCTCTTAGGTCGGGGACCACGAGGTCCCAAAACAAAGTCGGACAGATCAATATTGCCTGTAAGGAGGGACAAATGTTGTTTAACAGAATCAAGGGACGAATGTTGCAGCCATTGTTTGCATAATTTACCAACAGAGTATGTAGTGACAGTACGGGCATCAGTAAACCTCGGATCAGGCCTATTCTGTGTGTAGCTAGCACCAGTATCATGAAAACGCATTTGACATGCATTAGATGATATAGGCCATACTAACCAGGGTGACTGAACCAGCTCAGAAACATTAAACGAATTATTTTGTAACATTGCCTGCAGGGACACGAGGGACAGATTGAATCGTGAGCTTTCATTTGGAAAACTCGACAGGGATGGTATTGATGGCGTATTCAATTGTTTAGTGGTTGCTAAGCCCCAACATGTAGTCTGATAGATGGAAGCATTTAGGAACATAATTTGGGTAGGGATGAGGCAAGCACGATGCAACGCCTCGGTTCCCTGTACCTGCCATGGCTTGGAGCCCCAAATAGATTTTAAATCCACTGTATTATCCCAGTACTCATAACCACCCACAGCTAGGGCACTCAGAAAGGAACCTGAATAAAGCAATTTGGTGTGTGTCAACATAATTTTCTGAGTTGATGTGTTATTAAGTCTAAAATAATAGGATGCAGGGTTCGACCGATTAAAATCAGTAAAATAATTAAACTTATTTCGAAGAGTTTGAGAGCTACCTGGCAAGGGGTTTGGACAATGTTCCCATTGGGTATAGTTAACAGAACTACGCAGGGCACTGGGCTTATGGAGAAAATGATTACCCCAATGTTGGTAACAATACAAATCGGCATAATTAGCAGAATTCATATATAAATCTTCAGCATTAAAAGATGCATAATATTTTAAATCGGCAAACAATGCTTCAACGGCATGCACATCCCAATCATCAGAATGAATATTATTTTGTACTACATCACCCATTGAAACACGAAGGACATTAGGTACATTAATAATTTCCGTCGGACCATGGATTTGATAGTTCACTGCATCCCATACGATGCCATCAGCAACTGGGAAGGCTGAAATGTTCACAAATGTGTGGTCACGCTTCATGATGTGAGACGAGGAATGAGGAGCCAAAGTTCCAGAAACATAGTCTACAGCAGAGCGTTCAGGTAAATAGTGACCATTAATTAGTAGAAAAAACACTGTGACAAAGCCAATGGACATGAACAAAAATATCAAGAAAAGTACCAACCAGATGTATGTCCAGGGGGAATCAAAAAATTGTCTCTAAACCAGGATATAAAAATACTGAACTTGGATGGAACTTTTGAAGATGTGGAATCCGAATCAAAGGAATAACGAGTCGGGCTTAGTGGCGTTGTTGGTTGATGTGCCACCGATTCTGATGCAGGATAAGTATACTCGTCCTCGTCGATATTGGTGGAGAGTTGGGGATCAATCGTAGTTTCAGGCAAATCAACCATCTCAATTACAGCATCAGCGATCGTTCGTGCAGATGGACTATGAACATATGTCCGATAAATGGCAGGACAAGAGACCGCTGGTGTGACACTATTCAGGATCGGCCAGGCGCTGTAGCTTGACATTTTCAACTGAGATGTATCTGTTCTCTTTGCGACCAGGAAGCGGTGGTAAAATGACTGTACGTGTTCCCTTCAGGCCAAGAACTGGAACCGGTGCACGAAAAGAGGGGCCAAATTCTTTTTTGTTTTCAACCTTCTCTCGAACCAGTTCTCCAACTTTCGGAAGCCAGCCGGCTACCGGAATCTGCAACGCAGGATCTGTGGCTGAAGGCAAATGTGTAGTTGCAAGTTTGTCTCGGGCTTCTTGTAAGTCCTGTAACATAGCAGAATGGTTATCTACATCAAACTTGGCGGATTGCGCCGCGATGTCTGGACCCTCAAGGTCAGGCACAAACATTCTTATGCCAAAGAGCATTTCGTATGGGGTCCGCCCACCCAGAGGTCTTCTAGGGAGATTATTAAGTGCACGCTGAACGGTATACAAATGGGCCAGCCAGTTCCTGCCAGTACCTATAACCCTAGCTGTTAAGGATTGCTTTAAGTCACGGTTCATTCGTTCAACGATAGAGTTGCCCTCAGGCCTATACGGAGACGAAAATTTCACCCGCACCCCAAGCGAAGCCATTGCATCCTTGTAAGCCCTAGAGGCAAACGCTGGACCTTGGTCCGAATGGAAGGTGCCGCATGCGAAAATTCCCACAAAGACACGCAAATCCCTGATTACATTTCGGGCGTCAGCACTCCGTTGTGGCCAGACCCAGAGAAACCGTGTGCACGAGTCCACTGCCACTAAGATGTATTTATAGGCAGTGTCTGATGAGAATGGACCGCAGTGATCCAAGTAAACACACCCAAAGGGTCTGTTAGCAATGCAGAGCGGTGTTTGTGGTGGACGTGTTACCGTGGAAGGCTTAATCTGTTGACAAACGTCGCAAGAAAGCACAAAAGCACGGGTGTCTTTATATAACCCACGCCACCAATAACGCTGCTGCAAGATGGAAACCGTAGCTGACACACCTGCATGAGCAGAAGCCATGCCTTCGTGTGCAGCTGATATCAAGGCACTCCTGCGGTCCGCGTTGGGGATCAGCCGATCTCCAACGTCAGGTATAGTTACATAAGGAACCTGATCGGGACTTAATGTGTAAGAATACTTGGAAGGGAAACCTGTAGGGTAATTATTACCTTCCTTGGTTGCAGCAATAGCTGCTAATATAACAGGGTCTATTTTAGACATGGACCTGGTAACCGCTGCTACTGAACACGTGACTACTGCTGAACGGGCAGCTTCATCTGCCAGATCGTTACCAATAGCGTGTGCGCCCACCCGCTGATGGCCTAAGGTGTGAACCACCTGTGTGAGGGGCAGACGTTGTTGCAATTCTGCCACTCGAACCCAAAGCATTTTATGCTTAATTGTGCTCCCTTTTGCGTCCTTGTAGTCGTTTTTCGACCAGAAAAACAGATTGTCATTGTAAGATTGTACACAGTAAAAAGAATCACATACAATAAGAGTGGTCTCATCCTGAGAAGCGAACTCAAGTGCAAGTAGCAATGCATGCAGCTCGGCCAATTGTGCGGTACTATCTCCAAGTGTGCGAGTATGCACTGCAGAGGATTTGAACTTTCCATCTACAAAGGAACCCGCAACAATAGCACATGCAGCTGAATAAGCGTGCTTGGACCCAGTGGCCGGTTGCGCCGAACCATCGGTGTAGATCACACATTTGTAATCCTCAAGCGGTAGTAAAAACAAAGGAGGAGGATGAACGAATTCATACTGCAAAAACTCCTGAGTCTGAAGAGAAGAATCAAAAACAAAAGTGACGTCCGAAGACGTCAAAGATGTAGCCCATTGTATCCAACGGGGATGCATTGCTTTTGAGTTCGGTACACTTGCCTTTGTTACTGCCTCCAGGGCAGGACAGGGTGTTACCACCAGAATCCGCTTTCCCTGTGCCAGTGCGCGTTCTTTTAGAATCGCCATTTGCACTGCAGTCAGAACTTTTTCAACAGATGTAAAGCGCAATTCAGCGGAAGTGTACAGATGTGACTTGTATGCGATAGGTACTGTATCACCTTCATTAAAGGTTAAATAGGTGAATCCCACCGCCCCGGAATTATTCTAATCACCAGGTTTGTGTGGTTATCACGAGTCAAAAGATATTTAGACTCCAAAAGGTCTGTCTGCAAAGACTGCAGAATTGAGGTATGCTCAGGCAGCCAGCAAGACCTTGAATAAGTAGGTTGTATCAAAGCATACAAAGGCTTGATACGCTGGGCATATTCGGGAATGTAAGTACGCCCGAAATTCAAGAAACCCAGCAAAGACTGAAGTTTCTTCAGAGTATTTGGGGGCACAAATGTGCACATTTTTCCAAGAAATGGGGGGCTAAGCCCTTACCTTCGTTATTGAGCTCATAGCCCAAGAACAGAACGGTAAATTCAGCAATGTGTGACTTAGCAAAGTTAAATTTGTAACCCTGCTCCGCAAATTCAAGAATAATGCGGTCCACACGGGACAGATGCTGATATAACTCGTCGTCTGTCAGATAGATGTCATCAACGTACGAACATGCGTCTTGATCAATGTCATTTAACAAAGAAACAACACGGGCGGCGAATATACCCGGACTATTTTTATAGCCCATGGGTAATCGCCGGAACTGGAATAATTTACCACCGGAAGTGAATGCGGTCCATTGACCACTCTCCGGGGCTAGGTTGTGCGTGTAGAAACCGTTTGAAAGGTCAAGTGTCGTTTTGTATTTTTTACGAACAAGACTGTCTACAAGCGCAGAACTGTGTGTATTTTGCACCGCAAAGTTCCGACAATGAGTATTTAAATGCCGGTAATCCAAAACTAAGCGGTACGATCCATCGGGTTTAGAAACCACGAAAAGGGGATTGTTCATAGGTGATACGCATGGTTCAATTACTCCCTGATATTCCAACTGTGTCAGAATTTCGGAGACGGGGCCTTTTGCCTGCCGTTTGATGGGATATTGGGGTTGTGGCTGCGGTAGTGACCGCAAAGGTATTGCATGAGGAGGTGATTCTTCATCCCATCCCACATGGTTGCGGTATAACGCTGGTGCCAGGTACACAGCCCACTCAGCTGCAAGTGCTTCAGCTTTGTCTTTTGGGACATGCCTTGAAAAGCTTGGAAGGATTACCTCCTCTCCTTTATGTGCAGCTAAAACGAATGGGGGTGGCCAATCCACCTCTGCTAACAAAATGTCATATGAAGAGGTTAGATTTTCCCAAAAAATCCCTTTTATTTCACGCGGTATGTCACCTTCAATTTGTATGACTAGATTATATAGTCTGTCAGGGGGTGCCACTCTCGTGTCAGCTGTCTCTACAGTAACGAATGTTTCAGTTGCTGTCGCCTCCATATGAGGACGTAGCGCCTCCCGCACTATGGTAACTTCCGCGGCGCTGTCTAGGAGGGTCACTGCCCACGTCCAATTCTGGAGTCTCGTTCTCACGGTCTGAGGCATATTTCGCTGTGACAGCGGCAACCTTTTTCTTCTGAAATTGCGGTCGAGGAAGATGAAAGTCTTCTGCTTTCCCTCTGACTTGTTGTCGAGGTTGGTCTCGCTCCTGGGGAGCCTCTCGGCCCCTTCCTCTATCTTGCCGTCCTCCTCCACCAGCCTGTGACGACGTCTGGGCCTGTGAAGAACGAGGAGAACGCGTATCAGAGCTCTGAAACCTTTCTGGTGATTTAATCCTTGACCTATCACGTAAATCATAAGTACGTTCAGAAGAAACCGAAACTGGGGAAGCGCCTCTCGACCCCGGCTTCTTTTGTTGCTTACCCTGTTTTTTCTGTCTCCAACTCTTTTTAGTGAAGACTGGTTTATCATCTTTCTCAGATGCACTTTTTGTTTGTATAACTTGTGTTTGCGATTGAGTTTGCATTTTTACAAAAGGCTTGTTGCCTAGGCTATTTCTTCCAATTGTTTTATAAGCCCGGGCTATTATTTTCGGTAATTCGCGAGGCCTGTCCAACTCTGGGACCAAAGCCAAAGCATTCGCTACTTGAAAGTTCATAGCATCGCCCTTGACATTTCCAAGGATCAGCTCAGCTACTACATCAAACACTCCCACTAGTCTCATCCCTAATTCCACAGCCGCTTCAGGGCCATGTTCATCCTGTACTTTTTTAATTACAGAGGGTAGAACCGTCATGGAAGGAGTTCCAAAACATTTTGAATAAACTGCTGCGAATACCTTACCCCAGTTTTCACATGATGTCAAATCGGGGATTATGTCTTTTGGCAAACTTATCGTGAGGATGCGGTGTTTATCTACTGGGGATGTATGTGGAAACACTGCTTCTATCTGATCGAACTTTTCTGCAAGCCAGTAAGGATAGTCGTCCTTATTTTGTGGACGTTTGCCCATCACAGAATTTACCATGACAGGACTTATAGTCACTCCAGCTGCAATAGCTGGTTGGCCTGCGACTACAGGAGCAGCTCCATGGAGGCTACCTGTAACGTATGTCACCAAGGCTCGATGCACTCGCACCAATTCGGTATGCATAGTGCGCAGTTCCGCAAGCGGTAATGCCAGATAATTTGGATGCGGGGTATACCCGGCCAATACAGGCCAAGTGGCCCCCTGAATTGACAAGGGGCCTAAACGAACTGCGGTAGTTGGTTGTGGTAGGGCGCCATTAAACCAAACACGGTGCTGCCAAGCCGTGAGAGGCACTTCAAGAGCAGTATAGGGTCGATAGGCAGCAGGAATAGCGGTGGGTTTATATTCATGAAACAGCTTATCACCTGCATCCACCGCTTCAAAAGTGATCCAAGTGTAAAACACTTCAAAGTGATAAGCCGGATCGGCTTGAACCACAAAGACCAACTCGACCCCTGTATCGGGCACTCCATACACAGCTAAGTGGTCTCGGAGTGCTCCTCGACTATGTGCAGCTATCGCCACACCAGCCATTACTAAACAATTATATTCGACAACCTAACAGGGAGCACAAAAATGGGTCTGTTAACTAACCTTTTTTAATAATATCAAGCTTGAAAGAACCTATAAAACATTCAATATAGGAGGTATCACCGTCACATACGCCTCCGGAAGCGTACGCGAGGGGTTTGTGGACAAGCACAAGCACTACTCAAGCGTCTCGCAGATAAGCTGCCCCACGGTGGTCGCGCCATGTCATAAGGTTTCTGCACATACACAGAGCTATGCACAGGAAAATGGGACCCCGGAATACAGTGGTTTGCCACCATATACCGTAGCACCCAAAAACCCCAACCCAACTAGCTTAGCATCCCATTAGCACCCAAGTACTAATGTTTGGACAACCCAGAACACGGTATCTTTATCTCAGGACTCGCAGAAGCAAGAACACTCTTTCGTCACTCACTCGTACTTGTCCACAAGGTGCGTAGGAAGAGACACTGGATAGGTTAAAATGTTTATTCCAACTTACGTGCTCTAATGTACAGTACACGTGTCAGTACTAATAGCATAATGCATATGACTAATATAAGCAGCATGGTTACAATTCCATAGAATACAAACGGGGAAAGCATCTCAGAGCTCAGTGGATAAACGTATAAATAACATTACCACCCTCCCCTTGCAGTAAGATAGTTTATTATAATAATAGAAGACCTCTGGGCTTTGACTAGCGAACCCCCATACCTCAGTCTCTAGATGCAGAGTTACATCAGCAGGACATCATAGCTCTTCTCACTGAAAGGGATTTCTCCAAGTGTGTTAAGCGCTAGTAAACCACAGTATTAAAAGCATACCAAATTCTTCATGGCAATTGCACCTAATGTTATGTCTGGGTGCGCGAGACTGGCCATATCAGGAAGAACCAAAATACATTGTTATGCGACCTTGTACATGTTTGTGCAGACTGAGCCCAAAAAGGTGAACAACAGAAAATGCAGACAGTGCAAAAGAACTTGGCACGAGCAAAGGGCGAGGAAGGCCCGGCTCAGTGTAACGTGCGCAAAGAAAAGCAGCATGGCAGCCAGGCCTAGGCCAACATAACAAGGCAGGTAACAATCCACAAGACAACCTTAGCACCATAGTGCTAGAGTGCGTGCCTGAGTCTACCATAGATTTGCACAGGAAGGGTACCCTTACTGTACAAAATACTATGGCTCGACAAGTGAAAACCCTTTTCCTACTTTGCATGTGTGCTGTACAGTGCAGCACACATGCAAAGTCGGAAAAAGAAAGGAGAAATGAAAACATTTCTCCAATGAAAACATTTCTCCTTTTAACACCTGCTTTTCAGTTGCGTTAACTTTTTATGCTAAACCCTGTCTACTAATGTTAGTAGATAGGGTTTAGCATCAAAAAGCATGGATGGTTGCATGGGAATGCCCATGTACCACCCATATAACAACCCCTTGATGCAATTAGTTTGCGTTACTTTTGGGTGCTTTCCAGCGCAAAACAAGTGAATCACTTTTGTGATGCTAACCCAGTGCAAAATGTTTGAGAGTCTCCCCCAAAGTATTGAAGAGGTTGTGTTTGTAAAAATATCGAGTTTTTTTGCATTGCACAACAAAAATGTAGAATCCAGACTATTGAATACCACTCTATTGTGGAAGCAAGTGCTTAAAAAGTTAGCTATAGAGCTAGGTTGCACATTGGATTTCACAATCACTCAACAACTGCATCCCCAGAACTCTCGCACTAAAGTGAAATTGGCTCCCTGGTATAACCCCGAACTATGAACACTTAAACAAGAATGTAAAAAGGCAGAGAGGAAATGGGGAAGAGATTTCAGTGAAACTAGTCAGTCAGGCAAAAAAAAATTATTCGGCTAATAAAAGACATAAAAGCACAAAATAAATACACCAGCAGCAATTATTGGGACAAGACAATGAAACACCATAATTACACAGCAAATACAGGTTGCACATATAATTTTCTCTAAAAACGTATAAAAATAGAGAATAAAAATAGTTATATGACTCACAGACTATAAAAATTCAACATATAAAATTCATCAATAAAAAAAGGGTCATGTACATTTAATCAGAGAGAGTGCAAATTAATCTAGACAGGAGGCAAATTTTTCCTAATTTTGATAGCACTCAAAAAATAGCTAGCAACTCCAAAACACACCATGGGCAAGGAAAGCATCTGCAGGTATAATAATGCTGGCCTTGCTTGGACAAATGGGCATGGACTCAAAAGCGGAAGAATATATTTTTTACGCAGAGGGACATAAAATTCGCAAAAAAGAGTAAAGTGCAAAGAGTCCTGATCATAAATATTGTCACATAGACATGGCCTCGAGTCCCTGGGCTTCAGGAAGCCTATTGGAAAGGCTAGTAGCCAATGGATAAGATTTAGGGGGAGATTTACTAAGATTTTTCGCCATGTTTGCATCACAAAAGTGACGCAAATTGGCCCAAAGTCTTTTTTTCCCTATTTACTTTCCAGCACTAAACTTGTTTAGCGCTGGAAATAACGGAAAAGTAACGCGAAGCAGCGCATAGTGCTGCTTCGCATTACTTTGCGCCATGGGGGCATGCTAAGGGTGGTGCATGGGCGTTCCCATGCAACCACCCAAGGTTTTTCACGCTAAACCCAATTTACAAAATAAAGAAGATTAGGGTTTTCCGTGAGAAAACTGCACCCTTTTCATGTAGGCGCACTGAAGGAGAAATGTTTTTATTTCTCCTTCCTTTTCCAACTTTGCATGCGTGCTGCACTGTGCAGCATGCATACAAAGTGGGAAAAGCTTTCCCTCGTGTCTAGGCATAGTATTTTGCACAGGAAGGGTACCCTTACTGTACAAAACCTATGCTAGACTCACACACACACACTCTAGCACTATGGCGCTAAGGTATGTGAGTGGCGCACGGCAGCTGTAATCAGTGCCAGCGCAAGGGAAAGGGGAGGAAAGAGCCATATCTCTGAAGAAATGGCACTCTCCTGCTCCCTCCCTGTCATGCAACGCAGCGCTGCCACGAGGGGGGCTGTGCTGCAGTGCGTGACTTTTTAGTAAATCTCCACCTTAGGGGTCTATTACGATGGTGGTCAGATGTCCACCGCCTGGCCGGCGGTGGTGCCCGCCGGACCGGCGGTGGACATCCGACCGCGATCCCACGCCAGAAATCCGCTGGTCAAATTAGGATGGCGGTGGTGACCGCGGCGGTGGGAAATTCCGACCACTGATTTTCTGCCGGTTGCCATACGCACCCCTGCCTGGCGGACGGATCAGGACCGGGATAATGGTGGCAGTGCAGGGCAGGCTCTGCCGGCAGGATTATGATGCCGGCAGTAGCCAGCCTTTCCTCAGCGGTCAGACCGCCATGGAAAGGCATGCGGAGATTGTCTTCCGGGGGCCCGCTGTGGGCCCCCAATGTTTTGGGGGGCGGTGGGTGCACTGGGGGGGTACCCATGGTCTCCCCCTACATTTCCCTGTACCGGGTGGCAGGCACTGTGCAGTACCTGTCACTGGAAATGTCTCAAAGCACACCCATATTTATGTGATCGTGTCTTTTTTTCTCCATTGTTTTTCAAATTTGGCGTGCATACCCTCTTAGTGCCCCGTCCCGAGTGCACATATATGAATACTCAAGAAAGGTGTGACGCGCGCGTCACACCTTTCTTGACTGTGCAGTGCCTGCCACGCAGTGCAGGGAAATGCAGGACATGCTCCTTTGGACATCGCGGCGGTGCTGCGGGCAGCAGCAACTTCCGCAATGTTAAGGCCCGCGATCCGACTGCCGCGGTCGGATTTCGACCGCGGGTCATCGTAATTCAACCGTCGGGGATGTCGTGGTCCATGCGGGCGGTCTTTTCCCGCTACCATGGCGGTCAGGAAGTTTTCCGACCGCCATCGTAATAGGCCCCTTAGTCTGGATCTGGTTAACAGGAAACGATGATGAACGTTATTGACAAGAGACAGGTATGGGTGTGCCCGTGGTCATGGACTAAGTGTGATGTAAGTTCTCCCCGTAGACTTAACAATTTCAAAACCCTCCCTGTCCTCCTATCGCCTGACCAGAAACAGAGATATAATCCTCCTGATGTCAATAGAACGTAGAAATTTGGGGTTTGTATACAGATCGGGACAACCCAGACCTCTCATCTACTCCGCTATGTAAACTAGCCAAGGAATACGCAGTGCCCCCTCCAGTGCCATACAGTCCGCTATACCAAGTTGATTCAGAGTGGGGACTGGGGAAGACCAAATTCTCATCCATCGTACTAAAGGTGCTACTGCAGTATAATCAGAGATGCATCCCATACCGAGCTCTTCATGCAATGTGAAGACAGGGATATACTGGGGGACAGCGAGGAGTCTACGCAAAAATCTATTTCCCAACACTTGTAAATCTTTTACATCCTTGTATCCCAACATGTCACAACCATAGGAGGCCATCGGAATGCATTTCTCCCTATACACATTTAACAGTGCAGGGACAGGTTTTGTACCCAGCCTTTTTGCAAAGTCCATGGTGGCCCCCACAGCCCTTGCCAGGACATTCTTTTTGTGTGCTCTCTGTGCGACCCACGTCCCATTATTGTCAAACAGCACGCCCAGATAGGGGAAAGTTTGAACTTTAGTAAGTTCAACCCCTCTGCAGAAGAACTTGCACCTCGTGGCCCTCTTAGAGCCAATTGTCATGGTACGTCATTTAGAAAAGTTGGCTGCTAGATCAAGCAAGTTCATGAAAATCTATAAAAGCATCTAAAAGTTTTTGTAATCCTACGACAGTCCTAGCAAACAGCACTGCATCATCTGCATACAGAAGTGCGGTTATGAGTTTAGCACCAGCTGTCAGGATGTCTCTACTGGTGACTGAGAGGATGTCCCCTAACTTATTAATATGAAGTGTAAACAGTATGGGGGCCAGGATACACCTGTGCCTGACCCCTCTCTTGACAGCCCATAAAGCTGACACAGAGCCATCCTCATTATACCTAACCGCTGCCCTGGTGTTATTATGGGCAGAGTGTAGGAAGGCCACTAGGTCCACCTCAAGCTCCAGCTCCAAAAGAATTGACCATAGCTTGGATCTATTAACGCGGTCAAAAGCCAATGTTAGATCCATAAAAGTCATGTGCAAAGATCCCTTTTTTGCTATTGTGTTCTTCCCCACCATCAAATGTAGGTTAATACACTGGTCTAACATCCCTTTTCCCTGTCTGAAGCCATACTGCAGGTCTGAGACAATATTAAACTTGTCCAGCTAGGTTGTTAGCCGATCCAGACGACTTTCCCCATGATTTTTGCGGCTGAGTCCAAAGGGGAAATCGGTCGATAACATGCTGGATCATCCCTCGAGCCCTTTTTAAAAATAGGTATAATAGTGGCCATTGACCACGAAGAGGGAAGATTACAGGAACAAGCAGCATTATACACCCGTGTCAGGATCCTGGCCCAAGTTAAGGAGTCTGCTTTATACAAATCCGCCCGGACTACATCCGGGCCCGACGATTTCCCTCCAGCTGTAGCCAGGATAGCTTTTTGTACCTCTTCAATATTAAAATGCAATGGGGTACTATCTATACCAGTGTCCCACTGTATATCAGGCCCCCTAACTCATACCCACTATACATCCCTTTAAAATGTAGGACCCATCTTTCGGCAGCTATGATGCAATCTGTTTTAGCGTTTGCTGTATCTGAAAAGAAGGGACTATTAACCACTTCCCAGAACATTGTACTGTCTGACAGCACTCAAGCTCCATCTAGTGCCTTCCAAGCCTGGGCCCTAATAGTATTCTTCCTGTTTTGGATTGTGAATTTATAGGCATGTCTAGCAGATCTAACCAGTGCCTCATCCCTTGGGCATTGCTTAAGGGCATGGATTAGATTCCTGTGGTCACTAGTGCAGGTACCATCAAACCACCTAACCTCCTTGAGGCCTGGTTTTAATAGTAAGGCCATTGGATATACACATTGTTATTTTATCAAACACATCTAAAACCACTCTATCCTGTGAACCTGTGTCCATGCAGAGCAGAATCTCCTCGGCACACTCTATAGGGAGATTGTCTAGAAAATTCTCTTGCATCACCTTTGTCCATTTTAACCTATGGGCTTGAGCTTTTGTACAGATGTCAGAGTTTGGGATGCTCCTACCCTCCCCTCTACGGGCTTCAGTACAGTACACCAGTTTAAGTGTTGGAGGGTTATCATCACTGTAAGTGGTCCAAGAGACAGTCAGGTTGTAAACGGCCGTGACTAGGGGAGCAGAGACCATTATAAAATCGATAATACTAGAGATACCACTGCCTACGAAGGTAGGGACTGGGGCATCCATGCCCAACTGTTCTAAACAGTGCAGATTATTTGCAGCCAGGACTCTCTCTATTGAGTGGCCTGATTCCGTGTGTTCAAAATAGGCCGCTAGAGGTAGGTCTACCATACCCTTTCCCGAAATACAACCCAAGTGACAAAGATGCGTATTTAAATTACCTAAGATTATGGTCTCATAATATGAATCTTGCCTCTCTCCATATTGTTCAAAAAACCTATTCAGTGCTATCAGATGTTCAGTAGCAGAGCTCCTGCAATAAGAGTTGTAAAAATGTACTACTAGCAATGCGGGGCGGTTAGCAAACAATACCTCTATTACTAGCTGATGAGCTGATTGATTGCATCTCTACGATTTTAATGGAGCAGGTGAGTTTTAATGAGACCAATAAAAGAAGACTACCCTTTGTTCTACCTGCTATAGATGGAACTGCACTTTTAAAATAGGAAGTAAAACCATCTAAATTAAAATTTTCAGTAGTGTCCCACGTTTCCTGTAGTGCAATTATGTGACAGCACACTATCAGCCTCGGCCATGAAACATCATCACCTTTAGATCTAAGACCAGCTATATTCCAAGACAAGATCTTCAAACAAGAAGAATCTATGAAAACAGAGGTGGGTTTGGGTGGAGAGGTGAGGTGAGAAAATTACCCATCTGTGATACAGTACTTGGGCCCTACAGCTCAGCCCCTGCAGGAGGTAGTCAATCATTACCATCTAGACCATCCTCTTCTTGTAGGGGATCAAATCTGTTGGATAGAGGAAGTACGGACCTACCAGTGTCAGCCTGGACCATTCTAGCTGGCCTTAGGGTGAACTGTCTGGGGCAAGTGGGGTGGAAAAAGTTAGTTGGAAAGAAGAACTGCAGGGGAACAACCTTAATTGATGTTTTAGAGGTCTGAATGAAACTACTCTCAACGAGTGCTTTAGCATGAGCCGGATGTCTTACATTAATTACCACACAATCACCTACCATGTTTTTCCTAACCCAATGGCTCACCCAGCCCACCATTCTAGCCATGATAATGTGGGGGACAGACTATACCCATTTACTACATTGCTATCACACCAACCTTGTGTATAAGGTCCACTGTGGCTCCCTTTAAGCCTTGGGTGGTAGGTGGAACTCCTAGTAGGACAGCCTCTAGGGGCGCTGACTCCGGGGGCAACTCTAAGGGAGTCAAGCGACCTACACCGGGCATTGAGGATGAGTTAGTAATCGGTTGAACACATTTAGGCCCCTTTAAGGATGCTGCCCCTATCCCATCATTCTCCTTTACAATAGTGTCCACTTTATTGTTAGAGGCTCGGGTAATCCAATCTCCTTGAGTCTCCCTATGAGTCCAGGACTTATTTCGATGGGAAGCCTCCTTGATCAGGCCTGCATATGTAGACGCATCCACTCTAATGCCCCCCACAGCCACTGAATTTGTGCCACAGTTTGCTGACCCAGGTGGTATCACAGAGAGAGCCTCCAGCTTCGCCTCAATACCTTCCAACCGTATGCATATGGGGGTTATCAACGTTTTCAGTGAAACTAACAAATCAAATTACAGTATCTTAACACGAAAATCTCATGCTGAAATTAAAAGTGAGCAAATTGCTTACTTTGATGCTGAAAGTAATCAAGCATCCAGCTCTCCATGTGAAGTATTTCAGGCTCTGAAGGGATTAGTAATGCCCTCCTCTAGTGGCCCCACGCGGAACCTTCTATCTCCAGATGAAATAATCTGGTCAGATACTTTTCTTAAAAAATAGCTGATATATATTTGTCTTTTCAAAAATCTGTTAAGGATACCAGTCCCTCCTCCAAGGAAAGTTCTCAGGTAGCAGCCATGACTAGCTTACCAGCCTTTCCAAATCTCACTGTAGACCGCTTTACAAACCTTTTCATTCAGGCATTCTCTTCATTGGCTTCCAGTTGAGCAGAGAGTCAAGTTCATAAAAAATGTTCTCTGTGCTACCTAGCATTCTAGAGACTCCAGTTTCAGCTTCTGTTACACTGAGAGTGCTGGGATGCCTATGGGTAGCTATGCGCTTTATAAAAGCCCCTTAGATTAGATTAGGTTAATTTAGATTCGATTAGAATAGATTAGAATTTTTAAACGCCAGTAGGTAGTTATAGTTAGGACCTAGTTTCCATAGGAAAGGCGTTTTTTCTTTTGCCAATATCTTTAGCGCAGGTTGACAAATCTTCGCGAAATTTTCTAAACTAATGGAGCGCTCTGGTCAGCTCCTGTCTTGAATGTTTCGGGGTGATTCATCAAGCGGGGGCCAAGAAAAAAGGGGGGTCCCAAAACGTGTTTTCTCCATGTTAATGTCCATAGAAAACTTTTGTCGCGGCTACAGCCCGAACTGCTGAACGGAATTACACCAAATTTGGCAGAGAGGTAGCTCTTGGTCCAGAGTGCACTCTTTGCTTTAAATGGTGTAAATCCATTCAGTAGTTCCTGAGAAATGAAAAAATAAAAAAATATTGCTATCTGGTAACCACGGTGGATCCGCGAACCCTCCCGATTACAAGCTTCATTCTGATTGGCTGCCAACACTTCAAACCAAGAAGTGTTGGCAGCCATCTTGTGACTCGGTAAAGGGAACAAAATTATTAAAAAACAAAGAAAAGGGAGCAGGGTAGAAACACCCTGACCCCCTAGGCCTGGTCAGGGGGTCCCACAGGGACCCCCAGGGCCAGAAAAAGCATTTTTTTTATTTTTTGGGTGGGATTGCGTACCAGCACTTCGTTTTAATGAGCTCCCGTGTGGGCCAGGTTCCTGGGGCATTACTGTATGTTTATGCACCCCCGCAGCCCCGGGGACCACCACCTCCCCGGGGTTTATTATATATTTTTTTAAGTGTGGGGGGCTCCTGCAGCCATCACGCAGCCCCAGGGACCGCCACCTCCCCGGGGATCTGCTTAAAATAAAGGAAGCTGCATGTTTGCAGCTCCCTTTGCCCAAACGCAATGCCTGCTCCCGCAGGAGGTGGGGAGCCGGCAGGGACCACGGGGGCATTGAGGATCCCCCGCGGTCCCCAATGTGAGGGCTGGCCCTGGAGGATTGGGTCCCCAGGGCCAAAAGTGGCCCAGGGAAGGGGGGCCATGCGGCCCCCCTCCCAAGTAATTAATTTTTTAAAAAATGAGGCAATGCCCCGGGGGATGGGGTCCCCGGGGCTGATAAAAGTCTCAGGAGGGGGGCCGCGCGGCGCCCCTCCATTAAAAATATTAAGATTAAAAAAATAAAAATATGTGGCCATGCCCCGGGGGATGGGGTCCCTGGGGCCGAAATCGGCCTCGGGAAGGGAGCCCCCTTCCTGTTTAAAAAAAAATATATATATGTCTCAGGCCCTGGGGGATGGGGTCCCCAGGGCCCAAAATAATTTAGAGTAGGGGGACGCACAGCTCCTCTTCCAAAAAAGAAAGAAAAAAAAGCCGGCATCTTGCCAGAGGCCCCGCCCCCTCCCTGCACCACTCTGCAAACGCGCCTCCTGGTGCGTTCTGGGTTGGGGGATCAAGTCCCATAGAATCTTAAGGGTCTTTAGGGGCCAACTAGCCCACCAGGTACCTCCAGTAAGCCCCACAGAGTGGGATTGCTGAGAGGTGGTCCGAGGCCACACCCCTTTTTACACTACTCTGCAAACGTGCCTCTTGGCGCACTGCTGGTGGGGCGATGAGGTCCTCTTGTGTCCTGAGGACCTCAGGACTAAAGTGGACTTCATCCCCCAAGCAGCAGTGCGCCAGGAGCCGCGTTTGCAGAGTGGTGTAAAAAGGGGCCGTGGCCTCGGACCACTCTAAGCAATACAGCTGTGTGGGGCTTACTAGAGATAACAGGAGGGCTAGTTTGCCCCCAGGGACCCTCAGGAGGCAAGGGGACTTCATCCCCCAACCAAGAGTGCGCCAGGAGGTGCAATTGCAGAGTGGTGCAGAAAGGGGGCGTGGCATGTGTTCTCCTCTCAGCAATCCCACTATCTGGGGCTTACTGGAGGTGTTAGGTAGGCTAGTTAGCCCCTAAGGACCCCCAGCATCGAAGGGGACTTTAATCCCCATCCAAGAGCCCTCCAGGGAGTGTGTTTGCAGAATAGTGGGCAAAGGGGGCGTGGCCGGCTATGAGAACTTAGCAATCCTGCTGTAAGGGACTTACTGGAGGTAATAGGAGGGGTAGTTGGTCCCCAACTACTCCTCCTGTTACCTCCAGTAAGTCCCACACAGTGGGATTGCTAAGAGGTCTTCGAAGGCCACGCCCTCCTTTCTCCACCACTCTGAAAACTCGCCTCCTGGCTCACTATGGGTTGGGGGATGAAGTCCACTTTACTCCTGAGGGACTTTGGGGCCAAGAAGCCCTCCTCGTACCTCCTGTAAGTCCTACGCAGCGGAATTTCTGAGCGCTGGTTGGAGGCCCAGCCCTCTTTCTGCACCACTCTGCAAATGCTACTACTACATTATAGTTAGTAATTAGTATTTAAAAAACCTTAGAAATTCACTGAAAAAACCATAGGTTTCAGGGACGTTATAGTTAGTAATTAGCATTTAAAAAACCTTAGAAATTTACTAAAAAAACCATAGGTTTCAGGGACGTTATAGTTAGAAATTAGCATTTAAAAACCTTAGAAATTCATTGAAAAAAACACATGTTTCAGGGATGTTAAAGTTAGTTGGACATTTCACTCTTACAAAGCCAGAGAAAACCAGAGAAATTCGGCCGTTATTGTTAGTTGAGCTAACTATAACTCGAGCCCCCAAATTGCACTGCTGATGACGTCACATATTACATCACTCATGACATGGGCAGTGACATCTCTGATGACATCTCAAATGACATCACTTATGACATCACTGATGACATCATCCAGTGACTGTGAGTGTTTCTCAAAAGTTTAAGAATGTGATATATATATGTACGCCAAGGTGTATTGTAGAATGAGTGGGTGTATGAGTGTCTGAATGGATGATTTAGTGGGTGCGTGACTGACTGTATAAGTGAGTGATTAAATGTGTCTTAGTGAATGCATGACCCCGTCGAAGGCTCAGGCCGAAACGCGTAGGTCTCTTTCTGCACTGTCGGTGGCTTGATATGAAATAAAAGGACTTACTTTGAACCTGCAAGAACCTGGCTGTGCTGTTTTTCTTCCATGCCCTTGTAGTGGGGGGCTGCTGTTGGTGAAGAAATCCTGGATATATATATATATACACAATGTTCAGACTGAATTCCAGCAGAAGAGCTGAATAACAAAACATGTGCAGCCTATTTCAAAAATAACAGTGTGGCACAAAAACAAGCGTGTTACTTCATAACATGTGCAAAGCAAAAGCGGCCTACACGAGTGCAGTTAGGCCAGTATAGAGGAGAAACTACAGTGGGCCCTACAGGGAACTCACAACAAACCCAAATTGACAGTTAGGCCCCCTGGCTTAAGTTAAGGTTACTAGCAAATACCTTGATCACGTATTTGCAATACCGAAACGCGTTGGTCTGTCGCCTTTTCCCTTGGAAAGTAATGAGGAAATAAAAACGATAAAAATTGCAAAATCTACGAGAGTGCGACCCGTTTTCTTCAATGGTTGAAGGATTTGGTTGATATTTAAAGCGGTGTGGTTCTACCGCAGGAGTTTGCACCCATGAGGAGCGCCGATGTATGCCGACAAAGGTGAACCAACCTTGTGGATATATATATATATATATATATATATATATATATATATATATAAAGAATTTTAAAGTTAATATAATTAAATCCTCATCTGTTTCACTTTGTGGTCGATTTTGGGGTGTTGATAAGGAACACTATCATGAGGAAATTAGGGAATAAGTGTCCAGCACCAGGTTCACTCTAAACAACCAGCTTAGCTCTCTGGTAATACTAAAGTACATTAAACAAATAATCGTAAGATGTCGGCGTGCTGATAGTTTTGTAGGTCAATATTACGATCATCATATTGTGACTCGTCCTCACCATGAAGAAGGTTGTGTTCAAGTTGGGCAGTAATACATGTGAGATTTAACGAAAATGACAAGCTGGCATTTAGATGCCACATTTACAAATTTACTAAAAATAATACTTGGATGATTAAAAGCTATTTTCCACAACGTACAATTTTTGTTTCGGGGATTTTAATGTATTAATCTAGCATGAACAGCTGTTGTGTTTGAGCGAAATGTGCGCTTTTTAGGAATTGTATTACTGATGATTTGGAATAAAATGATTGCATATCCATAATTTATTTAGAGATAATCTTTGCTCGATAATGCATGCAGAGTTGGGCACACGTATTCCTCCTACTCTTTCTTTCATACCCGAGAGCCCTTGGCTGCTCTTTCACAATTCATGTGGAGGTATTTCACCAGCTATATATTGAAAAAGCCTCTTATGATATTATCAGGACTGTAATGTCGCGGCCCAGACTGCACTAAGCAGAACGCCGAGGGAGGGTGAAAGTGGTGAAACCCCCTCGAGCGTAACTCTGTTGGGCTGGCCCGGCGTACGCCTGGCCAGCGTGTAGAAAAGAATAAAAGGGGCAGACGTGCGTAACGCAAGTTAGTCACGTACTAGCCATCACCCTAGCATTGACTCACGTGTCTCATTGTTGGCCGAGTCAGGCCCCAACCACGACACGACATTGGCGACGAGGTGGTCTCACCCCTCGTAGCGCTCGAGTGTGCCTCGCGCTAGTCATCTGCCTCCATGAGTGCACGCGCTACCGAGCGCCGGCGGCCTCTACACCACCCCGCTGGCTCCGCCGCCTGCCACCAAGGCCTGTCACCTGCCGCACCGCAGCGAGTGCGCGTGCCGGACTGCGCCTTTACTCACCCGCGGCCGCTACCTCTCAGCCGCGGCACCACCAGCAGCCACCTCTTGTCAGCCCGGTGAGTGTCCCCACGCGCGCAGTCAGGCGCGAGGGCGCGCTGTGCATCAGCGGGTGTTCACCCCATCACGGCCCTCTCAGCGGCCCACCGCCTGCGCTGCCCGACCTATGAGGAGGTGCGACGCTGCTGCCCAGGCCCCCCACCGTCTCTTCGGCCTCCCGCCGCCTCACAGCTGGCCTGTACCGCTCCAATAGACCCTGCCATCCCTGCGACACGCGCCAGCAACTGGTTTCGGCGCCACCCCACAGCCACTGCCAGGAAGCTTCATCGGGTCACTCTGCGGACCGGCCAACACGCGCCCACCGCGCACTTCTTCCACGAGTGCGAGCCCTAGCATAACCCCGCCTACTCACCTGCCCTCATGGCGACCGTTCCGCACCTGGAGCCTTTCGTCATCACTGGTCCGCCACCCTCCCAAGCGGCCAGGTGGCGAGTGTGGGTGGAGCGCCTGGAAACATACTTCGATGCGGCGGACATCCCAGCGCCGCGACGTCACCCCATGCTGCTTCACCTTGGAGGGGCGGACATACACAAGATAGCGAAGACGGTGCGCGAAAATGGCCCTCCCAGGAACTACGCCACAATGCGCGACGCCATTACCGCCCATTTTGAGCCATTCGCCAACCCGGATTACGAACGGTTCCTGCTCCGCCAGGCACGCCAACAACCGGACGAGTCAGTGGATGTCTTCCACGCGAGGCTCAAGGAGCTAGCGGGCACATGTACCCTCCCAGATGAAGACGATGAAGTGAGGGCGCAATTTATCCAAGGCTGCGCATCATCAAAGTTGCGGGAACGCGTTTTGGAGGCCCACAACATGCCAATGAGGGACATCCTCACGTTGGGTCGCTCCAAGGAACTGTCCAAGGCGAGGGCGGAACATATGGAAGCCAGGCCAGCAGTGGCGGTCAAGGAAGAACCAGTGTGCGCCATCCGGACAGATGCCCGACACCCGCAGGCGAAAGACAGCATGCCCGCACCGCAGCCACCCAAGCAGCCCCAGAAGAACCGACCGTGTGGGTGGTGTGGAGGCCCTTACCCCCATGAGGGCGCCTGCCCCGCGAGCGGGAAAACCTGCAGTGCTTGCGGGAGACTAAACCACTACTCGAAAGTATGCCGCTCGTCACGGAGAGGGACGGCGAGAGGCCCACGCCGGCAAGTCCGAGCACTCGGCCCACTCCCCGACGACCCGCACAGCAGCGATATGGACGACGACGAAGAGACCACAGTCCACGTAGTCCGAATGCTGCACTCTCTCTCAGCCTCTCAGCACGCCACGCCGATGTGCGAAAGCGACGTACAAGGCCAGGCAGTGGCCGCGCTAATTGACACCGGTGCCACGATCAATCTCATGGCCGCCAGCGTCTACCGGGGGTTATCGAACCCTCCCCCGCTCCGCGAAACCAGAGTACAAGTCTATGCGTTTGGGACTCAAGCCCCCCTTCGCCTATGCGGAGTCTTCCAGGCTGACCTCTCCCACGAAGACACTCAGCAGCAAGCCAAGGTGTATGTGTCTCAGGAAGGAGCCGGGTTCCTGCTCAGCTGCCGCACCGCCCAAGACCTCAATCTCATCCAATTTGCCTTCACGGTGCACGCCCAGGACCTCGGTGGGCTGCTAAGGGACTTCAGCTCCCTCTTCGAAGGCATCGGCTGTTTGAAGGGACCAGCCATCCAGCTGCATATCGATAAATCAATTGCGCCAGTGGCCCTCCGACATCGACGAATCGCCTTCCATCTTCGCCCCAAAGTGGAGGCCGAGTTGCGTCTGCTGGAAAAAGCCGGGATTATTGAGCGAGCGACCGGCCCCACCCCGTGGGTATCGCCCATCGTCGTCGCAAAGAAGCCAAAGCAGCCAAACGCAGTCCGAATCTGTGTGGACATGAGGATCCCGAATCTTGCCATCAAACGGGAGCGACACCTGACCCCGACTGTGGATAACATAATCGGAGAGCTTGCAGGGTCCCGGTGGTTCTCGAAAATGGACCTCCGTTCCGGATATCATCAGGTCCCTCTCCACCCGGACTCAAGGCCCATGACGGCCTTCTCTACCCATGCAGGGCTTTGGCGATACACTCGCTTAAACTTTGGGATATCCAGTGCGGCTGAGGTGTTCCAGAACATTGTGAAGAACGTCCTCCAAGGCCTGGACGGCGTTCTTAACGTAAGTGATGACATCCTCGTGCATTCCCCCACTCTGGAGCAACACCTCCTGCGCCTCCAAGCAGTGTTCGCTCGCCTACGGGACAACGGCCTCACCCTACACCGGGAAAAGTGCGAGTTCCTGAGACGTGACATCAGTTTCTTCGGATACCGGTTTTCGGACAAAGGCATTGGCCCGGACCCGGACAAGGTCAAGGACATACAGGAAGCTCCTGCCCCAACATCCGTATCTGGAGTCCGCAGTTTTTTAGGGATGGTCACCTACTGCGGGCGTTTCATCCAAAATCTATCTGACCTAACCGGACCGCTGCGAGAACTCACGAGACATTCCAGCCACTGGACCTGGGAAACAGAACAGGAGGAAGCGTTTTGGAACACGAAGGCCGCCCTCTCTGCTGATACGACACTAGTGTTTTTTGACCCCAGGCACGAGTCGCAACTAGTGGTGGATGCCAGCCCAACCGGGCTAGGAGCGGTGCTGGCACAACAGCTGGACTGTGGAGAATGGGCCCCTGTTGCCTACGCCAGCAGGACACTCACCCCCACGGAGCAACGCTACTCCCAAATCAAAAAGGAGGCCATCGCGATCCTGTGGGGGTGCCGCCATTTCCACATCTACCTGTACGGACACCCCTTCACTGTCATTACAGATCACAAACCCCTCCTTCCCCTGTTTCAAGGGTCGTCCTCACGTCCTCCACCGCGCATCGAAAAATGGATTCTACAGCTGCAAGAATTCCAGTTCACTGTGGAGTACAAGCCCGGTACCCGGAATCCGGCGGATTTTTTGTCACGGCACGCTCGTCCTGTCACCGGGCCAGAAGCAGCTGAGGCGGCAGCCACGGAAGACTACGTCAGAATGATCGTGGAGCGTCCCGGCCCCTGCCGATGTCACTGGCAGACGTGGTGCTAGCCACGAAAGAAGACGACTGCCTTCAGGTGGCCATCCAGGCGGTTGCATCTGCCAACTGGAAGCCGCTACAATGCCCGACGCAATTCCGTAAGGCGAATGCCCAGGCTACGCTGAAAGCTCTCTATCTGGTACGTCACGAACTGTCCGTGTCAGCCGACGGCTGTCTCCTGAGAGGCCCGCGCCTGGTCCTTCCGGAGAGCCTCACCCAGCGAGCGGCCCTCTTAGCGCATGGAGCACACCAGGGAGTGGTGAAGTCGAAGAGTCGCCTGAGAAGCAAAGTCTGGTTTCCCGGCCTCGACCGGCAGATCGAATTGGTCGTTCAACGCTGTCCTGTTTGTCTAGCAACCAGCCTGCCCACCAAGCCCGCACCGATCATCACCGAAGCAGGCCCTACAGCTCCCTGGGAAAGAGCGAGCGCCGACTTTGGTAGCCTACCAGGAGGTAGATACATGCTGGTTGTGGTCGACGATTTCTCCCGTTACCCAGAAGTCGAATTTGTCTCTTCCACGGCGGCAAGTGAAGTCATCCCGAAGCTAGAGAAGCTTATGGCCACCCACGGGCTAATTGGAGAGATCAGGACGGACAACGGGCCTCCGTTCACCAGTGCCGAGCTTGCCGAGTACCTTGCGTCTCACCGGATAAAGCATCGCTGCGTAACGCCGAGGTGGCCCCAAGCAAATGGTGAAGTGGAACGTCTGATGCGTACGTTGAACAAGGCAATCCAAATTGCAACGGCTGATGGCTGTAACCTGGAGCAAGCAATATATCAGTTCCTAAGAGAGTACCGGCTCACACCCCATTGCACCACCGGTATCTCCCCAAGTAGGTTGTGTTTTGGTCGTGCCGTGACGGACACCATCCCGCATCACCCAGTGTGGGCTGAGTCACGGGTTCCCCCGAACCAGTCACTTGCCAGGCGGACAAAGTCGAACCAAGACGCATCCCAGAGGCGACATGCGAAGGATGGCAGTTTAGTGGTCGGCGACCGTGTACTAGTGCGAGACCGCCACCCAGGTGGAAAGTTCAGGCTGCCATTCGAGCTACATCCATGGATCATCACCGAGGTCAAAGGCACGATGGTGACAGCGTCCAGGGAAATGAAATGGTGACCCGCAATGTGTCCTTCTTCAGGAGAGTTCCGGAGGACGATAACGAAGGATCCCTGCCGAGGAGCGAGCCCGCGACGGATACCCCCGGAGGTCCACCAGAGACTTCGTCGGAGCGAGAAGACCCTGTGCTACCCGTTGTGAACAATGGACACGGCACGGCCACCCGGACGGCTGCCCCGGGCAGTGATTTGGACTCAGGACATGTGTCTGTGGACAACAGCCAAAGTGTGGAGGTACCGCCTGACCCCGCAGTAAGGGGCAGCCAGAGCAGGTACAGTCTGCGGCCCTGTCCGAAGCCGTCCCAGAAGTACCGAGACTTCGTGGCCTGTTGCCACGTCTCCCGCTGAAGAGTATGCTGCAATCTGCTGACCAAGTAAGACCGTTCCTGTAATCTGTTGTTCGTTATGGACCACGAAATGTGTTGATGTTTGGGGTTGTTGTTTTCTCCCCCCTTTTGTTTGTATTTGCTATTCATTGTTATCCTCTGGGTGAAGGAGGAATGTAATGTTGCGGCCCGGACTGCACTAAGCAGAACGCCGAGGGAGGGTGAAAGTGGTGAAACCCCCTCGAGCGTAACTCTGTTGGGCTGGCCCGGCGTACGCCTGGCCAGCATGTAGAAAAGAATAAAAGGGGCAGACGTGCGTAACGCAAGTTAGTCACGTACTAGCCATCACCCTAGCATTGACTCACGTGTCTCATTGTTGGCCGAGTCAGGCCCCAACCACGACACGACAAGGACTACTGCTCTAAGGACAATTCCTGTTCATCTAATGTAAACTTCTTTGAACATATTTTTAAAAATTGTGCGTCGAAATGCATCTTTTGAACCATATACCAGTACCTCCCAACTGCCCCTGTTATGTTACTGTTCACTCTTTGCACATGGCTGCGTGCCCCACTGCACAACCCTGCACAGCTTGAAAAGCTTTTAGCCATTCTCTGACAAAGTGCCAGAAAGAGAATGTGCCTGAGCATACAGCGAGTAATTGGTGCATTAGTCACTCTGTGCTACACAGCACCAGTGGCGTAACAAAAGCTCCCGCAGTCTCCACGGTGTGTGGGGCCAGGCCTCAGAGCTCCGGACTGGGTCCGGAGCGGGGGGGGAGGGTGGGGGAGGGCTCAAGTTTCGTTACGCTACTGCACAGCAGCGTTGTTGGGTTTTCAAGACCTAAATGTCAAATTTCTGTCATCACAACTCTGAGTAAGGCAGACTCAGGCCTGGTAAGCAATAGGCTGCACTGTTGCATTTTTGTGAGGTGAATACAAATTGCAATGTCCTTGAATTGCAGCGGACTGACGCTTAACAGTCCGTGCTATGCAGTAGCGGCCCGTGGTGGGAGTGCTGCCGGGCGGTGACGCAGGGCGGGGGAGGGGCAGGGTGGGGGGTAGTAAACTACGGATTTTGGCCGCACTGAGGTAAGTAAATAAAAAAAAAAAACTAATTTCGTTACACACGCTGCATCGCCAAATGCGATGCAGCGCGCGCAACGAAATTCGTTTTATTTATTTTTTTGTTTACTTACCTCGGTGCGGCCGAAATCCGTAGTTTACTACCCCCCACCCTGCCCCTCCAAATGCCAAATGCGATGCAGCGCGCGCAACGAAATTCGTTTTATTTATTTTTTGTTTACTTACCTCAGTGCGGCCGAAATCCGTAGTTTACTACCCCCCACCCTGCCTCTCCCCCGCCCCGCGTCACCGCCCAGCAGCACCCCCACCACCGGCCGCTACTGGTGCTATGCAATGGAAGAACTCCATAGGCAGACCTTCAACTGCTGCCCAGTGAAATGGTGAGTAGCCGCATGAGGTAAAACTATCTACGTCACGACTGACATTTTCAACGCCAAATGGATGCAGTGTGGGCTATTCTAAAATGTAAGAGGCATTTCCAGCAACGAATGATTGCGTATGTTTGTGATAACGGCATTAGGTTTGACAGAAATATTTACCCAAACCTAAAAATACAAGTAAAACTAAAATGCAATACAGACTTTTCAAGAAGAAGCTACCACAAAATTTTCCACACTCTACCTCCTTTAAAAAGTGTTGTTACTTGTCGCATTATTTTGCCACAAACACAGGGGCATATTAGCAAGTACCTCGTTAAAATTATCGCCGTTTTAGCGGCAGGAAACTGCCGCTAAAACGGCGATAATGGGCTTGCTAATATGCGTTATAGAATTCAATAGAAGCCCAGGTTAGATGTCCTGCACATCTAACCTGGGCTTCTATTGGAATTCCATAACGCATATTAGCAAGCCCATTATCGCCGTTTTAGCGGCAGTTTCCTGCCGCTAAAACGGCGATAATTTTAACGAGGTTCTTGCTAATATGCCCTACAGTTTGTGCCAGAAAATCTCAAACGTGGTTACAGAACATAAAAAAATGTTGTGACTCAAAGTGGAATGTCAGTTGAAAGTTATCAAATCAGGCAAAAAAGACACTTTGAGAAAACTTACTGCTTGAGCTGTTTGAGCTATTTTATCTTCTCTCTTCAGTAATGTGCTCCAGTTTCTTTATACAACAACTGTGAGTAGAAATAAGTTAATTACTGTAATTTGCATTTGACAGATGATGCGCAAGTGCATAAATAACATTTTATATGCTCATTCATGAGTTTATGTGTTCATCCTTCTGAAAGATAAAATCTAGAAAGTACGAGGTTCCGATGCGACATGCATTGCATTTAAACTGCTTTGAGGAAAGTAAACATGAGCAGTCGGAATGCAAAAATCCTCACATAATTTACATACCTTTTAAACCAGGATGAATTAGTAATGTGCAAAGTAATAATGCGTTAATGAAATTTGGCTGTTTTAATGATGTAAAATAACTTTATGCAATACAAATTACTTTCAAGAGAAGCTACTTTTCATGAGGCTATACGAACTAAATGGATGCTGTGTAGTCAGATGTCAGAATATCACCAATGTTTCAAAGCCTAAAAGTGCAAATTGGTTATTCGCAGGAATTTTGCAGGTACACACCTGTCATAACCACAAACCACTTCCAAAGGAAAAATTGGAAAATGTAATACTAATCGCACATAATCAAACCTCAATAAAGAACAGCCATAATTGTTTGATGCTATTTGCAGGTCTGCACGAAAAGGATAGAGAATGTACCACAAAGCCACAGTAATGTCTGTAAGCAATATGTTAATATTAATAGCAAATGAACAGAGGTCCAAGGCAAAAACATGCAGCCGCTGATCTACCATACATACCTGCAGAATGTAAAACAAAAGATTTAAGTTATGTCATGTTGTTATGCTATTATATGTTATGTTACGTTGTGTTATGTTATGATATCATTAGACCTGGCCCTTTTAGCAGGTTTATCCCTAAACATTTTGCCTTTTGCCTTCTTTTTTCCTGACTTGTTTTTGTTGGCTTTAGGTCTCTCAGCACTTTCCCACTGCTGATCAGTGCTATAGTGCATATGCTCTCTATGTAAATTGTGATTAGGATTGGTTATCCATGATTGGCATATTTGATTTACTGGTACGCCCTTAGGAAAGTGCACTGTGTGTGCCCAGGGCCTGTAAATCAAATGCTACTAGTTGGCCTGTAGCACTGGTTGTGCCACCCACACAAGTAGCTTTTCAAATGTGTCTCAGACCTGCCACTTCAGTGTCTGCGCGGACAGTTTTTAACTGCCATGTCGGCCTGGCAAGTGCACCCATTTGCCTGGCCAAACCTTTCTCTTTTACTACATGTAAGTCACCCCTCAAGTAGGCCCAAGGTAGCCCCATGGGCAGGGTGCACTGTATGTAAAAGGTAGGACATGTAGTGGTGTGTTTTACATGTCCTGATAGTGAAATACTGCCAATTTCTTTTCACTATTGAAAGGCCGTCTCTCCCATAGGGTATCATTGGAGCTGCCTGGTACCATTTTACAAGCGTAACTTTCAATTGGGAAGATATAGAGATTTGGAGTTTAGGCTCTCTGAACTCAGAATTTAATAACACATCTTTTAGTAAAGGTGGTTTTTAAATTGTGTGTTTGAAAATGGCACTTTTAGAAAGTGGGAATTTTCTTGTTTAACCAACCTGTGTACCTCTGTCTGTTTGTGTATTCAGTGCCTGGTTTTAGAGAGACAGGAGCAGGGGATGTGCATTCACTCTAGACAGTCACAAGGGAGGTTGAGGTGTGCCCTGCCTTTCCTGTGTGACTCATAGCCAGGCTGAATAGACCTTTCTGCATTTAGAGTGGTGGGACGAGTTTTCACTTGCACCTGAATAGGCCGGGTCTGATCTGCACAATGCTGTCTCCACCTCCTGTAGTGGAGCTGGACCAGGGCGGCTGCTTCTGGTGTGCAGCAGAGACTTTCTTTGTGCTGACTTCAAAGAGAACTGTGGTATAAATATTGGGGCTCTGGCCCCAGAACTTTGGACTACTCTGAAAAAGGAATCTGTCAGGAAGAGGAGTTGGAAGAATGTGTGAGGAGCGCTGCCCCTTGATGTGTGTGGGGTGGGTTGGCCTGCAGTTGCTGCTTCTGTCTTGAGCAGAAAAAGGACTGGACTGTTCTTTCTACCTTCCAAGTATCCCCAAGGGCTTGATCCAGATCTTGCCTCCTGTTGGAAGTCTCAGAGAACTCAAATACTTCAAAAGATCACTTCTGGAACTAAGAGGACCCTGCCAAGAACACGAGCTGAAGAGCTGCCAGGAGGAGTACGGCCCCTTTGATGTGTGTTGCTTTGTTGGGTTGGCCACAGTTGCTGCTTCTGTCTGTGGACAGAGAAAATGACTGAAACTTTTGCCCTGCTGTGGTATCCTCCTTAAAGAAGATCTCCGAGGGCTTGTGTGAGTTGGCCTCCTGTTGTGGAAGACTCAGGGACATCAAAGTCTTCCTTGTGCTCTCATCGTTGACATCTATGGAGCACTTTTGACCTTGTTACAGGTCCAGCCTTCCCCAACCCGCTGCAAGCCACCTGAGGCACGGTGCGTTCCATGCCGTATCATAAGGCTGAAACATTGCAGAAGATCTCTACCCACCGATGCGGACGCTCAAGCTGAGCCCAGCACATGGAGATTGCAGAGTGAGTCTCCCGCATTGCCTGGCAACCATTGTTCATGGCCCAGAAGCCGCAGAGGGCCTGCAGTAACCAGCCAAAGGAATAAAGTTTTGTTGATGCCTATGTACAATGTGTTGCAATAATTGAGCCTGGACACAATAAGAGTGGCAATAGCTGTTATTTTATATTCAGTGGTGAACACCAGTGCATTCATTTTGAGGTCTAGTTATATTTTATCCCTAATGTTTTAATACTGTTGCTAGGAAGAGGGAACTGGTCATGAAGTGAAAGGTCTAGGCAGAAGGATTTGCACCTCACATCAACTCTTCTGATTTGTCTAAATTGATTTTGAGCTGTTTCCTATGGACCCATAGCTGGAACAAATAAAATTCTTTCAATAGAATAGGGTTAGACCAAACATCAGTTAATCGAAAGATAATCTGAGTATCATATGCATATGTAAAGAAACATATTCCAAAGATTCCAGTGGTTGTATGAAGATATTAAACAAATTAAGGGAGAGCACGAAGCCCACTGGGACACTGGTGGTGACTACTTGAGTCCGGAATGTGTAAGGACTCAGAGCTCTTTTTGAGACCAGTCGTTCCAAAAGGAGGTACACCAATCCAAAACCTTGCTGGAGAGGCCAAAACAGGAGAGAATGTTTATTTTAATGCTGTGGTGTACCGTGTCGAAGGCCAAAGACAAGTGTAGTAGGACTTAAGCACTGGTACAATTTTGGTCTGCAGCCATACGACGCTCATGTATCATGGCTGTCATGGCTATTGCAAGCCACCTGAGGCACTGTGCGTACCATGCTGTGTTGTAAGGCTGAAAGATTGCGGAAGATCTCTACCCACGGTGCAGACGCTCATCAGCTGAGCCCAGAGCGCTGGAGATTGCAGAGTGACTCTCCCTCATTGCCTGGCAACCATTGTTCACGGCCCAGAAGCCACAGAGAGCCGCAGTAACCAGCCGAAGGAATAAGACATTGTCAGCTTCCCCGGCTGCCGTGAGGAACAGCAGCTGCATGACTCTTGCCCCATAGCTCAGAGCAAAGACCCAGGAGCAAAGGCAAGCGAGTCCACTGTCCTGGTGTGGGAGGCAGGAGTCCTGCCTTTGCTTTTGTTGCCTGAACTGGGGGCACTGGACCGTTGATTTTTATCACTTGCGGGCTCCTGTGTCACTGTGTGGGAGGGCAGCCTGCATGAATGGCTAGGAGGCCAGATTTTGTGCACCATTGAAGAAACCAACAACCTCCCCTCATAGACCCCAGCGGTCCCCACGTTGTCCATAACGGTCCCTGTGCAGTGAGTACTCATAAGCCCTCCCACACCTGGGGATAACCATACCGTTTTCACCAGACCCCCCTTTTCTTAGCAAACCGTACATTTTGATTGCTTTATGTTCCATTTTTGTCGTTTTTGGTCTTGTCTGAATTAGATAAATATGGTGTATTTCTCTAAACTGGTGTGGTGTCAATTTGTGGTGTTTTCACTGTGTTACTATGTGTTTGGGTACAAATACTTTACACATTGCATTTCGGATAAGCCTGTCTGCTCATGCCAAGCTACCAAGGGGGTGAGCAGGGGTTATCTAAAGTGTGTAACTCTCTTATCCTGACCAGAAGAATGAGTCCCTTCTTAGACAGGGTGCAAGCCACTGCCAACTAGAGACCCCAATTCTAACTGTTATGTTATGCTATGGTTTGTTTTGTTATGCTATGCTATGTTATGTTAATATGCACTCATAGAGCACTCTTTCACCATAGGAGTCCCTTGGCAGTAGGGTGAAGTAATCTCAAGTGGGTTTATGAGGTAGTATTTTTAATATTTAGTGGCAAGGAAATCTGCAAGTCTTTATTGCTATGGAAGAATTTGAATAAAGTAGGAACCATCCAAACATGTTGATAAGAGGATCGAAGGCAATGTCAGGGGCAGTGGCTGCTGATTTGTGAAGTAAGAACACCTGGTGCTAAGCCACATAGACATTTATGGATCAGACACATAACCTTAAATATACTCTCTCCTTAATAGGGAGCTACTGTAGCTGTGTTAAAATGGGTTTTGCTCATTCAATGTAATCAAATGTTGTAATGAGCCTAGCAGCTTGGCTTTGAATTGAATGGAGATGTTGTAATCAGGGTTTGTTGATGCCTACGTAGAATGTGTTGCAATAATTGAGCCTGGACACAATAAGAGCAGAGATAGCTGTTATTTTATATTCAGTGGTGAACACCAGTGCATCCATTTTGAGGTCTAGATATATTTTATCCCTAAGGTTTTAATACTGTTGCTAAGAAGAGGGAACTGATCATGAAGTGAAAGGTCTAGGCAGAAGGATTTCCACCTCACATCAACTTCTGTTTAGTCTAAATTGATTTTGAGCTGTTTCCTATGCACCCATAGCTGGAACAAATAAAATTCTTTCAATAGAATAGGGTTTGACCAAACATCAGTTAATCGAAAGATAATCTGAGTATCAAATGCAAATGTAAATACACATATTCCAAAGATTCCAGTGGTTGTATGTAGTTATTTAACAATTTAAGGGAGAGCACAAAGCCCTCTGGGACACTGGTGGTGACTACTTGAGTCCGGAATGTGTAAGAACTCAGAGCTGTTTTTTTAAGACCCGTCGTTCCAAAAGGAGGTACACCCATCCAAGCCCTTGCGTGAGAGGCCAAAACAGGAGAGATTGTTTATTTTAATGCAGTGGTGTACCGTATCGAAGCCCAGAGACAAGTGTAGTAGGAGTAAAGCACTGGAACAATTTTGGTCTGTAGCCTTACGACGCTCATGTGTCATGGCTATTTCAGTGGTTTGTTTGGTCAAAAACTAGTTTGTGCATTACCCAGGCTGGAGTTGTCTTCAAAATAGGTTGAAAACTGAGAAGCAAAATGATTTTCTAAGATTTTGGAGACTGCTGTTAGGAGGGTAATAGGTGCCTTATTAAATGGTACCTTTGGACCAAGGTTCCACTTTTTATTGAGTGAGTTTACAGTTCTAGTTTTCAGATCTGCCAATAAAATGCCAGATATTATTAAGATATTGATAATCCTATTGATGAATTGCAGTAATCCTGGGATTTTAGAATCGTAAAAGCAACTTAGGTCCTGCTGTCACTTTTTCAACGGTCCTCCCGCCCACCGACTTGGCGGCCCCGCCGCTATATTTAGATGTTGGCTGGTCCACAGACAAAAGACCGCCAGAGTCCCGCCGACTCTGCCAGGAATTCTCAACCGCATCAACAGTGGTATAGGCAGAAGCACCTGTCAGCGGGAATCCAGCCCAGATTCCCGCCATCCCGATTATGAAGTTCTTTCCCACTGTGACAACTGTGGTGGGAATCCCTCCTACATCGAGTTGGCAGAATCAAAGGAAATGAGGTAAAAACCTTCCTTTTTTCCTGCTTCCCATTTCCGTTTCCGTCTTGTACCTCATCATCCAGGGACCTCTTTTGCTGCACCAACTCCACCACAACGCCAAATGACTCCATTGTCATTGAGATCTACGGTAAGCTACTTGTATAATTGTCCTATGTATCGTGTAGTGACAATTGCTGTAGCCTCGTGTACATCTGCATTGCTCTGAAATGCAACATTTTTCTTAGGTATAATGCAGTAGTGTTAAGTTTCCTACTCATCAAGGTAAAATGAACACACCTGTATTGACACAAACAAATATTGTTGTGGTGCTTGTGGGTGTTGTGCTTGTGAGGCCTGTGGATGTGCATTTAATAGTGTGTATATGTTGTTTGTGTGGCATGCAATATGTACTAAAAAGGGGCATTACATATTACCTACATATACATTATAACACATTCACAACATATATGTGTAGTAAGATGTTGATGAGTAGCACATACCTGTCTCTGCACCACCCCAGCCTTCCTCCATCAGGACACTGCCGCCAGGACACCACCAGCACAATGGGAACATCTACATCTGCTCTGTGCAAATCCGCTGGCATGATGGCGAGGAAGTACTGTTAGCCAACAGAGAAGACTACCTCCACAGTGCTCTCCTGTCTATTACCACATCTAAACACGGTAGGCGGACTGCCGTCAGCTTGATGGAGTACTTGGGACCGCCACTGTGACAGGACGGCAGTAGTCTCACGAAGATCTAAATCAGCCCCTAAATCTAATGGCAAGCTAGATTTGCACTTTGCTGTTAGACGCTCCATGCCTTCTACTGAAGTGATACAGATTGCAGGGGTGGTGGAGCAGCAAGCCTTGAAGAATGGAGATCTACAGATCTAAATCTAAAATTAGTATTTGTAAAGCGCAAACTACTCACCCCTAAGGTTCTCAAGGCGCTTGGGGCCATCGGGGAGATAAGTGAGCTATTGCCCAGAGTCACATGGTGGCGAGCTGCCGCTGAGGAACAAACCGTGAGCCCTGCACTCCAGAGTTAGCTGCCCTGGCCGCTGCGCCACACCTCTCTCGCAGATGTGCAATTCAGCCTAGAACATTGATCTTTATTTGGGCAATTCTGTCTGTAAAGTAATTAGCCAGATTATATCATTCTTGGTAATAAGAAATTTGTGGGGCAAAGATACAGAGTCTAAGAGCTCTTTAACAACAGCAAAAAAGTATTTCTTTTTGTGCTCAATGAGGTGATATTATTCGAATAGCACTCCTATTAAGAGGTGGAAATTGATTACATATGCGCAGCTCGGTTTAGACTTTTAATCTGAGATCTGAGGAATATAAGAAGAGCCTTTTATTTTTCAGCTTGTCTGGTTCTGAGTTATTGAGTGAGGCAGGAGGGAGGGAGCCCGGGGAGCTTTCTGTTTTTCCTATAATAAGGTACCTATGTAATGTTATACAGATTTGTAGAGGGCATTATTTACCGGGAAGATATCCTGGCACTGAGCAGGTGTGAGTCTGGGCACTCGGAAAGCCAGGTCTTCAGCTTATTTAGGCATTCAGGAATTGTGGCGGTGGCTCTTATGTGTAGCGGCAGGTTGTTCCAAGCTTTAGAAGAGATGCAGGAGAAGGTATGACTTCCAGATCTGTTTTTCTGTATTTGTGGGATTTGTGCATGTAGAAGTCCAGATGAGGAGAGGTGTCTGGAAGGTTAGTGAAAGAAGATGCAATGGTTGAAGTATGCTAGGCTGTTATGTAGTGCCTTGAAGGTGTGAGCGAGGAGCTTGAATTGTGCTCATTTGTAAATGGGGAGCCAGTGGAACTCCTGTAGGTGTGGTGTGATGTGAGTGAGACATGGAAGGGGGAGAGTGATTCTGCCCACTGAGTTACAAATGGTCTGCAGTCTTCTGGTGAGTGTGTGTTTCTTTATCATGGCGTAGAGGGTGCTCCCATAGACATCTTACTTGGGACCATGACGTGTGTGATGTTTTCTGGGTGCTGATTGGGAGCAATTTGAAAATCTTTCTCAGATTCTTCAGTTGTGTGGATGCATGAGATAGTGGCAGCATTGACTTGGACGGTCATCTTGAGTTTGCTGTCAATGATGATCCCAATGTTCTTGGGGTAGATGGCCGGGGTGTGTGTCAGTCCCAGCTCTGTTGACCATCAGGATATTGTGAAAGTAGATGATGATGGCTAGAAGGATCTTGTTTGCCTAGATAATGGAGCAATGTAATATGCTATGAAAGATAGCTAACTGTGGTATTCAGTGTTGCTTTGATCTGGGTACTCTAGTTTCGGGAAGCTAGCAAAGGTGTAAAAAGGGTTTCTGGGACCCTGTTTCATGGTCTTTGTAAGTCATCTTCTTGAAGTTTACTTCTGAAAACAAGAGGAAATGAATTATATTAGAAAGTGAAGTCCAGGCAAGTGGGTAATGCCTGGACTGTATGGAGGAGGCCATGTGGGGTCCATAGCACATCTAAGGAGTGACCAAGATGGTGGATGGGAACTTTAATCAGTTAAGAGATGCCACAGTGATTGGTATAAACTGATACCACAGCCATATGTTCCAGGTCCAAATAGAATTTTACATCTACTGGGATCATTTGAGATCTATTATCTGTAACAAATGCCAAAATTACGGAAGTGATTTCTTCTTGGAATCTGCAGATGTATAGGTGGCTGTATATTTGCATAATTACTGTTGTATGCCTGGAAGGAAACTGGTGTATGTGATTAGAATTTCAGCCATGGGTAATCTTTTAAGTGGAGAAAGAGGCTATTGAAGGACTTCCTGCAGAGAATTTCGACCCGATCACCACATTTATCATTGGGTCTGTCCTGTCTTAGTAAACCATAGTCAGCTGGCATGGATGAAACAAAATCATTGTGATGACCGTCTTTTAACCAGGTTTCAGCACATCAACATTATTTAAGGTTAGGATGTCTGCTATTTCCAAAACATGTTTAGCCATGAGTGGACATTAAGCAAGATGATCGTCATGTACTTGTTAGTGTTGGAATGAGTAGGGGGAGAAAGGAGGGAGGAGTGAGCAGCACATTTCACTGGTTTGCGATTATCGAACTTATTACTGTTAAGGTGTGTGGTGGTTGCACAAGTATATTTAGGTCAGAAAGATTTCTTACAATTATTGCTTGCAGTGCGGACACTGTGGGTCTGAGGCTTCTAAGTTCAGTTGAAGTGTATGTTAAGGAAGATGGGAAATATTATACATACACAAAAAGTTCACAAAATGCTAAAGTTGCTGTGCTGCATTATGTGAGCGGGAGAGAGCAGAACGGTGCCATTTCTCCTTAAAGTGTAGCAGTTCTACTCTCTCCTTGCACTCATGCACTTGTGGCCGCCAGTTGCCAATGCAGATATCTTTGTACTATAGTGCAAGCGTGTCTGTGTTGTAATCTACATAGTGTTTGAGCAGGAAGGTATCTCCTCCTGCACAAAAACTATGCTTTAAAGCATTTTCCACTTTCTATCTTTATGGCGGAAAACAGCACACATGCAAAGAGGAAACAATAAGGAGAAAACATTTCTTCTTGTTACGGCTACCTCAGGGAGCAGCAGGATTTTGATGCAAATCCCTGGCTACAATTCTTTTTGCATCAAGACCAATGGGTAGCGGCATGGAACACGCATACACCACCCATGGAATGCCCTCTTGATGCAAATTAAATCAAGGCAGTGCATTGCACTGTATTGTGTTACTTTGGGTTAGAAACCAACAAAAATTGTGAGTTGCATTGGTTTGTGAATCCCAGCAGAAGTCTTTGCACTGGGTTGTGTTAAAAAAGTAAAGCAAACATGATGCAAAATGTTTGTAAACCTAGGCTGGTGTGTCTACTTGAGGAGAGGTAAAGTAAAACGTTGGAGAATTACCAATGTCCCCATTCCCAATTCCCTATCAGTCATGATCATGCCAGTCTAATATATGAACAGTAATAAATCAATTCATGCCATCAAAAATTATGAAGTGTTTCCCTAATAAATGTACTACTTCTTTGTGCCTTTATTTCTGGCAATAAGCTTTTCTCATTTCCCATTACATAGTAAAACAAATGGCACTGTGAGTTGCATAACAGAAGAGGGGTCTCATTCTCTTGATTTACCAATGTTAACTCGACCTGAGTGTTTCACTCCTCAAAACAGTTTAATATAGGTATCAACAATCACTAACTCACATGAGTATGTACGCTAATATGACCTCAGCTCCACCTAACAACATAGGATAGGCAGGGATATTCCCATGTTTTTCAAGGTATAACAGTTTCTGAGAGAAATACAAATTCAAACAATTCATCCGCAATACTGAATAATGCATGCCTAGACTGAAATTCATTTATAACATAACATTTAATAAAATAAAAGGAATACCTCAAACGGCTGTAGTAGTGATACAACCTGTGTCATTGAATAACATTGATATAAAGAAACTTGCTTATTGTAATTTCGTACTATAGACGTTTAAGTTCCCCACTCTGTCTCGGTCCTTCTCTATTTCTCTCGATTAATACATATGTGTGTGTGTGTGTATATATATATATTTATTTATTTATTTTATTTATTTATTATTTTATTATTTTTTTATTTATAAAGTTTTATATAGCGCGAACAAGATCCCGAAGGATATCAGAGCGCTTTACAAAGGAGGGAAGGAAGGTAATAAATGCAATATCGACATCAAGTAGGAATAACAAAGAAGAATAATCACATGATTACAAGACAAAGGGGTCAAAGGCGAGTAATACAATCAACATGTACATAGCGGGCTACGAGGGAGGCACACGGTAAGGCAAAAAAGAACAGCATCAACTGAGGGTCAAATGGTTGTAGGATCAATGACTTAGAGCAGATGATCCTAACCCAATTAAGGTAAGAACTTGTTCATTAGGAATCTTTTGGCTTCAAGTTTGAAAGCAGTCATGGAGGAGATTCTGCGTACTTCTTGTGGAAGAGAGTTCCATATCTTCGGGGCAGCGCCGGAGAAGGCTCGGTTGCAGGTTCTCTTTTTGCTAAAGATGCGTGGTTTCAAGAGGAAAGAGTTAGCGCTTCTTGAGGCTCTACCACCACAGGATAATTCAAGCTTTTGCGCTATATACACATATATATGTATGCAACAAAGAAGCAAGGAACTCTGGGTAGTACCCAAGTTTAGATGGAGAGCAATTTCAATATAGAGCATCCCACAGCACTAGTTTTTGGGCAGAGGATTAGCGCAGTGCCATCCATGGCAAGCTGGAAAGTGTCAAAGTCTCTTGCTATTTTTACAGCAAAGTGCTTAAGCATAGGATTAGCTAGTGTCATCCACGCTGAGCTGAAAAATGGATGCTATTTGACGCATACATAGCTGTAATACTGTGGCTGGAGTGGGAAAAGGCTTTTGTCATTTTTCAGCACGGCATGGAGATAAATATATATATATATATATATATATAAATATATATATATATATATATATATATATATATATATATAATCTACTTACGGTCGCCAGTAGATAGTTATAGTTAGGACCTAGTTTCCATAGGAAACTCATTTTTGTTTTCTCAATAGCTTTGGCGCCGGTTGACGAATCTTCGCGAAATATTCAAAACTCGTAGCCCTCTCCGGTCAGCTCCTGTCTTGAAAGTTTCGGGGTGATTCGGCAAGCGGGGGCCGAGAAAAAGGGGGGTCCCAAAACGTGTTTTCTCCATGTGAATTCCCATAGGAAACTTTAGACACGGCTACAGCTCGAACTGCTGAACGGAATTACACCAAATTTGGCAAAAAGGTAGCTCTTGCTGCAGAAAGAGACATTTTTTTTAAATGGAGTAAATCCGTCCAGTAGTTGCGGAGAAAATAAAAAAATAGAGGTCAAAAAATCAATTTCCCAAAGGAAACTTTAGATACGGTTACAGCCAAAACTGCTGAACGCAATTACACCAAATTTGGCAAAAAGGTAGTGCTTGGTTCAGAAAGCGCCCTTTTTTTAAATGGTGTAACTCCGTTCAGTAGTTTCTGAGAAATTCAAAAAATACGAGTTTCGATATCTATGGCCGAGGTGGATCCGCGCACCCTCCCGATCACGAGCTTCATGCTAATTGGCTGTCAACACTCCAAACCAGGAAGTGTTGGCAGCCATCTTGTGCCTCGGTAGAACCGAGGCACAAGAAAAGAGAAAAAAAACACGCAAAACAAGAAAAGGGGGCAAGGTAGAAACACCCTGACCCCCTAGGCCTGCTCAGGGCCCAAAAAAGCATTTTTTTTTTTTAAATCGGCAAAATGCACGCCGGATCCGCGGATCCGGCCGCGAAAGTAAAAAAACGAAGCGCGGGCTCCCGCGCTTTGTTTAATTGAAGCCCCCGGGTGGGCCAGTAAAAAAATGTGTGGGGGGGCCCCAATCCCCCCCACACTGCCCCGGGGACCGCCACCCCCGGGGCTTTGCAACAATATTTGCGGGGGGCACACGGCCCCCCCGCAGCCCTAGGGACCGCCACCCCCCGGGGCTTGTTTTTTTAGAGTTTGGGAGGCCTCTAAGGCCCCCAAGCCCCGGGGACCGCCACCCCTGGGGCTTTGATCAATTATAATCGCGGGGGCTTTTTAAAATAAAATATACCTGTGTGGGGGGGCTCGGAGCCCCCACACGCCCCGAGACCGCCACCTCCCCGGGGCACTAATATTTAAATTTGGGGGTCCGTAACGGACCCCCGAGGCCCGGGGACCACCACCTCCCCGGGGCTGTGCAAGTGAAGGGAGGGGGGCCGCGCGGCCCCCCTCCTGGAGCCTGTGATGGGCCTGGGGACCGCCACCCCCCAGGGCTGGCTCCTGCAGTGTCCTGGGGTGCCCAACCCGGGACACTGCTGTTTGCTATGGCAGGACGGGAACCTCACGGCTCCCGTCCTGCCATAGCAAACTTGCTTTGGATTTTGGAAGAGAGAGCAGGAAACCTGCTCTCTCTTCCAAAATCTAAAGCAGACTGCTTTTCCACAAGGGGAGCTGCATGTTAGCAGCTCCCCATGTGGAAAAGCAATGCCGGCTCCTGCAGGACGCGGGGAGCCGGCGGGACCGTGAGGGCATTGGGGCTCCCCCATGGTCCCCAACGGATAGGAGCCTGCCCGGGGGATGGGGTCCCCGGGGCTAGTAGTGTGCCCTGGAGGGGGCCACGTGGCCCCCTCCCCAAAATTAAAAAAAAAAAAAAAAAGGCCAGCCCCGGGGGATGGGGTCCCGGGGCAATAGAGGCCTCAAGAGGGGGCCACGCAGCCCCCGCCTTAAAAAAATTAAAAATGTGGCCATGCCCCGGGGGATGGGGTCCAAGTGGCCGGAATTGGCCACGGGAGGGGGGCCACGTGGCCCCCTTCCCGTTCAGTTTTTTTTTTTATTAAAAAAGGGGTCAGGCCCTGGGGGATGGGGTCCCCAGGGCCCAAAAAAGGAAAAAAGAAGGGGGGCCACACAGCCCTCCCTTAAAAAAAAAAAAAAAAAAAAAGACGCACTCGTGCCTCAGGCCCCGCCCCCCTCCCTTCACCACTCTGCAAACGCGCCCTGTGGCGCGTTTTAAATTGGGGCATTAATTCCCCTTGAATACTGGGGTTCCCTGGGGGCCAACTAGCCCACCAGGTACCTCCAGTGCGCGCCACAGGGCTGCGTTGCAGAGAGGTGGTGCAGGCCACGCCCCTTTTTACACCTCTCTGCAACGCAGCTCTATGGCGCTTACTGGAGGTACCTGGTGGGCTAGTTGGACCCCAGGGACCCTCAGGATTCAAGGGGACTTTATCCCCCAACTTAAAATGTGTCACGGGGCGCGTTTGCTCAGTGGTGAAGGGAGGGGGCGGGGCCTGAGGTGACATGTGTACAAACACGCCCTGTGGCCGTTTTAAGTTGGGAGATTAAGTCCCCTTGAATCCTGAGGGTCCCTGGGGTCCAACTAGCCCACTAGGTACCTCCAGTAAGCACCACACAGCTGCGTTGCACAGAGGTGTAAAAAGGGGCGTGGCCTGGACCACCTCTCTGCAACGCAGCCCTGTGGCACGCACTGGAGATACCTGGTGGGCTAGTTGGCCCCCAGGGTCCCTCAGGATTCAAGGGGAATTGGTTTTTTGCAGTTTTATATAGTGCAGACTGGTCAGGTATTGGAGCATTGCATCTTACTTGGACCCCTTTTTGCGTATTTTGCACAAAGTACTTGAGATTGATCTTGTGAAACATTGAACTTTACTATTCTGTTTTAACCTGAAGTTCCTCTGTACCGAGCTTTGTAACTACCGTTTTTACCTACTGGTTTTAATTAATTCTCATTTTATTGTATTAAGAAAGAGGATTTACTGTTTTTATGTACACTTTTTATGATCTATGTTTCTAAATCAGATCGAATAAAGTTTATTGAATTAAATTGAAGTTTCCCAAGATGGCCACCAGAGAAAAAGGAGACCAAATGTAGCACAAATATCACCTAGATGTAGCCTACGTATAGCCCAATGGCAGGAGTGTGGAGAACACTTTTTATTCTTTGTTTTTTTGCAGTTTTATATAGTGCAGACTGGTCAGGTATTGGAGTGCTTTACATGAGCATTGGTTACATCATACAAGGACAAATTCATTTTGGTTGTAGGCATGGGGAGATTAAGTGATTTGGCCAGAATCACAGAATGTCGAGCAGAAGCAGAAACTCCAACCTGGTTCCCCAGTTGCAAAGTCTGAAGCTCTGGAAGTAACACCACATCCTCTCCCCTAAGCGTAACATTTAATCAAGTGGTCAACTGGATAAAAAAACATAAAGATAACAAATAATTTAAAAGTGCTTTGTCGCTATTTGAGAACTCAGAAAATATGTCCTCATTTTAGCTTTTTAGAGCACTAACGATAATTTCTATGCAAATAAGACCCTCTCATTTCTATAATTTCTAAAGGAAATGCTTTAGGTATTACAGTTTTGATTACAACAAGATGACGTCAGGCGTGCCACACTTTTGTAATAAATATAGAATGTTAGCAATCTATTTGACATTAGGATACTGTTGGGAGGCAGAGGTCAGGGGCACGGACTCCGAAAATTGAAGGCAGGTAGGAGGGTGCAGAGGCAACAATTTGACCACACTGGGCAGGCAGGAAGGGCAGTGGCAGCACAACATGGAGGGAGGTGGAAAGGGGGGCACGGGCAACAAACCAACAATTCAGGAAAGGCAAGAGAGGCTGTCGCAATATAATAGACCATTGAGGGCAGAAGGAAGAGGCAGTGGTAGTACAACCATACATGCCAACAGAGCCGATTCAGGCAGGAAACGCCCAATGTTTTTAAGCCGAAAAGGGCTTTATTTTTTATCTCTCTCTTGTCTACAATCTCCTCTTTTTCAATGTAAGTCAATGGGGAAAATCAATTCCCCTGTTTTTTTTTTAAACCTCCCTCTTACCAAGTTCAAAATGTTAGCAAGTATGGTACATTGGATCATGGAAGGCAGGAGGAATTGGGGTAAGGACTAACCCTGGGCGTGAACTCCGCTCTGCTCACGGAGTTTGCGGAGTTTTCCGCACTCCGCGGAGATCGTAGAGTTCCCAAAAACTCCGCTTCGCGTCGCAGAGCGGAGTTTTTTTCCTCGCTCGCGTTCGTCAACGTCATGTTGGCGAGCGCGAGCGAAGAAAATCCACCTCCTGGCGAGATTTTTCCTCATTCGCGATCGTCAACATCAAGTTGGCGAGCGTGAGTGTGGAATATTAACCTCCCGGCGAGATTTCTCAATGTGGGGGGGTCAGATTTCTCATTGCGAGTGGTCGCGTATGCTCACGACCGCTTGCGTTGAGAAACTGTCCATTCGCGTTGAGAAAGCTGCAGCTCAAGTAAAAATCTACTCGAGCGGCAGAAAGGAAAGCAGCACCCGCTTGGGCTGTGCATGGTGCTGTTCGCGATCATTGCACAGTGCGGACAAGCATCCGGCACCGCAAATCACCACGAACAGCATTTTTCCATCGCACTTTTCCACTTGCGGAGCTATGCGTAGCGCGGCTGAGTTTTTTTCCACTTCGCGGAGTTCCACTGCGCGAACTCCGCCCAGGGTTAGTAAGGACATGGAATCGGATAACAGAGGACAGGAGGGACATGGACAGGTGCACCAAACTGGCCTTACAGGACAGGCATCAGGGTTTGCAGCAGCACAATACACCACACAGGGCATGCGGGACAGCAGTGCAGCACAACAAACCTTGGAAAGTAATAGGGAGTGGACAGGACCATGAATATGGACAACAGAGAACAGAGGGGAAAGAGGCAATGGCAGCAAGCTGACCATACTGGACAGGCAGGAGAGAAAGCTGCAGCATAACGGACCATAAAGGGCAGGAGGGAGGGCTCAGTGGCATGACAATGGAACAGACAAGCCAGGAGGGAGGGAATAGGGGTCCGCACATAGAAAACAGAGGGCAGGGGGCAAGGGGGCAGGACAAGCTGACCATGGAGGTCAGACAGGATGGGCACTAGAAGCACAACACACCATGGAGGGCAGCAGTGAGACTATAATGGCATACACACAGACCATGGAGGGAAGGTGGGAGGGGGTCAGGGGCAGCAAGCTGACCACACAGGGAAGGTGGGAATGGCCATGGCAGCACAGAAGACCATGCATGCCAAGCGAGAGGGTTAGTGGCAGCACAATGGCAATGATGGGCAAGAAGGAGGGGGCAGGGGCATGCACAAAGGACCATGGAGTATGGAAGGGAGGGGTAGGAGCTGGGCACAGACATGAGAGTTCAGGGGAAGGGGCTTCACAACAGACCATGCGGGGCAGGCAGGAGGAGCAGTTGCTGCACAACAGACCAGGGAGGGCAAAAGGGTGTGGCAGTAAAATGGACCTTGGAGGACAGGAGGAAGGGGATAGGGGCATTGAACGTGGACATGCAGGGTGGAGGTGGCAGGGAGAGATTACAGTCATCTGAAAATGCTAGGCAGGTGGGAGGGGAGTGGCAGCTCAACAGAACACTTAGAGTAGGTAGGAGGGGCAGGTACATGGAACTTAGTGGGAAAAAAGGATGGGTCAGGGGCATGAACACAAACATTGGAGGGCAGGGGGAAGGAGAGTAGGGGCAGCAAGCTAAGCACAGACGCTAAGCAGGAGGGCAATGAGGGGTATAGAATGGAGGGCAGGAGGAGTGGACTGGGACATCATGCTAAATGGAGGGCAGTGGCAGCACACCAGACCATGCATGGCAGGAGGGAGGAGGCTAGTGCATGGATTCATACAACAGAGGATAGGGAGGAAGTGGATGGGGCAGCAAGCTAACTGTTCAGAGAAGGCGGGAAGGCCAGTGGCCGAACAGCAGCCACACAGGGCTGTACTGAGGGAGCAGGGGCATGGACTTGGACAATGGATGGCAAGGAGGAGGGGAGGCAGGAGCAGCAAGCTTGGGTGGGGGCAGCCCAATGCCAGGCCAGGCCCTGCTTCCAACCCCCCACCATCCACTGTGATAGGCATCTTACTTAACATTAAAAAAAAACTAGAAATTCACTGAAAAAACATAGATTACAGGGAAGTTATACTTAGACTCAGATTTCACTTGTACAAAACCAGTGAAATTCAGCAGTTATAGTTACCTGAGCTAACTATAACTTACAACTCGCAATGCACTGCTTATGACCTCAGACATTACATCATTCATGACATGTCATTGACATCACTCATGACATCTCAAATGAGCTGTGAATGGAATGGAAGCATAATCGCTAGAATTTTATTTAGGGATAGTGTGTGTATATTAACACCCCTTTTTTTCTTTTCTTTCGTGTAAGAACCACTATAATACGCAACGTGCCCAGATCAATATGGCTGATAGCCTTTCACTTTAAAGTAATGTGTAGTCCATTGTTTATGTTGATGTTTGGAATCGTAAGTATGTTTATTATGAACATACAGGCACGGCAGTCACAGAGCAAGATATGCTCAAATGACATTGTGTGCATATCAACACTTGTTTTCTTTTCTTTATTGTATGAATTCCTGAATTTTCGCATTGTGACCAGGCCAATATGGCCGACAGCTTTTTGGTTTAATGTAATATTTAGTCCTTTGTTAATGTTGGCAACTGGAGGCATTTGTACATTTAAATAAGGAAGCTACATTGACGTCTTGTATCATGATCAAGGTTTGGAAAAGCTGAAACGTGTATGTCGCGTCCTTTGCAGATTAAATACTTCCAAACTACAACCTGAGTGCTGATTCCTTCCTTGTTAGAGTGAGAGGAGATTGAATATATACATATATATACCTCTCTTGCCTCTTTATGCACCTCTCTTGGCTCTTTCTGCACCTCTCTTGCCTCTTTCTGCACTTCTCTTGCCTCTTTCTGCACCTCTCTTGCCTCTTTCTGCACCTCTCTTGCCTCTTTTTGCACTTCTCTTGCTTCTTTCTGCGCCTTTCTTCCTCTTTCTGCACCTCTCTTGCCTCTTTCTGCACCTCTCTTGCCTCTTTCTGCACTTCTCTTGCCTCTTTCTGCACCTTTCTTCCTCTTTCTGCACCTCTCTTGCCTATTTCTGCACCTCTCTTGCCTCTTTCTGCACTTCTCTTGCCTCTTTCTGCACTTCTCTTGCTTCTTTCTGTACCTCTCTTGCCTCTTTATGCACCTCTCTTGCCTCTTTCTACACCTCTCACCTCTTTCTGCACCTCTCTTGCCTCTTTCTGCACCTCTCTTGCCTCTTTCTGCATCTCTCTTGCATCTTTCTGCAGCTCACTCTCTTCTTTCTGCACCTCTCTTGCCTCTTTATGCACCTCTTTTGCCTCTTTCTGCACCTCTCTTGCCTCTTTCTACACTTCTCTTGCCTCTTTCTGCACCTCTCTTGCCTCTTTCCGCACCTCACTCTCTTCTTTCTGCACCTCTCTTGCTTCTTTCTGCACCTTTCTTGCTTCTTTCTGAGCTTCTCTTGCTTCTTACTGCACCTCTCTTGCCTCTTTCTGCATTTCTCTTACCTCTTTCTGCACCTCTCTTGCCTCTTTCTGCACCTCACTTGCCTCTTTCTAAGCCTTTATTCCCCTTTCTGCACCTCACTCTTTTCTTTTTCAAACTCTCTTGCTTCTTTCTGCGCCTCTCTTGCTTCTTTCCGCACTTATCTTGCTTCTTTCTGCACCTCTCTTGCCTCTTTCATTACCTCTCTTGCTTCTTTCTGCACTTTTCTTGCCTCTTTCTGCACCTATCTTGTTTCTTTCTGCGCCTTTCTTTCTCTTTCTGCACATGTCTTACCTATCTGGGTGAAGTTAGAAATTAGCATTTAAAAAACCTTAGAAATTCACTGAAAAAACCACAGGTTTCATGGACGTTATAGTTAGAAATTAACATTTAAAAAACCTTAGAAATTCACTGAAAAAAACACAGTTTCAGGGACGGTATAGATAGAAATTAGCATTTAAAAAACCTTAGAAATTCACTGAAAAAACCACAGGTTTCAGGGATGTTATAGTTAGAAATTAGCATTTAAAAAACCTCAGATATTCACTGAAAAAACCACAGGTTTCAAGGACATTATTGTTAGTCTGACATTTCACTCGTACAAAACCAGAGAAATTCAGCCGTTATAGTTAGATGAGCTAACTATAACTCATGCCCCAGCAATGCACTGCTGATGTCTCATATTACATCAGTCATGAATTGGTCAGTGACATCACTGATGACATCACTGACGACATCTCAAATGGCATCACTTGACATCATCCACTTAATCTCTGATGCACCTACTCACACCCTAATATAATCTTTCATATACTCACTCTAAAATATGCAGACTACCATTCTCGAAACCATAGACACACCAATACCAGTTAGTACATACCCACTCACTGATTCATAGGTCTACACACAAATCCACTCACTCACCCATACAGTCTCTCATACATGCCGTCACTCATCAATACAGCCACTATTATATGCACTCATTCACCCATACGGACACTCACACACCACCACTCACCCATAGAGTTACTCACACACCTAGTCAGTCACCCAAAGGGCCAATCACACTGCCATTTAGTCACCTATACAGTTATACGCACACCACCTCACTTACTCATACAGATACTAACACATACTTACTCTCTTATACAATCACTGACACAAGCACACACTCATCCATACATCCACTCTCACAATCACTCACTCTCACATACAGTCACTTATATACTCCAACACTCACATATACTGCCATTCTCATATGCAGTTACTCACACAGATACCACCGAGACATCCATTCACTCACCAACACAGCTATATGCACACTCGCTCATCCATACAGCCCCTCGCAGATGCACTCATGAACCCATACACCCAGTGAACCACCCACTCACACATCCATGCAGGTAGTCACACAACACACAGATACTCAGGCACCCATACAGGTACTCAGACAACCAATCAATAACCCATATAGACACTCATGTACCTATTCACCAACCCATGCAGCCACTTACACACCAACTGACTGATAAAGACATTCACACAGATTAGTCACTCACCCATACATTCACTGAGACACGTGTAATCACTCACTTATACAGTCAGTCACACACTGACTGAATCATCATATATATCACATTCTTAAACTTTTTAGAAACACTCACAGTCGCTGGATGATGTCATCAGTGATGTAATTTGAGATGGCATCAGTGATGTCATCAGTGATGTCACTGACCATGTCATGAGTGATGTAATATGTGATGTCATCAGCAGTGCATTGCGGGAGCATGAGTTATAGTTAGCTCAGCTAACTATAACGGCTGAATTTCTCTGGTTTTGTACGAGTGAAATGTCAGACTAACTATAATGTCCCTGAAACCTGTGGTTTTTTCAGTGAATAAATATATATATATATATATATATATATATACGTGTGAGTGAGTGTGTGCATGGTGATTTTTTTTCCGGATGAGGAGCAGCCTTGTTCCATGTATCCCTTTGTGAATGATACAAAGCAGCTTGAATGTGGATCTTCTGGCAACCGGTAACCAATGGAGGGTCTTCAAGGCAGGGGAAATGTGGGCTTGTGGTTTCACATGTAAGAGTAGTCTGGCAGCGCAGAGTTCTGAATCCGTTGTAGTCTATATAAATGCAATTACAATTAAAATTACAATGTGTATATATACTGAAAAAAAACACAGGTTTCAGGGACGTTATAGTTAGTTGGACATTTCACATGTACAAAACCAAAGAAATTCAGCTGTGATAGATAGTTGAGCTAACTATAACTCGTGCCCCCGCAATGCACTGCTGATGACATCACATATTACATCACTCATGACATGGTCAGTGACATCACTGATGACATCACTGATGACATCTCAAATGACATCACTGATGACATCACGGATTACATCATCCACTTAATATCTGATGCACCTCCTCACACCGTAATATAACCTTTCATACACCCACTCTAAAATACAGACTACCATTCTCAAAACCATAGACACACCAATACGATTTAGTACATACCTACTCACTGATTCATAGGTCTACACACACATCCACTCACTAACCCATACAGTCACTCATACATGCAGTCACTCATCAATACAGCGACTTATATATGCACTCATACACCCATACAGACACTCACACACTGCCACTCACCCATATAGTTACTCACACACCTAAGCAGCCACCCAAAGAACAAATCACAGTGCCATTTACTCACCAATACAGTTATACACACACCACTTCATGTATTCATACAGAAACTAACACATACTTACTCTCTTATACAATCACTGACACAAGCATACACTCATCCATACAGCCATTCTCACAATCACTCACTCTCTCACATATAGTCAGTTATATACTCCAACACTCACATATACTGCCTTTCACATATGTAGTTACTCAACCTGGCGCACTCTTGGTTCGGGGATGAAGTCCCCTTGCCTCCTGAGGGTCCCTGGGGGCCAACTAGCCCTCCTGTTATCTCTAGTAAGCCTCACACAGCTGGATTGCTGAGAGTGGTCTGAGGCCATGCCCCCTTTTTACACCACTATGCAAACGCGCCTCCTGGCGCACTGCTGCTCGGGGGATGAAGTCCACTTTAGTCCTGAGGTCCTCAGGACACATGTGGAGCTCATCGCCCCACCAGCAGTGCACCAAGAGGTGAAAAAAGTGAGGTGTAAAAGCTTATCTGATTAAATAGTGCCAGACATTTCCAGGAATATCACCTCTCTAACAGTTCCCTGTTAAGTTATTTCATCATCGAACAGGTACATACAGACCCCAGAGGCGGCAATAGAGTGCATATGCTGCGTAAACGCGAATCCAAGTGGATTCTAGAACTCGAAACAAAACAGCCGGGAGGGCATAATGTAGACGAGGAATTGAGTATTCATCTACATGAAAATTAACTATGATACTCTTTGCCATTGTCTCCTCTTTCTTCCATGTTCTAATGTACTGATCTGTAAAGTATATATCCAATGTTTTGTATATATGCAGATATGTGTTAAACATTATCTCTTTTAATCCTTTATTTCTTTCTCTTTATAATTTTTTCACAGAAGGAAAGGAAGGGACCCTCCGCCAGGGGACGTACACTTTCTTACACAGGCTCCCTACCCTTTTCTTCCCCGTATCCGGGCACTACTTAATCAGATAAACTTTTACACCTCACTTTTTTCACTTGCTTTAAACTTGAGTATATATGTTCCTTGTGTATATAAATCTCTCATGTATGAAGTTAGCCAGACAATATTTGCACCATACTACATGAATCCGGGTTGCATTGCAATGTAGCTAGGTGTCTATTGATATGTATTTACATATTTATGCCGGTACCCATGTCAGGATCTAACCAAGCCACTATGGCATTATTCATGATCCATGCTTTAGTATGTATTTGTATTCACAGATACACACTTTGTCGTATATATATAGTCATTTGCTGATTATCTTATTCATTAGGCACTATGCCGTTTATATATATACATAAAATTGTGAGATGTATTTATCTTCCATTTGCATTAATTTTATTTCGGGACCCCCTTTTGTTATTATCTATTTACACCATAATATCATTACTTGTACCCAGTTACCATGTGTGGGTATCCCCTTCCACTATGGCTGCCTAATGATACTTTTGAAGTATCCATGTAATGCTTATGTTTGTGTACAACATGTCTGTGTTGTGCCTATAGGGCATTTATATATTGTATTACATAGGATTTATCATTGCACTATGTGTATTACAGTATTTTTGATGCAAATACCTTGAAACAATCGTGTTTTTTAAGTTATGGCTATATGGCAACTGTACCACTCTAAAATGGCTGCCACAGTAACATTGTGTTGTTCAACATGTGCTGTAGTCCGTTTTTTGTGGCCACATGTAAGTATGTATCGGAACATTTTCTGTTGAACCTTTGCATGACCAAGACAGCTTGCCTGTCGAAACGCGTTACCTGGTGCAATAAACTTCACTTTGGCACTTCCTGAGAGCATGGACATCTGTCTTTTCCAAGTGTGGTAACATTGTCGAGTGGCTCCGTCGACTTTTCCGCGCCACCTACCATGGGCCAGGGATCCTAGTTGGAGTGTCTTTGTGTATATATATATATATATATATATATATATATATATATATATATATATATATATATATATATATATATATATATATATATATATGGTAATTTTAATTGTAATTGCATTTATATAGCACTTACTACCCCTGACTAGGAGTTGAAGCACTTTTCAACGAGCAGCATGCTACTCTGGAGCCCAAAAAAGATTAGTGGTGAATTAGTATAGGGAAATATGAAACTAATTTGAGCGGTGGACATATGAGCCTGTTATTTGGAATGAAAAGGATAGTGGAGGGATAGAAGGGGGAAGAGTTTGCATTTATATAGTGCATGGTACCCTTGATGAGGCATCACTGCACTTTTTGGAGAGTAGCAGTTTGGTTGCTTGAACAGAGGATGCGCCACCTATATTTTTTTTCTTGTATGCCTGGATTTTGGAGGTGAGGTGCCAATCTAGAGTGTGGTTCCTTTGTTGAATCTATATGGTGATTTTATTCCTGATGAAGAGGGGCTCTGTTCCAGGTATCACTTTGTGGATGATACAAACCAGCTTGAATGTGGATCTTCCGATAACCAATATAGGGCCTTTAAGGCAGGGGAAATGTGGTCTTGTGGCTTTACATGTAAGAGCACTCTGGCAGCAGAGTTCTGAATCCGTTGTAGTCTTTTCATAGTTGTGAAAGATGATCCGTGGTAGAGGCTATTGGCGTAATCGAGTTTAGACAGAACAAGAGAGATAGTAGCCTGGCTGGACCTTGTGTGGAAATCCCAGGTGGGGGAAAATGCGTTGCAGAGTTTTTATAGTAATGAAGCTGGATCTTGCTAGTTTTTCCACTTGGGCATTCATTGATAGACTGGAGTCCATGGTGATTCTGAGGTTTCTTACTTCCTTAAGTACTTTAGGCGGTGTTCCCAAATTTTCAGGCCAGGCAGCGAGCGGGTCATAATTTTTCCAATTGCCACATGTGAGTATTTCCATTTTGGAAGCATTCAATTTGAGATGGCGCCATGTCATCCACTGATCCATGGCTCTGAGGCAACTGAAAATTTATGAGTTTCCAATGTCTTTGGGGCTTTCCAGTTTAAGGAGTATTTTTGTGTATTTTGCCAGTAATGACTTCATTTAGATGTTGAAAAGCATGGGTGAGATGATAGAGCCTTGAGGGACACCTGCTTTTGTGAAGTATGGTTTGGATGAGAATGGGGGAGATATGGATGACATTAGTTCTGTTTTGAAGGTAGAATGTGATCCGATCGAGAGCAGTCCCCTCTATGCCGGCTTCGTATAGTCTTTGTATTAGAGTGTCATGTTCAGCTGTCTCAAAGGCAGCTGAGTGGTCCAAGAGAAGTAGTGCAGCAACCCTGTTAAGGTCAACTGTGTTCTTAAGGTCATCCCAGCTGGCAATGAGGGCAGAGTCTGTGCCTCTTCCTGGACGGAATCCTGTTTGGAAGTCTAAATGCATGGAATTATCTTCAATGAATTGTAACATCTTGGCGAATGCTGCTCTTTCTTTCCATTTGCCCAGCAAATGTCCATTTGTAATCGGTGTGTAGTTGTTGGAGTTAAGCTGGCCCAGGTTTGTTTTCTTTAGTAATGGGTGTATGTATTACCTTTTTAGGTCTTCTGGAAATATTCCAATAGTTAGGGAATTATTGATGATTCTTCTTACTGGTGTGGCAGAAGAGGTAGTTAGAAGAATTTTCTTGAAGGTTTGTGGTGGACACGGGTCAGAAAGGCTGCCAGTAGGCCTGCTTGTTTTGACCAGGTTCATAAATTTATTGTGAGATATTTATTGGAAGGAATGCAGAGGCTGGATTAGCCTACTCTTAGAAGCTTTTTTTGAAAAGGGTCAGTGCTGGTCGTTTTCCTTTGTTTTAAATAGGAGTCCAACATGTCTTCTTGGTTGTGTAATAATTTGCCAGTTTGTCTGTGAAATCTTGAGTAATGGAGTGAGCTCCCTCTAGGCAATTTGGTTGACAAAATTCTGTGAGAATTGTATAGAATTCTTTATTTACACATTTGAATTCTGTCTGAGTAGTATCTTTCCTTAGCTTTTTTGATTGCTGACTTGTATAAACTGCTAAGTTTCTGTAGGTGAAGTTTCTTGATTGGTGTTCGCTTTGAGCCAGGTATGTTTAGTGTTCTAATTTGCTGTTTTATCTCATTTAGCTCTATATTTCTCCACGGTGCCTGTTTTCTTTTGTTCTGTTGTGTTGTTCTTATTGGTATTGGGATATCAAAATCTACCTCTAGCCACTCATATAGTTTTTAATGGAATTGATTGTGTCTAGATCGGTATTGGATGTTAGTTGCATTTCTAAGTGTTCAAAATTGAGTTTGTTCCACGATCGATAGGTGGCTGCATGTAGGGTGGTTTTAGGTGTGTTGCTTTGTAGTGTTTTATGTTGGAAAGCAAGCAAATGGTGGTCTGACCAGGTGACAGGAGTAATCGTTTGAAAGGTAACTATTTCTGGCTTTCCATCAATGACATCTAAGAGGTGTCCAGCTATGTGTGAGGGTTTGTGAATGATCTGATGAAGGTTCAGTGCGCTAGGCCAGTGATGATTGTTTTTGGATGGGGCATATTTTCTTTGTCAAACCAAATGTTTAGGTCACCAAGAATGCATAGGTTGGAGTGTAGTGTTATCAGGTTTGAAACTGTGTCTAGAAGTATATCTGGGAATGTTGCATTGGAAGGTGGAGTTCTGCAAAGTAGTAGGAATTTACAGGAGGAAGATGATTTAGGGTTGCATCTGGTGAAGAGGGCCTCACAACCTTGTATGGAGACGCTATCAGCTTTAGTGATATTTAATGTGTGTTTAACACAACAGCTAGGCCACCTCATCTTTTGCCTATAAGATTTTGTATGATAGTTTGATAGCCTAGAGGAATGGTTTAATGCCACACTGGAGCCATGTCGTCTCCCAACCATGTCTGAGTTATGAAGAGTAAGTCAGGTTGTGCGTCAGTGATAAGGCTGTAGATGTGATGCTTGTTTTTTTACAGTGATCAAGCATTTGTTAGTAAGAAGTTTAGAAAATGTCTTTTGTTGATGGTGTGACTTTGTTTTGTAGAAGTGCGAGCAGTGTTTTGTGGACTTGTAGCAGGTATGTCCTTAGTGCTGGTATTAGCTGTATGAGGATGGCAATAGTGTAGTTGTTCTGTATTGCATTACTCATCCAGCAGGCTAAGAAGGCATATTCATGGGTCTGCGTGTGTAGTTGGTGGAGATGGTGGTTAAGAGTGAGTTGGTGAGCTGTATTGTTTTTGTAGAGTAGCCTTGTTGTGCACTAGACATGGAGATGCAAAGTTTTGAAGAGTGGCATGTTTTTTTTTGTTTGCGTCTGTTTAGAGTTGAAGGTGTATGAGTTATGGGTGGTGACACACCATGTGGGTCATGTTGTAAGGATCTAAATTGTCCAATGGATGAGAGGCGGCTAAAGGAGAGCTGTTGTGTTGCTGTATATCTGTTAGGTGTGGGGGAAGAGAGAAAGCTTGGCAGTAGAGTTGGTATAGGATGTATAATATTTGTGTAGTCAGGAGGGTGGGAGTGGGTGTATGTTTCAGGTTTGTAATGGAAATTATTATGAGGTAATGTGTGTGTGAGATTTTGTTGTGCTGGTGTGTGTGTTATGTTTTGTTTTTGAGGAGTGGTGAGAGGAGATGATGCATTTGTTTCTGAGAAGTATTGGTACATAAAATGTATTGTTGGTGAGGGGAAGCTGCAAGGTAATGGGGTGGTGCTCTGTTTTGGAAAATAGTGTGTGTCGTGTGTGAGAGGGGACGGAGAAGAGTTAGTGGTGTTTGTGTTAGATTTGATTGCTGGAAGAGGTAATATGTGTGGTGGAGTAGAGTGTAAGTGTTTTTTGGTTGTGTTGTTTTGGTAAAAAGAGGAGGAGGGTGTTGGTGGATGAAATGATGGAAGGTCGAGTATAGGTTTGGTGGTGACAGAAAGGGGTCTGTTAGGAATAAACAAAGGGTAGAGCTGGTACTTTGGATGAGCAAGGAGTGTGTGTCTGGATGGGATATTGTTACATATGGTGTAGATTTGCGTTGTGTTGGCGATGAGTGGATTGGTTAGTGGTATCGGATAGACTGGTGTTTTGTGTGTGACTGAAGGTGCCAATGTGTGGTAGTTGGGGTAGAAGGTTGTATAGGTGTGGTTTGTGAGGTTGTGTAGTGAGTGTTGAGACATTGAAATGTGTGTAGGGTTTGTTTGTAGTAAATGTGTGGAGTGCATTTGCAATGAGTGTGTTAATATGTTTGTGGACATAGATGGGTTGAGGTAGGAGCTGGTGAATGGAAGAAACGACAGCATTTCTGGCACTAGGCCCGAACAAGCCCAAACAGACAACTGCTCTTGTCTTCTCCATCCTTAGCCTTGATGCATGGGCTGAGACTCTATGAGCCCTTAGCTTAAATAGCCCTAGTGATCAGCAGATCCCTTCAACCAATTGGAACCCTAGCCCTAACCTATCACAACACTAGCCCTCAACCCTATGATGAATAGGAGACCAGGCGCTTATAGCCAATTACAGCCCTGGTCTTAGCAGCCAATCAGACACCAAACCCTAAGCCCTAAGTCCAATAGAAAACCCTAGCCCCAGGAACAAATCAGAACGCCAAACCTATCAGCCTATCAAAAACCTAACCTTAAGTCCTAAGTCCAACTGCAACCGTAGCCGCAGGGACCAATAAGAACAAAAGATCTATCAGCCAATAAGAACACTAACCCTAAGCCCTATGCCCAATAAAACACCAGATATAAGAGCCAATCAGAGCACAAATGTAACAACCAGTAGGGAACTTATATAAGGGGCATGTGACCTTAAGCTAAGGCTGCTGGGTAGGGAGCTGGGAACAACTTCTCAATTCAGAATCTCCTTGGAGAAAGAAAGGCTCAATCGACATTCTGGAGTTCCTGTTCAACCCTTGGCAACTCAGCAGGTAAGGGCCAAATATAAGCCACTAACAATACTGCTTTTCCCACACTTAAACAACTCACTCTCCTAGCCAAAATTGAGTGCTACATACACTTTCCAAACACAGTTTAAACCCCAAGAGTAGATTTCTGCAGTCTCAAAGCACACTCTGCTTAGCCTCTGAAGTGTATTTTGACTTTTTTCCCTTGCTAAGACCAAAAGGGAGCTGGGGATGGATTGCTTTCACACAGGTCTTAGCACAGAATAGGGGAAAACTAGGAGGGACATTTAAGCAGTCACAGGCAGGTAAGACAGCAGATTATAAACTACAAAGCCCACAAAGCAACAGGTAAATTTAAGCAGTCATGGGCAGGTAAAACAGCAGATTTTAAGCTACATAGCTCACAAACCAACAGGTAAATTTAAACAGTATATATATATATATACCAAAATCGTGGTTTTGAGCAATACCAAATGAAGAACAGCGGCACACCAAAGGACAACACAATTCATTTATTGTGTCCACAACGACGCGTTTCGGCGTAGCCTTTTTCAAGTTGATGACCTGTGCTCCACCTCCAATAGAAATACAGGTCACAGTTTGATAAACAGTGAAAACATACTGCCATGATCGTCTGCCATGTGAGCAAATTCCCAATTTATTTAGTCCAATTATAACGTGAAACTACAACATATAATCGCTTGAATTTCACATCTATGGAAACTTCATTATTGCAACAGATTTTAAGCCTATGATCGCTTTTTAACAATAATATACTTTGAATATCCCATCTGTAGATGCATACTTTGGAAATTTGAAACAATCAATCGCACTGCCCATCGGCATGCTAGGCAATTATAGCTTGTGCATCCGCATTATGGCACTAATTCCAGTACTATAAGATTATTGTATACATTTATATACATATGTATTGCATGCTATGACAGCTTGCACTAATTCAGGTAATATACCGAATTGTAAATTACATGTACAAAGTAGTGTTACAAATTTGCGCTGTCTACAATCAAGGGTTATGTACCCATAAACAATTTCACTTTATCCATTATTGTACATGTATATTTCTCATGCTATGGCAGCCTGTGCTGAGTTCAGATAAAGTGCCAAAGGCAGCAATATCAATCTGCTATTCCTAAGAGCACTTTCTAAAATCATAGGTTATGTACCCATAAGCAAACATTCAATATGTATTACATGCTATACCAGCCAATGTTGGGTTCAAATAAAGTGCCAGATACAATTTAGTATTCCCAAGAGCGCTTTCTACAGTCATAGGTTATGTACCTATAAACGAATATTATTTACCTAAAAGGAATAGGTATAGGCAATCTACATGACGATCAATATGCAGTAGTTATATTGTGGGAGTAATAAGACTCACAGTACAACGTGGTGCACCTAATAATAAAAATAAGTGATGTGAGAGAAACTATAAATGACTAAAATAGAGAAACAGAACACCGGCATGAAACTAGGAAGTGAGCCATTGATCCTTATTCCTAACTGATAGGTTAGTCTTACATCAAAGCTATCCACCTGTAGGTCCCTACAATATGGATTCCAGAAGGTGAATACAAGAATTCAGTCCTCAACGTCTGGCTATCTATACCAAGCCAACTACAATATACATAAAGCCTATCTGTTTCAAAATAATTAAAATATGTGAAAGTGATTAAAACAATATAGAACCTCTCATTCTGGGATACTCAGTGAAGGCATTTTAAATTCAATACATTTTTTGTCCAATATGTGTTGCTAGCTCCTCCCCACTGTTGAGCCCATTGGGAATTTTCGTATTGAGCTCAATTATGTATCTGGATTCTGCCACGCGCAACATTTTCTCCCTGTCACCACCTCGTGGATGTGCTAGGATCCTATCAATTCCAAAGAATGTAATCAGATTCGAATTGCTGGCATGTTTCTCTAAATAATGCCGAGCCACTGGGTAATTCAAATCCCCATGTGTAACTGCCCTCATGTGCTGTAAAATTCTGATTTTCAATTGCAGTTTCGTGCTGCAGAAAGTGCTCTTAGGAATAGCAGATTGATATTGCTGCCTTTGGCACTTTATCTGAACTCAGCACAAGCTGTCATAGCATGAAAAATATACATGTACAATAATGGATAAAGTGAAATTGTTTATGGGTACATAACCCTTGATTGTAGACAGCGCAAATTTGTAACGCCACTTTGTACATGTAATTTACAATTCGGTATATTACCTGAATTAGTGCAAGCTGTCATAGCATGCAATACATATGTATATAAATGTATACAATATTCTTATAGTACTGGAATTAGTGCCATAATGCGGATGCACAAGCTATAATTGCCTAGCATGCCGATGGGCAGTGCGATTGATTGTTTCAAATTTCCAAAGTATGCGTCTACAGATGGGATATTCAAAGTATATTATGGTTAAAAAGCGATCATAGGCTTAAAATCTGTTGCAATAATGAAGTTACCATAGATGTGAAATTCAAGCGATTATATGTTGTGGTTTCACGTTATAATTGGGCTAAATGAATTGGGAATTTGCTCACATTGCAGACGATCATGGCAGTATGTTTTCACCGTTTATCAAACTGTGACCTGTATTTCTATGGGAGGTGGAGCACAGGTCATCAACTTGAAAAAGGCTACGCCGAAACGCGTCATTGTGGACACAATAAATGAATTGTGTTGTCCTTTGGTGTGCCGCTGTTCTTCATTTGGGATTGCTAAAAAACGAACGATTTTGGTATATATTTAGCGGCTGTCGTTGCCGCTGCTGGCACCGGTGTCGAAAGGAAGGGATTGGCTATTATCGGCAAACTTTTTGGATCTTACACAATTGCCGTTCCCGCCGCTCCACACCACATGACTGATTCTCTGTCGGGTAAGCTAGTGTGAGTGAGGGTGTGCTGAGGTTTGCCCAGATTCCGTGTCGGAGGGCGGGGGCTCTGGGTAGAACTCAGTACATTCACGCAATATCACTGGAGCTGCCGGTGATTGTAGAAGAATTGGAGCAGACACATTACTCTGGCTTCGAGTAGCTAAGGGTATCGAAGGACAAGTTAAATCAGAAATTTTAACGAAGAATGAATGAATGGGAATCCGCAAGGAAGGCAGAAGCACTCTCCCTTTTTGATGAAGGACTGGATTCTGAAACTGTTTCATCTGTTTCGGCAGGAGGGGGTCAACCGGTGGAATCATCCCTGAAACAAAAACTGGCATTGTATGAGAAACTTTCAAAAAGAGAACTAAACAAATGGTGAGGGGTCACTTCCATCACAAATTATATTGAAGTCAACAGAGTTCCGCGGGGATTAAGAATTGCTATTATACCGACATATGAAAACCCTAACCCCGAACTGTTGAAAGAATGGGCGACCTATATGGCAAAAACTTGTAAGGGCATGATTGAAATGCTGGTAAAATATGCCAAAATTGATTTAGATACCACTCGTGAAGAACTCACAGAATTAAAAAAAGAATTGGAGAAACAGAAAGATAATAAAGCGGTAATTGAATTCTGGAAAACATTAGATGGCAAATTAAAAGCCTATGAAGACACCATCAAAGCCAAGAAGCAACGGAAATTTTTAAGGGGCAAAAAGGATTATGCTGAAGGCAGAATCTTAACTTATGCCAAGAAATTTGACTGGGCACAGCGGAATCTGCGTACCACACAGAAACAGAGAGTACAGGAAATTGTATCCACAGGTTCCAGCTCGGATCTGAGCTCAGACACAGAAGCTATTGAACAAAGTGTCCCTTTAGGAACCCGCCCCCTCACTTTCCTGCATGAATTTCAGATCCTCAAACAAAAGAAGGAATTGGAAGAGAAGAATCAAGCAAAGGGCAGAGGCAGAGGAAGAGGCAGCGGTCCAAGAAAAGGAAAAGGCAGAGGAACAAAAAAAGACGAAGAATAAAGAACAGAAGAGGAGGCAGGACAGCACCCACAGAGAACATCCAGAGCGAAGTGAACAAGGGAAATAACTCTGTTGTCAATTTATCATCCAGAACACTTTCAGAGGAGGAAACAGCACTTTTACAACTAGGCTTATCCTTCTGTCCAGCTACTGATATGGACTATGTGACCACCCGTATTGATTTATTTTTGTATGTGAGGAAACTAAAACTCATGAAAGTATTTAAAATGACAGAAAGCCAAAGGAAGTCAAAGAGTGGTTGTCAACCTCTGGATTTTAGAATTGAAGATGTAAATCTGATTCTAGATTTGCATCAACTGGAGGAGACTATTGAGGAAATACCGGACAAAGATAAGGGCAGAATTCTTGCTGAACTGGGCTTCAGACCTGACGTAACGTGTCAAAGTGGCTTCAAACCCCCATCGACTTTCAATCCCAATGTCCCATATGATAATATCGAGGCATTCAATTCCATCATGATCCAAGAGATTCACAAACTGCGAAACTAACGCGCCAACCCCATCAGAGATAATTTAACACGATCACAGCGATTGGCGCTTAAAGACCTTATGAATGATCAAAGTATTATTGTGAAACCCTCAGATGAGGGGGAATGTGGTTGTTATGGATTTTGCACAATACAATGATGAAGCCCTGAGACAGCTGAGGGATCTCAACTGTTATGAGGAAATTGGATGGGATGAATACAAATTGTAGATTATTACTTACCACAACTTATTGACGCAATGGTGGGCAGGAGGTCTATTAGACAGAGAAGAGTATTTATTCCTGAAAAATGATAATCCACGGATTCCGTGTTTTTATCTTTTGCCGAAAATCCACAAACACCCCACTAGACCACCAGGGAGACCTATAGTCTCCTCAAATGGAGGTCTTTTTGAAAATACCTCCATGTTTCTGGATTTATTTATTTCACTTTATGTCGTAAGATTAAGATCATACTGCAGGGACAGCAGTGACTTTTTACGTCGCATCCATGATATCACGTGGGAAGATTCATTTCAAATGATATCATTGGATGTATGCTCACTGTACACATCGATAGATCAGAGACAGGGGGTGGATGCATGCCTTTATTTCCTCAAAGACAGACATATTTCATTGTGGGAGCATACTTCTATGTTGGAGAACATGATGCTCCAATGCCTTAATCAGAACATCTTTATCTATGAAAAGACTTTTTTCCGTCAAAAATAAGGTGCTGCGATGGGCACTTGTTTCGCCCCCAGCCTAGCGAATTTATTCCTGGGCTGGTGGGAGGAACAGGTGGTTTTTACTGATATTAATGAGCAGTACACTGAGCACATCCCTATCTGGATCAGGTATATAGATGACCTGTTCATGATATGGGATGGCTCAGTTGAGCTAACACAGGAATTCATCTCGACTTTAGGAAAGAATCAGTTAAACCTAACTTTTACACACAACATAAGTACATCCTATTGCGAGTTCTTAGATGTAGCCATTAATATAAAGGAAGGACAGATAGTTACTAGCCTGTTTCGCAAAGAAACAGCAGGAAACACCCTGCTGCATGCGAATAGCCATCATCCAGCTCCCTTACGGAATAGCATTCCCTATGGGGAACTTCTCAGGGCTCGCAGAACGTGTAGCACTGAAGGAGCTTTCCATAGAGAACAGGAAACAATGGAAAAACGCTTCAGACAAAGGGGATATAAAAGGGAAATCATATCTTCTGCAGCACAGAAAGTGCATAAGATTACACACAATGAAGCCCTATTCTCTAGCAAAAAAAGCTCAGAAGATGGAGGGGAATATTCCCAGAATGATTACTACATACAATGTTAAATCTAAGATGTTACGATATTCTATGAAACGCCATTGGGGATTATTAGAGACGGATCCCATCATCGGTAAGAGCATTGGTAAAACACCACTGATAACTTACAGGAAGTCTAAATCTTTAAGAGATCACCTGGTACACAGTCATCAGAGTAAGCCGAACAGTGGAACTTGACTGGGCACCGTGAAAGGCTTCCATAAATTTAACTCCTGCAAGGCGTGCAAACACAGCAAAACTAGGGACAACTTCAAAACTGACAAGGGCAGAACTAAACAAATTTCCAAATTTATAACATGTACTAGCGAGTTTATAATCTATGCATTGGAGTGTCCGTGCGGCCTCAGGTATATCGGCAGCACGAAACTGCAATTGAAAATCAGAATTTTACAGCACATGAGGGCAGTTACACATGGGGATTTGAATTACCCAGTGGCTCGGCATTATTTAGAGAAACATGCCAGCAATTCGAATCTGTTTACATTCTTTGGAATTGATAGGATCCTAGCACATCCATGAGGTGGTGACAGGGAGAAAATGTTGCGCGTGGCAGAATCCAGATACATAATTGAGCTCAATACGAAAATTCCCAATGGGCTCAACAGTGGGGAGGAGCTAGCAACACATATTGGACCAAAAATGTATTGAATTTAAAATGCCTTCACTGAGTATCCCAGAATGAGAGGTTCTATATTGTTTTAATCACTTTCACATATTTTAATTATTTTGAAACAGATAGGCTTTATGTATATTGTAGTTGGCTTGGTATAGATAGCCAGACGTTGAGGACTGAATTCTTGTATTCACCTTCTGGAATCCATATTGTAGGGACCTACAGGTGGATAGCTTTGATGTAAGACTAACCTATCAGTTAGGAATAAGGATCAATGGCTCACTTCCTAGTTTCATGCCAGTGTTCTGTTTCTCTATTTTAGTCATTTATAATTCCTCTCACATCACTTATTTTTATTAATAGGTGCACCACGTTGTACTGTGAGTCTTATTACTCCCACAATATAACTACTGCATATTGATCGTCATGTAGATTGCCAATAGCTATTCCTTTTAGGTCCATAATATTCGTTTATAGGTACATAACCTATGACTGTAGAAAGCGCTCTTGGGAATACTAAATTGTATCTGGCACTTTATTTGAACCCAACATTGGCTGGTATAGCATGTAATACATATTGAATGTTTGCTTATGGGTACATAACCTATGATTTTAGAAAGTGCTCTTAGGTATAGCAGATTGATATTGCTGCCTTTGGCACTTTATCTGAACTCAGCACAGGCTGTCATAGCATGAGAAATATACATGTACAATAATGGATAAAGTGAAATTGTTTATGGGTACATAACCCTTGATTGTAGACAGTGCAAATTTGTAACGCTACTTTGTACATGTAATTTACAATTTGGTATATTACCTGAATTAGTGCAAGCTGTCATAGCATGCAATACATATGTATATAAATGTATACAATATTCTTATAGTACTGGAATTAGTGCCATAATGCAGATGCACAAGCTATAATTGCCTAGCATGCCGATGGGCAGTGCGATTGATTGTTTCAAATTTCCAAAGTATGCGTCTACAGATGAGATATTCAAAGTATATTTTGGTTAAAAAGCGATCATAGGCTTAAAATCTGTTGCAATAATGAAGTTTCCATAGATGTGAAATTCAAGCGATTATATGTTGTGGTTTCACGTTATAATTGAGCTAAATGAATTGGGAATTTGCTCACATTGCAGACGATTATGGCAGTATGTTTTCACTGTTTATCAAACTGTGACCTGTCTTTCTATGGGAGGTGGAGCACAGGTCATCAACTTGAAAAAGGCTACGCCGAAATGCGTCGTTATGGACACAATAAATGAATTGTGTTGTCCTTTGGTGTGCCGCTGTTCTTCATTTGGGATTGCTCAAAAACGAACGATTTTGGTATATATTTAGCGGCTGTCGTTGCCGCTGCTGGCACCGGTGTCGAAAGGAAGGGATTGGCTATTATCGGCAAACTTTTTGGATATAAATATATATATATATATACATACACACATGTGTGTGTGTAGTATATATATATAAATATATTACCTACTGGCGGTCGCCAGTAGGTAGTTATAGTTAGGACCACGTTTCCATAGGAAAAGCATTTTTTGATGTGCTTATAACTTTGGCGTCGTTTGACGAATCTTTACTAAAGTTTCTAAAAAGTTCCTCTTTTCAGGTCAGCTCCTATCCTAAAAGTTTGGGAGGGGTTCGTCAAGGGGGGGCTAAGATAAAAGGGGGGTCCCAAAACGTGTTTTCTCCATGCAATTTCCATAAGAAACTTTAGACAAGGCTACAGGTCAAACTGCTGAACGGAATTACGCCAAATTTGGCACAGAGAAAGGTCTTGGTCCAGAAAGCACGCTTTTGTTTAAATCGGGTAAATCCGTTCAGTAGTTTTAGAGAAATATCAAAATTTTCAGATATCGATATTTAAGAATTCTGACATCTGATTGGCTGAAGCGTTACGAGCACGAGCTTGCGGCTCATTGGCTGTGAACTGTTGAAACTAGGAAGTGTTGGCAGTCATTTTGTGATTCAGTCCGTCAGCTCACAACTCTCCCTCTGCAAGGCATCAGGTCTGTTGTTCTACCTCTGCGAGGCAACACTAAAAATATACCGCAGCTCTGTCTGTGCGAGATACCCCTTTCACGGTCCCTCTCCCCACATCACCAGCTCGCGGCTATGCCTTTAGAAGCCAGTCCGTCGGCTCGCAGCTCTGCGACTGCAAGCTGTGAGCCATTTTGTGACTCAGTCGTCAGCTCGCATCTCTCCCTCTAAAAGGCATTGCATCCGTAATTCTACCTCTGCGAGGCAATACTGAAAATATCCCGCAGGTCTGTCTGTGTGAGATACTCCTTTTACGCTCCCTCTCCCCACATCATCAGCTCGCGGCTATGCCTTTAGAAGGCAGTCCATCTGGCCCGCAGCTCTACCTCTGTGAGCCACCTCGTTAGCTCGTAGCTCTGTCTGTGCTAGGAGGCCCGTCGGCCCGTTATTCTCCCTCTGCGAGTTAGCACGTCGGGTTGCAGCTCGAAGGGCTCGCAGCTGTATCTCTGCGAGCCAGCCCGTTAACTGATAGCTGTGTGTCTGCTAGCAGGTCTGTTGGCCCGTTGGTCTCCCTCTGCGAGTCCGGCCACAGCTGTCCCTCTGCGAGCCAGTACAGTGCTGTGCTTTTGCGAGCCAACGGCTCGTAGGTCTCCCTCTGCGAGCTGAGCCCATGGGCCGCAGCTCTCCCTCTGCGAGCCTGCCCGACGGCCCGCAGGTGACACTCTGCGAGCCGAAATTGGGAATATAAGGCGGCTGTAAAAAGAGCCCTTGTGTTTATTAGTTGGAGCTACATGTAAGTGCGAATGCACAGCTTCAAGTTAATCAGGAAAACTCAGTTTCCCTTATCTGTGAAGTGTACTCCATCACTTCTGTAGATATCAGCCATATCAAAACGTATGTTGTTGTTGTAAATCGACCCCATTCTATGGTCTCTGAGGTATGCAGACACAGCTTTGTTGACATTCTTCCTAGATTTTTCAATCTTATGACAAAATTGGTTTGACCATTTCCACTTCTGTCTTTGGCATATATTGGAATATACAAAGACAGTTTGAGGCAAAAGTAACATCAATTGTCCAAAGGTGTCTTTCATAAGCATTTCCAAACCTACCCCAGTCAATGTGCCTAGGTCGTTACCACCACAGTGCACAATCATGAGATCAGGGTGTTGGAGATGCAAACAGGTTTTAACCAAAGGGAGCAATTGGTGCCACTTCAATCCTCTCTGTGCAAACCATTTAATGTGCACATTTTGTAAACCTAGGTCTAAGTCAATACGTCTCTGTTCTGCATACCTCTTGCACCAGAAAACATAGCTATGTCCTACAATCCACACAAGCATTTTGAAGGTATGGCTACAACATATGGATAAATGTCTGTAGCTCATGCAGTCTGTTCCTAGAATAAGAGATATGTTTAAACATAGGGAACTACTTTTTTTTTACATACAAAACGTTAACCGATTGGGAGATGAAATGTATTGTGTCCTAAAAAGTAGGGTGTATATTAGTTTTGATGAAAAGCATCTTTGTGATTGGTTAATAAAAAAGCAGTTTATACGTGGAGTACATATTATAGGATGAAATTTGCTCAGCTCAACCACACCTGCTAATTGTATTTGGAAGGTGCAGTTCAAACTTGAAAGAATGGTGAACTTTTGACCTCCACGTGCTGTTAAATGTTGAAAAAAATGCTGCAAAAAGAAATATCCGTAGGTTTAAAAAAATGATGAACTTTTAACCTGCACGTGTCGTAGAATGTTCTAGAAAGTGTCGATACAATACGTTGAACTTTTCACCTGTATGTGTCCTTAAAAAAACTGTTAATATGGAAAGTTAAAAAATAACCAATAAAGAGAGGTTTTGCAATCTAAAAAAAATAAGGAACTATTTTGATTTGTTCTTTATATGTATTTATGTGTGGAGCAAAAGGGAAATTCTGCCATTACTGGTTCCATTCTTGATGAAAGCGGTGCATTAGATGTACTGTGTGACAAGAAAAGAATTGCATGCATTTGTGACATTTGAAATCTGTATACCAACTACGAAGGTAAATTAGAAATTAAGAAGGTGTGTTATGTGTTTGTAGTAGTGGTTAAGTATTTGAGACGGTATTTTTAACTTTCAAAGTGAATGACAACAGATGCAATGGAGCCAACGATCATGCAGCTCGGACACCCAACACTGCTCCGACACCCCCCGCCACCAGCCCCTTGTCCGCCATCCCCCCTCACCTCCCCCACACAAACAAATGTGACAGCAACCTTAGGAAATCTAGAAAGTAACAAATTGGCTGATGTCGCACAATTAGAGTAAAGAAGATGCATGTGAGGTTGGACAAATAAGAATCTCAGTCATCTATGGATTTACATATAAAATATTTTATTTAAACAAAACAACAAAATAAAAGTAGGTACAGGTGTGGCGTGTCTTCCCTCGACAATTTGTGAATCACAGCCTGCAAGACAAAAAGAAAGATAAGATTGTGCGTCCTGCGTTCATGAAAGGAGAGAGAGAGAAAGAGTGAGAGAAAGGAAGAGACTGAGAAAGAAAGAGTGAGAGAGAGAGAGGAAGACAGAGAAAGAGAGAAAGAGTGAGAGAGAGAGGAGAGAGAGAGAAAGAGAGAAAGAGTGAGATACAAGGAAGAGAGAGAGAAAGAGAGAAACAGTGTGAGAGAGAGGTAGCGAGAGAGAGAAAGAGTGAGACAGAGAGGAAGAGAGAGAGAAAGAAAGAATGAGAGAGAGAGGAAAAGACATAGAAAGAGAGAAAGAGTGTGAGAGAGAGAAAGGAAGAGATAGCGAGTGAGAGAGAGAGAAAGAGTGTGAGTGACAGAAAGGAAGGGATGGAGAGGGAGAGTGAGTGTTGACACTGTGGAGAAAATTCTCACAGCTCACCTTTCTGCCACCGGTGTGTCTCCAACCACGTGCCGGGACATAGTGCAGTCTTGAAGTTTAGTCATCTGAAACATAGTATAGAATCAGTAATGGCAGAGTACATACAACTGCATACATCTAGTTCTCTGTTTTGCCCCTGCGCACGCAGGCTGCTGCACCCCATTGACTCCCGCCGCCCAGAGGTGTCTGCCCGCCTCTGCGCACCCAGGCTGCTGTACCCCATCTACTCCCACTGCCCAGAGGTGTCTGCCCGCTGCTGTGCACCCAGGCTGGTGCACCCCATCCAGTCCCACTGCCCGGAGGTGACTGCCCGTTCCTGCGCACCCAGACTGCTGCATCCCATCCACTCCCACTGATTAGAGGTGTCTGCCCGGTCCTGTGCACCCAGGCTGCTGCACCCCATCCACTCCCACTGGTCGGAGGTGTCTGCCCGCTCTTGTGCATGCAGGGTGCTGCACACTATCCACTCCCACCGCCCAGAGGTGACTGCTCGCTGCTGCAGAAACAAGCCTCTCTGCTCACCTTCCGCCACCGGCGTGTGTCTAAGAGGGTCCACCACGTGCCAAAGCAACCTCCTGAGGCGTTGCGCACACACGGTCAAGCTGAGCTCACAATTCAAAGTGGGTTTTGATTGCAGGATGGCCACGCATCATCGCAGGCTGCAAACGCGCTCAGCTCTGGTGGAACTAACTCAGTGGAACTGAAGTCATCGCCTCGTGGCGGGAGGTCCGGGTCGGGGGAGGGTCGTCAACATGTGAATCACAGCCTGCTAGACAAAAAGCAAGATAACATTGTGCGTCATGCATCCATCAAAGGAGAGAGAGAGAGAAAGAGTGACAGAGAGGAAGTGAGAGAAAAAGAAAGAAACAGAGAGAGGTAGACAGAGAGAAAGAGTGAGAGAGAGAGGAAGAGACAGAGAAACAGTGAGAGAGAGGAAGAGAGAGAGAAAGAGAGAAACAGTGTGAGAAAGAGGAAGAGATAAACAGAGGAAGAGTGAGAGAGAGAAAGAGAGAGAGAGGTAGAGAGAGAGAAAGAAACAAACAAACAGTGTGAGAGAGAGAAAGAGATAGAGTGAGAGAGAGAGGAAGAGTGAGAGAAAGAGTGTGAGGGAGAGAAAGGAAGAGATGGAGAGGGACAGTGAGTGCCCACACTGTGGACAAAACCCTCACAGCTCACCTTTCCGTCACTGGTGTGCCTCCAACCACGTGCCGGAACATAGTGAAGCCCTCAAGCTTACTCATCTGAAACGTAGGATGGAATCAGTAATGGCAGAGTACATACAACTGCACAAGCCTAATTCTCTGTCCAGCCTTTGTGCATCCAGGCTGCTGCACCCCATCCACTTCCACTGCCCAGAGGTGTCTGCTCGCCGCTGCACACCCAGGCTGCTGCACCCCGTCCACTTCCACTGCCCAGAGGTGTCTGCCCGCTGCTGCGCACCCAAGCTGCTGCACCCCATCCACTCCCACTGCCTGGGGGTGACTGTCCGCCGCTGCTGCACCCCATCCACTCCCACTGCCCGGAGGTCACTGCCTGCCGCTGCGCTAACAAGCCTCTCTGCTCACCTTTCACAACCTGCGTGTAGAAAAGAGGGCCTACCACGTGCCGCTGCAAGCCCCAAGCCAGGGGCCCGTGGACACGGCACCCTGCATATCATGCAGCCCCACTCCGCAGGCCACTAGGTCTCACATTTGGTGCTGGGTCTTGATTTCGCCATGGCAGAGGACATACCAGTGCACCGGGCTTTTCATCGCAGGCTGCACACCCGCTCAGCCCTTGCGGTGCCACTAACTCTGTGACCAGCGAGGCGACGCCACGGGCCGGTAGGCCTGCGCTGTCTGATGGCTCAGGCCTACACTGCGGTCCAGCAGGGCACACAAAACCTGAGCTGTCCAGACCGCCGGGACGGGCCATCACCGCGGGCTGTACACCCGCTCAGCAGTTAAGGTACCCGTACCTCAGTGGACCGAAAGTCACCGTCCCGTGCCGGTGTGCCTATGCCGGCCGCAGTTCATCCAGTGCGAGCAACTCTGAAATGGCGTCGAGCACGTGCGCCCGGACTTTTTTATTGGCAGGGTCACGTGTCCTGTGATGCCTGTGCTGGATGGGTGTGGTTTGGGTGTATACTAGCCATGAGGGAGTGGCTGTGGCGTACTGACAACTAGGGTGTGACCAGCAGATCACTGCAATGAAAATATGGGCCATGTAGCGTTGTTGTCCTTCCCTGTAAGCGTAAGCGGAGTGGGCTGGCCTGGCGTATGCCAGTCCTGCGTGAGGCTGTGAAGAATGACTCCGGAGCTATGGGCGTGGCTCCGTCCTGGGCTGTATGAGGAATCAACTGATGCGGGTGTCCCTGTTGTAGTGCTGACGTCACCCGGGTCGCAAGCGCCAATGTGTCACTCTGTGAGCCAAGTTCCACAACATGGCCAACATGGAAGGTACGGGGAATCACTGACCCTACATTCATCCATAGTTCCACACATGAAAGATGGTGGACATGACACATCTAGGTGGATATGAATGTTTATTGCACATTCAGTGGAGTGTTGCAGCTGTAGCAATACAGGGCCATGCAAAGTTCAAGTTTCAGTTTTTGGCACATGGAGGGCAGCCAATTAGAGCCAAGCTTGTGTTCGGGGTTAGGCTGTGCCAACATATGTACTTATACAATTACTCCGCCAATCTCCAAGCACTTATAAATTCACTATACACTCTCCTTGCAGTACTCTAATGATCCAGTCTCTACATACGTACTTGTACAATGACCGAGAGAAAGTTACATAACCGAAGTTTTCCCCACTGCCAGAGGTAACATGGTTGCATACCCTGTCCACAGCACAATGCAATGTGGTAGGGCCCAGGGGCGGCATCTTGCATACATAATGAACACACAGACACAGATAGATAGTGGAACTGGGTACGGGCACGTGCGCTCAACTCATTTTTATTACCAGGGTCACATGTCCAGTGACGTCTGTGCTGGATGTGTGTGGGGTGAGTGTAAGCCAGCCGTCCGGGAATGGTTGGTGCTGGCAACAAGTACAACAGTAATCATTTGATCAGACACACAAATTCAATCGTAAGGGTCAATGATTTGTGCTGCACTAAGGTAGGGGCAACAGATGTGAAATAATACACACAAGATTGTATCGTAAAGGGTCCATGACTTGTGGTACACTGAGGTAGGGGCAGCAGATGTGAAATTATACACAAAACATTGTATTAATAAAGGGTTCATAAGTTGTGCTGCACTGAGATAGGGGCATCAGAAGCATTCAACGTGTGCGCAGCCAGCGATGATGTGTGGTGCGGGCGAGCCGCACTGGGAGCAATGTCTGTTGCCTACTGGACTGAGTCATCTGCAATCGCGACTCGATGTGAATTGTGAGCCCTGCTGACCACAGTGTAGGCCGGAGGCAGTGGTCAGGAAGAGCCCAGAGGCGTTGACTTGAGCTGCATACAGTTAGTGGTAGGTGTGGTGCTCAGCGTGTGCACAGCCAGCAATCATGCAATGTCTGTTGCCTACTGGACTGCGTCATCTGCAATCGCGTCTCGATCTGAATTGTGAGCCCTGCGGACCGCAGTGTAGGCCGGAGGCAGTGGTCAGGAAGAGTCCACATCCACGTGGCGTTGACTTGAGCTGCATAGAGTTAGTGGTAGGTGTGGCGCTCAGCATGTGCGCAGCCAGCGATGATGCAATGTCTCTTGCCTACTGGACTGCGTCATCTGCAATCGCGACTCGATCTGAATTGTGAGCCCTGCTGACCGCAGTGTAGATCAAAGGCAGTAGTCAGCACAGACATCAAGGAATGCTTTTTGTCACTTCCTCTTGACAAAATTCGAGGACATAGAGTACAATTCTGTCTGCAATTAATAAATCAAGACTCAATTTGAATTGTGAGCTCTGCTGTCCGCAATGTAGACTGCCATTCAGTGTTCCTTTGGACTTGCAAGATGAATTTGGTCATTGTACTAAAGCTATAACTGATATAAAACAAGTTCTTGAAGCAAAGATACTAAAAGGATATTATGTCGGTTTTAATGACGTAATACTTAGTTGCCTACTGGACTCTGCAATTAATGAATCAAGAGTCAATTTTAAATGTGAGCCCTGATGACCGCAGTGTAGGCCGGAGGCAGCGGTCAGCAAGGGCCCACAGCCACGTGGCGTTGAGTTGAGCTGTACAGTTAGTGGCACCTGAAGCACTCAGTGTGTGCGCAGTCTGCAATGATGCGTGGTCCGGGCGGGCCGCAATGGGATCAATGTCTCTTCCCTACTGGAGTGCGTCATTTGCAATCGCGACTCAATCTGAATTGTGAGCCCTGCTGTCCGCAGTGTAGATCGAAGGCAGTAGTCTGTACAGACATAAGTCTGTGGTGCTCTGCAGCTGGGATCGCAGCGGGCCTGTGTCGAGGAGGCCGGCGGTCACGGCGGATGCCTCGTGGCAGGGTGAGGGCTGCCGCCCTGGCAGATGCTTTGGCCTTCCCACAAGTGAACCACGCCCACAGCCCCAGCCTATTTATTCATACTTCTACGCTGGAGTGGCGTACGTTGGACCAGCACACTCCGCTTCCGCTTCCAGGGGGGGACAACACAGCTACATTACCGAGATCTTCCCCACTGCCTGAGGTAAAATGGTTGTGTCTATTGTCCACAACACTACAAGCTCCAGCAGTATATGTCCACATGGAGAGGTTTGTGCTCTGCATAGTGAGGTCTGTCCACCACATCACCGCTACACTTGGTATTGTGTGCATTTTTATTGATGGGTGACTTGCGTCCTTCACACATACTTGGTTGCCACATCTCCCAAGATTCAGCTATTGTGTGGCTGAGGGACCGTGCCATTTTTGGAAGGTCCGCTGTCCTGTTCTGCGCTGCCTCGGTGGTAGTAGGGAGGGAGGTGGTCCGGGGGAGGTCCTGAGGGTGATGGCAGTGGGTGTTGTGGCCTTATTGGGTGTCGGAGCTGCATGGTCAGTAGCTCTATGACATGTGCTGGTCTTCAGATGTGGTTCTGTGCTGGGCTCCCTTTCACACTGTAGGTAGTCGTCCTGCTTTACACCAGTAAAAGGCAGATGTTAAATTCCTACTGCTAACACAGCTTATCGCCTGTTTTTGGATCGCACCCCAGACTGGCTGCTCGTTCAAAATATCGGGAAGTGGTGTTTTCGTGTTATTTTTGCACGGGAACGCCTACTCTGCATATTATTAGCGTTAGTTGTCGCTCTCATTTGTGGCGAATTTTTTTGCGGAAGCTATTGTTGGAAAACTGGCGATATTGGCTGTTTTCACTAGGTTGAGAATGGAATGATAATTTAAAATCACTAAAAATACCATAGGTTTAGTGAACATTATAATTAGAAACTATCATTTAAAAAACGTTTGAAATTCACTGAAAAAACCATAGGTTTCAGGCACGTTATAGTTAGAAATTAGCATTTAAAAAACCTTAGAAATTCACTGAAAAAACCATAGGTTTCAGGGACGTTATAGTTAGAAATTATCATTTAAAAAACCTTTGAAATTCACTGAAAAAACCATAGGTTTCAGGGACGTTATAGTTAGCTGGACATTTCACTCGTACAAAACCATAGAAATTCCACTGTTATAGTTAGTTCAGCTAACTATAACTCGCGCCCGCAATGCACTGCTGATCACATCACATATTACATCATTCATGACATCACTGATGATATCACTGATCACATCTCAAATGACATCACTGATGACATCACTGATGACATCACTGATGACATCATCCATGTGACAATCTGATGCACCTTCTCACACCCTAATATAACCTTTGATACACCCACTCCAAAAAACTGAATACCATTTTTGAAACCATAGACACACCAATACTACTTACTACATATCTAATCACTGGTTCTTAGGTCTACACACTCATCCACTCATTCACCCATACAATCACTCATACATGCAGTCACTCATCAATACAACACTATCATATGCACTCATACACCTACACAGACACTCACACAGCAGCACTCATCCAGAGTTACTCACACACCTAGTCAGTCATGCAAATAATCAATCACACTTCCATTTACTGACCTATACAGTTATACACACAACACATCACTTATTCAAACAGAAAGAAACGCATAATTAGTCTCTTATACAATCACTGATACAAGTACACACTCATCCATACAGCCACTCTCACAATCACTAGCTCTCACGTATAGTCATTTATATACTCCAACTCTCACATACACTGTCTTTTACATATGTAGTTAGTTGGACATGTACCACTGAGACATCCATTCACTCACTAACACACCCATACACACACTCACACACGCATACAGCTGTTTCCACATGCACTCTTGAACCCATACACCCAGTGAATCAACCACTCACACATCTATGCACAGAGTCACACACCCCCACCCACTCACACAGACACTCAGGCACCCAATCAGATACTCACACAACCAATCAATAACCCATATAGACAGTCATCTAGCTACTCACCAACCCATGCAGCCACTTATACACGAACTGACAAACTAAACTGTGTGAATGTCTGTATCAGTCACTAACCCATGCATTCAGTAAGTCACATTTAATCACTCACTTATACAGTCAGTCATGCACCTACTAAATCATCCATTCAGACACTTATACACCCACTCATTCTTCAATACACCTTGGCCTATATATATATTAAACATATTTAAACTTTACAGAAACACACAGTCACTGGAAGATGTCATCAGTGGTGTCATTAGTGATGTCATTTGAGATGTCGTCAGTGATGTCATCAGTGATGTCACTGACCATGTCATGAATGATGTAATATGTGACGTCATCAGCAGGTCATTGTGGGGGCGTGAGTTATAGTTAGCTGAACTAACTATAACAGTGGAATTTCTATGGTTTTGTACGAGTGAAATGTCCAGCTAACTATAACGTCCCTGAAACCTATGGTTTTTTCAGTGAATTTCAAAGGTTTTTTAAATGATAATTTCTAACTATAACGTCCCTGAAACCTATGGTTTTTTCAGTGAATATATATATATATATATATATATATATATATATATATATATTATCTACTGGCGGTCGCCAGTAGATAGTTATAGTTAGGACGTATTTTCCATAGGAAATCCGCGACATTCTATTTGAAATAACTCTTGCGTCGGTTGACGAATCTTCGCGAAATTTTCAAACTTTATGGCCCGCTCCGGTCCGCTCCTACCCTGAAAGTCTCAGGGTGATTCGTCAAGCGGGGGCCGAGAAAAAGGGGGGTCCCAAAACGTGTTTTCCCCATTCATTTTCCCATAGGAAACTTTAGACACGGCTACAGCCCGAACTGCTGAACGGAATTACACCAAATTTGGCAAAGAGGTAGTTCTTGGTTCAGAAAGAACCCTTTTTGTTAAATGGTGTAAATCCGTTCAGTAGTTGCAGAGAAATTAAAAAAATAAGAGTCAAAAAATCAATTTCCCATAGGAAACTTTATGCAAGGCTACAGCCCGAACTGCTGAACGGAATTACACCAAATTTGGCAAAGAGGTAGTTCTTGGGTCAAAAAGAACCCTTTTTGTTAAATGGTGTAAATCCGTTCAGTAGTTGCTGAGAAAATCAAAAGTAAAAACACATATATATCTGGGCGGAGCCTAACCACACATGTCATCGTGAGATCTGATTGGCTGTCAGCACTTCATCCTGGAATTGCTGGCAGCCATCTTGGGACCAATATAAATGATAGTACCCCATTGAAATGCATTGTAGTGAATCGAAGATTTTGAGGGTTACCAAAAGGAGAACTATAAAGGGTGATAACAGACTTTAGTTACATTAGAATTCATTTGTTGATGGTACCATACTAATTTCAGGAATTGTGGTGTGTTCTAAGGTGATTTTACCCTGTGAAAAACCTTCTGCTGGGATATCATGAATCATGTTTGAGAGAAAACTATTTTCACATGCTTGTCCCATACAGTTTTGGAAGGTGCCCCAGAAGCTAAAATGAGAGCATATTTTCTGTAAATTCACATTATCTTTCTCAGTCATGTGAGAATGAAGTCTGACATTCTCAGTAAAACATGTACATCCAACAAGGGCAGAGACTGTCAGTTGATTCCTTTGTGTTCTACTGCAGCTTCCCAGAGTGTTCTAAAGAACAACTAGAGTGCTAACAGCCTTACTTATGACAAAAGTATGGCACACCTGAAGCCATCTTGATTAGAATAAACTGGTAACACTTAAAACATTTAATTTAAAATGGAACAAAATGATGGGGTTCATCTTGTCATAGAAATTATGGTTAGTGCTCTGGAAAGAAAAATTAGGACATGTTTCAAGTGTGATCTCAAATATCTTCCTGTTATATTTCAACAGGAGCAGCCTGTCAGTTGATGCCTTTGTGTTCTACTGCAGCTTCCCAGAGTGTTCTAAAGAACAACTAGAGCGCTAACTGTCTTACTTATGACAAAAGTATGGCACACCTGAAGCCATCTTGATTGGAATAAACTGGTAACACTTAAAACATTTAATTTAAAAAGGAACAAAATGATGGGGTTCATTTTGTCATAGAAATTATGGTTAGTGCTGTAGAAAGAAAAATTAGGACATGTTTTAAGTGAGATCTCAAATATCTTCCTGTTATATTTCAACAGGAGCAGCCTGTCAGTTGATGCCTTTGTGTTCTACTGCAGCTTCCCAGAGTGTTCTAAAGAACAACTAGAGTGCTAACAGCCTTACTTATGACAAAAGTATGGCACACCTGAAGCCATCTTGATTGGAATAAACTGGTAACACTTAAAACATTTAATTTAAAAAGGAACAAAATGAGGGGGTTCATTTTGCCATAGAAATTATGGTTAGTGCTGCAAAAAGAAAATTTAGTGCATGTTTTAAGTGAGATCTCAAATCCTCTTCTATTTCATTAGAAAATTCTGACATGCAGACTGAAACAATCACTTTCAATACCAGCAGTAGACTTCCAGTTAACTCCTTGGTGAGCAGTAGCTTTACTACAGTGATCTAATGAACAAATAGAGTAATAACATTCTGAATTTATGGCAAATGTGTGACACATCTGAATGCCTTCTTGATGGAATCAAAGTAAAAAAACTGAAAGTATTTCCTACTGAAGAGACTGCAGTAAATGATGAAATTAGGAAACTTCATAACAAAGAAGTCTTCCAAGATGGCCACCAGTGAAAAAAGAGCCCAAATGTAGCACAAATATTACCCAGATGTAGCCCACATATAGCCCAATGACAAAAGTGTGCAAAACACTTTTTATTTTTAGTTTTTTTGCAGTTTTATGTAGTGCAGACTGGTCAGGTATTGGAGCTTTGCATCTTAAAACATGACCCCCCTACACTACAAAAACACCACTGCACTACCCTAAACCCTAAAACACTACCCCAGCACGACCCCCTACACTACACAAGCACCACTGCACTATCCTAAACCCTAAAACACTACCCCCAGCATGACCCCGTACACTACACAAACACCACTGCACTACCCTAAACCCTAAAACACTACCCAAACACCACTGCACTACCCTAAAACATGACCCCCTACACTACACAAACACCACTGCACTACCCTAAACCCTAAAACACTACCCCCAGCACGACCCCCTACACTACACAAGCACTACTGCACTACCCTAAACCCTAAAACACTGCCCCCAGCACGACCCCCTACACTACACAAACACCACTGCACTACCTTAAACCCTAAAACACTACCCCCAGCACGACCCCTACACTGCCCGAACACCACTGCACTGCCCTAAACCCTGAAACACATACCCTAGCACGACCGCCTACACTGCCCGAACACCACTGCACTGCCCTAAACCCTGAAACACCACCCCCTTCACGACCCCCTACACTGCCCGAACACCACTGCACTGCCCTAAACCCTGAAACACCACCCCCAGCATGACCCCTACACTGCCCGAACACCACTGCACTGCCCTAAACCCTGAAACACTACCCCCAGCAAGACCTCCTACACTGCCCGAACACCACTGCACTGCCCTAAACCCTGAAACATCACCCCCAGCAAGACCCCCTACACTGCCCGAACACCACTGCCCTAAACCCTGAAACACCACCCCCAGCATGACCCCCTACACTGCCCGAACACCACTGCACTGCCCTAAACCCTGAAACACCACCCCCTGCACGACCCCCTACACTGCCCGAACACTACTGCACTGCCCTAAACCCTGAAACACCATCCCCAGCACGACCCCCTACACTGCACGAACACCACTGCACTGCCCTAAATCCTGAAACACTACCCCCAGCAAGACCCCCTACACTGCCCGAACACCACTGCACTGCCCTAAACCCTGAAACACCACCCCCAGCAAGACCCCCTACACTGCCCAAACACCACTGCCCTAAACCCTGAAACACCACCCCCAGCAAGACCCCCTACACTGCCCGAACACCACTGCACTGCCCTAAACCCTGAAACACCAGCCCCAGCACGACCCCTACACTGCCCAAACACCACTGCACTGCCCTAAACCCTGAAACACCACCCCTGCACGACCCCCTACACTGCCCGAACACCACTGCACTGCCCTAAACCCTGAAACACCACCCCCAGCATGACCCCCTACACTGCCCGAACACCACTGCACTGCCCTAAACCCTGAAACACCACCTCCTGCACGATCCCCTACACTGCCCGAACACTACTGCACTGCCCTAAACCCTGAAACACCACACCCAGCAAGACCCCCTACACTGCCCGAACACCACTCCCTAAACCCTGAAACACCACCCCCAGCAAGACCCCTACACTGCACGAACACCACTGCACTGCCCTAAACCCTGAAACACCACCCCCAGCACGACCCCCTACACTGCACGAACACCACTGCACTGCCCTAAACCCCGAAACACTACCCCCAGCAAGACCCCCTACACTGCCCGAACACCACTGCCCTAAACCCTGAAACACCACCCCCAGCAAGACCCCCTACACTGCCTGTACACCACTGCACTGCCCTAAACCCTGAAACACTACCCCCAGCATGACCCCCTACACTGCCCGAACACCACTGCACTGCCCTAAACCCTGAAACACCACCCCCAGCACGACCCCCTACACTGCCCGAACACCACTGCACTGCCCTAAACCATGAAACACCAGCACCAGCACGACCCCCTACACTGCCCGAACACCACTGCACTGCCCTAAACCCTGAAACACCACCCCCAGCACGACCCCCTACACTGCCCGAACACCACTGCACTGCCCTAAACCCTGAAACACCAGCCCCAGCACAACCCCGTACACTGCCCGAACACCACTGCACTGCCCTAAACCCTGAAACACCAGCCCCAGCACGACCGCCTACACTGCCCGAAAACCACTGCACTGCCCTAAACCCTGAAACACCAGCCCAAGCAAGACCCCCTACACTGCCCGAACAACACTGCACTGCCCTAAACCCTGAAACACCACCCCCAGCAAGACCCCCTACACTGCCCGAACACCACTGCACTAAAGCCTGAAACACCACCCCCAGCAAGACCACCTACACTGGCCGAACACCACTGCACTGCCCTAAACCCTGAAACACCACCCCTGCACGACCCCCTACACTGCCCAAACACCACTGCACTGCCCTAAACCCTGAAACACCACCCCTGCACGACCTCCTACACTGCCGGAACACCACTGCACTGCCCTAAACCCTGAAACACCACCCCCTGCACGACCCCCTACACTGCCCAAACACCACTGCACTGCCCTAAACCCTGAAACACCACCCCCTGCACGACCCCCTACACTGCCTGAACACCACTGCCCTAAACCCTGAAACACCACCCCCTACACTGCACGAACACCATTGCACTGCCCTAAACCCTGAAACACCACCTCCAGCAAAACCCCTACACTGCCTGAACACCATTGCTCTGCCCTAAATCCTGAAACACTAGCCCCAGCATGACCCCTACACTGCCCAAACACCACTGCACTGCCCTAAACCCTGAAACACCACCCCCAGCATGACCCCTACACTGCCCGAACACCACTGCACTGCCCTAAACCCTGAAACACCAGCCCCAGCAAGACCCCCTACACTGCCCGAACACCACTGCACTGCCCTAGACTCTGAAACACCAGCCCCAGCAAGACCCCCTACACTGCCCGAACACCACTGCACTGCCCTAAACCCTGAAACACCAGCCCCAGCATGACCCCCTATACTGCCCGAACACCACTGCACTGCCCTAAACCCTGAAACACCAGCCCCAGCACGACCACCTACACTGCCCGAACACCACTGCACTGCCCTAAACCCTGAAACACCAGCCACAGCACATCCCCCTACACTGCCCGAACACCACTGCACTGCTTAAACCCTGAAACACCAGCCCCAGCACGACCCCCTACACTGCCCGAACACCACTGTACTGCCCTAAACCATGAAACACCAGCCCCAGCACGACCCCCTACACTGCCCGAACACCACTGCACTGCCCTAAATCCTGAAACACCACCCCTGCATGACCCCCTACACTGCCCGAACACCACTGCACTGCCCTAAACCCTGAAACACCACCCCTGCAGCACCCCCTACACTGCCCGAACACCACTGCACTGCCCTAATCCCTGAAACACCACCCCCTGCACCGCCCCCTACACTGCCCGAACACCACTGCACTGCCCTAAACCCTGAAACATCACCCCCAGCACGACCCCCTTTACTGCTCGAACACCACTGCACTGCCCCAAACCCTGAAACACCACCCCCAGCACGACCCCCTACACTGCCCGAACACCACTGCCCTAAACCCTGAAACACCACCCCTGCACGACCCCCTACACTGCCCGAACACCACTGCACTGCCCTAAACCCTGAAACACCACCCACTACACTTCCCAAACACCACTGCACTGCCCTAAACCCTGAAACACCACCCCCAGCATTACCCCCTACACTGCCCAAACACCACTGTACTGCCCTAAACCCTAGAACACTACCCCCAGCACGACCCCCTACACTACCCGAACACCACTACACTACCCTAAACCCTAAAATACTACCCCCAGCACGACCCCCTACACTACCCGAACACGACTGCACTGCCCTAAACCCTCAAACACTCCCCCAGCACGACCCCCTACACTACCCGAACACCACTGCACTGCCCTAAACCCTAAAACACTCCCCCAGCATGACCCCCTACACTACCCGAACACCACTGCACTGCCCTAAACCCTAAAACACTCCCCCAGCACGACCCCCTACACTACCCAAACACCACTGCACTGCCCTAAACCCTAAAACACTACCCCCGCATGACCCCCTACACTACCCAAACACCAATGAACTACCCTAATCCCTAAACCACTACCCCCCGCATGACCCCTCCACTACCCTAAACCCTAAAACACTACCCCTGCATGACTCCCTACACTACCCAAAGACCACTGCACTACCCTAAACCCTAAAACACGACCTCCTACACTACACAAACACCACTGCACTACCCTAAACCCTAAAACACTACCCGCTACACTACACAAACACCACTGCACTACCCTAAACCCTAAAACACTACCCCCAACAGTACCCCTACACTACCCAAACACCACTGCACTAACCTAAACCCTAAAACACTACCCCCAGCAGTACCCCCTACACTACCCAAACACCACTGCACTACCCTAAATCACTACCCCCAGCATGACCCACTCCACTACCCAAACACCACTGCACTACCCTAAACCCTAAAACACTACCCCCAGCACGACCCCCTACACTACCCAAACACCACTGCACTACCCTAAACCCTAAAACACTCCCCCAGCACGACTCCCTACACTACCCAAACACCACTGCACTACCCTAAACCCTAAATCTACCCCCAGCATGACCCCCTACACTACACAAACACCACTGCACTACCCTAAACCCTAAAACACTACCCCCAGCACGACCCTCTTCACTACCTAAACACAACTGCACAATTTGTTACAGGCGTTGCAACGCAGGCCTGTGGTGCTTACTGGAAGTACCTAGTGGGCTAGTTGGGCCCCAGGGACCCTCAGGATTCAAGGTGACCTAATCCCCCAACTTAAAACGCACCACGGGGCGCGTTTGCACAGTGGTGAAGCGAGGGGCGGGGCCTCAGGTGACATGTGCGCAAACACGCCCTGTGGTTCGTTTTAAGTTGGGGAATTAATTCCCTTTGAATCCTGAGGGACCCTGGGGCCAACTAGCCCACCAGGTACCTTCAGTAAGCACAACAGAGTTGCGTTGCAGAGAGGTGAAAAAGGTGCGTGGCCTCGGAACGCCTCTCTGCAACTCAGCTCTGTGGTCCTAACTGTAGGTACCTGGGGGGCTAGTTGGGCCCCAGGGACCCTCAGAATTCAAGGAGACTTAATCCCGCAACTTAAAACGCGCCACGGGCTGCGTTTGCACACATGTCACCTCAGGCCCCCCCCTCCCTTCACCACTGTGCAAACGCGCCCTGTAGCGCGTTTTAAGAGGTAGTTTTAATCCCCCTGCCCTATTATGTACTAGGGACTTGCAGAGGAGGTTATGCTAATAACAGGGGTACCCCAACGCATAGTGTTCCCTAGTGTATGTAGGTGTTTTTACTGTATTCTAAGTGTCTTTTAGCATAGCACTGGCTCTGGTTAGTCAGAGTCAGTTACCACCAGTACCCGTCTGAAAAAGTTGTGGGCACAGGATGATTTTGCAACAAGGCCTCTTTCTGCTCCTCTGTTGGTTCTTTCTGCACATCTTTTGCTTCTTTCTGTGCGTTTTTTCTTCTTTCTTCACATGTCCTACCTCTGTAGGCATAGTTAGAAATTAGCATTTTAAAAAACCTTTGAAATTCACTTAAAAATCATAGGTTTCAGGCACGTCATAGAGGTACTCACACACCTAGTCAGTCATGCAAAAAACTTAATCACACACCCATTTACTCACCTATACAGTTATACACACACCAGCTCACTTACTCATACAAATACTAGCACATTCTTACACTCTTATACAATCACTGATACAAGTACACACTCATCCATACAGCCACTCTCACAATCACACACTCTCACTTATAGCCATTTATATACTCCAACACACATATATACTGCCTTTCACATATGTAGTTACTCACACATGTAACACTGAGATATACATTCAATCACTAACACACCCATACACACACTCACCCACCCATACAGTCCATCACAGATGCACTCTTGAAACCATGCACCCAGTGAATCACCAACTCACACATCTATGCACAGAGTCACACACACCCCACCCACACAAACACTCAGGCACCCATACAGATACTCAGACAATCAATCAATAACCCATGTAGACACTCATGTAGCTATTCAGAAAGCCATGCAGCCGCTTACAAACCAACAGACAGACGGATACAGACATTCACACAGTTTAGTCACTAACCCATGCATTCAGTAAGATACATTTAATCACTCACTTGTAGAGTCAGTCACTCACGTACTAAATCATCCATTCAGACACTTATACACCCACTCATTCTTCAATACGCCTTTCCCAATATATATTAAACATATTTAAACTTTACAGAAACACACAGTCACTGGATGATGTCATCAGTGATGTCATTTGAGATGTCATCAGTGATGTCATCAGTGATGTCACTGACCATGTCATGAGTGATGTAATATGTGACGTCATCAGCAGTGCATTGCGGGGCGCGAGTTATAGTTAGCTGAACTAACTATAACGGGGAATTTCTATGGTTTTGTACGAGTGAAATGTCCAACTAACTATAACTGTCCCTAAAACCTATGGTTTTTTCAGTGAATATATATATATATATATATATATATATATATATATATATATATATATATATATATATATATATATATATATATATATATATATATATATATATGGGAAACATCCTGAAGAACGACTCCGGAACAACGAGTTCCGGAGTCACGCAAGCCGAACAACGACTTGCATGAACAACGACTTAGCCTGAACCACGCATCTGCGTGGTTCAGGCTAAGACGGTCTAGTGTTCGTGCAGGGCGGAGTTCAGAGGAGCGTCGGACAGGAACAGGTAAGAGGTTTTGGGGTTAGTTTTAAGGGGTGGGGGTTTGGGTTAGTTTTAAAGGGGGTGGGGGATTCGGGTTTGGTTTTTAGGGGCTTGGAGGGATCGTGTAAGATTTTAGGGGTGGGAGGGGATCGAGTTAGTTTTTAGGGAGTTGGGGAGAATCAAGTTAGTTTTAAGGAGGTGGGGGGTACGTGTTAGTTTATAGGGGCTTGGAGGCGTTGTGTAAGTTTTAAGGGGTGGGAGGGGATCGAGTAAGTTTTTAGGGGGTGGGGGTTCGAGTTAGTTTTTAGGGGCTTGGAGGGATCATGTACGTTTTAGGGGTGGGAGGGATCGAGATAGTATTTAGGGGTGGGGGTTCAGGTTAGTTTTTAGGCGCTTGGAGGGATTGTGTTAGTTTTTAGGGGTGGGAGGGGATCGTGTTAGGTTTTTAGGGGGTTGGGGAGAATCGAGTTAGGTTTTAGGGGTGGGAGGGGATCATGTTCGTTTTTAGGGGGAGAGGATCGTGTTAGTTTTTAGGGGTTGGGGAGAATAGAGTTAGTTTTTAGGGGGCTGGGGAGAATCGAGTTAGTTTTAAGGGGGTAGGAGGGGTATGAGTTAGTATTTAGGGGTGGGGGAATTCGTGGTACAGTATGTCGTGGTTCTTTACTTAGTGGTTTAGATTGGGTCGTTGTTTAGAATTCGTGGTTTAGGCACTCGTGATTAAGGAGGTAGTGGTTTAATCATACAATCTATATATATATCAGCATGTGAATCCCACAGTATCCAGCCACAGCGGCGCAACACGAGGGCACAGACTCCAAGGCAGTGATGATGGCAAAGTGTCTTTATTTAAGTATCAATGTCCAAAATGACGCGTTTCGGCCGCCAGACATGCGGCCTTGTTCACATAGTGCACTGCATGTGAAAGGGTGCTTTATATACATAGGTGGTGAGTAGTAGTCTTTTTACAGTGTTTAACATTTTACCACATGAGTTGGCAATTTTACTACAGTAAACTGCTTTACTGTAGTGATAGTTTACTGCTGGAGGTGAGTCAGCAGTTAACCAGGCACAGGGCAATATATATACATGGAGATAGAAGACATCTGTAACGCTTGTGTGTGTGGGAAGGTATGAGTGTTAGAACGGCTGTGCATGTTGCAGAGGTTGCCTAACTATGTGTTTTGTGGCGCCACTGCATTCGCGATAAGGAATCATGAGTCCTAAAACCGTGGAAATCCGAGGCAAATGTGGAGATCACAGTAAGTAACCCGTGTGTGAATGGAGTGTCACAATGGTCGGGCGTGATCTAACTCAAAGAGGCTGAGTATAATTAGGCAGGCTAACTATTGCCAAGTGTACACTCATGTATTGGAGTATATCTAATGCCAGGTGATCTGTTCTACCTCAGTGAGTTGTGCCGTTTGTGGTATATTTAATATAAATTAAATATAAAAAGCGCCACAAAAAAATATATGTATATAGGCCAGCCATAGTATGTTTATTTACAGCTTGGTGCCAGGTGTGGGAAAAAGATGTTAAAAAGTCAACTGGTACTACTCATATGTGGGTGCTAATAATGTGTAATGTGAAAGGGAGGGGAGTGCTGGGTTAAAAGAGTGAGACTATGAGTGAATACTAGTTGGCAAAATTGGACGGAACAGTATGGTCCAATGTGTAAAATGGATATTCACACACAGGGTATATGTGTAATCAAGAAACTAAAATTGTTTCAATTATTAACAAAGTCCACTTGACACAATCCCGCGTGGGTTTTCAATGTAGTAGGTTACAAATGACATGCTCAAATAAAATATATTCAGTCATATGCATACAAAACATAAGTTAATCAGTGTACTGAAAAAGAAGTCAGGTTATACAGAATTCATGGCACAAATGCACAAATAGTATAAGGTTTCAGAGAAGGGAGCCAAGGTTACAGACAGATGTAGTTCCGATTTAACTGAGATGTTTAAAATGGATTCATGAATTTGGTTGGTTGAAGTGGACACCATAGGCCTGAATGCTATTAGATTATATGGAATGTTTTAATTTAAACATCATGTGTGACTCCATTTTATAGGAAGTTGTGCATATCCTCACTGATGTTCAGTCCTGCGGGGCACTTAGTATTAAATTCAATGATGTATTTTCTCTCTAGTTGTCGCAGGAGCTTCTCCCGGTTACCACCCCTCATAAGTGCTGGTATGCAATCAATCAGTGAGTAATGTAGATTGTTAAGGTTGTTATTGTGCTTTTCCTTGAAATGTCTCGCTACCGGGTATGCTGAGTCATTATTGACTATGGCCCTGAGATGTTGTAGGATGCATTGGTGTACTGGTAGCTTAGTGCTGCCAATGTACCAAAGGTTGCATGAACAGACAAGCAAATAGATAGCAAACTCAGTCTTACATGTGAGGTGATGTTTAATGATCAGGGGATTCTGTCTGAAAGCTGAAACAACTTGGGTAATGTTTTTACCAAATTTGCAAGCCCTGCAGCTATTGCATTTAACAAATCCTTTGGTGTCTGTCAGCCAGTTACCTTTCGAAATGACCTCTGGACTATTTCTCACCAGGGCATTGTGCACTGAAAATGCACGCTTGTAAGTAATATCAGGCTGGTGTGTTACTATTGGGCCTAGAATGGGATCTGATCTAATGATGCCCCAGTGTTTGTTAATGACTGATCTGATGTTGCGGGCTTCTGTGTTGAATGTTGTGATGAGCCTGGTAGTGATACTTTGTTTCTGCTCTAGAATGGGGATGTTAGTGTCAACTTCGCGACCTACAGTAAGGAGGTCTTCCCTAGGAATTAAGTTGGCTCTGTTCATGGCTTTTCTGATGTTGGCTATGGAGTAACCTCTAGCTCTAAAGCGTTGGAATGCATCTTCCTGACAATGTGTTAGATCAGTGGGTGAGCTACAGATCCTACGCAGGCGTAGCATTTCTCCGTGGGGTTTGCTCGCAATCAGGTGTTTAGGGTAAAAACTGGCGGCATGAAGTGTTGAGTTCCCTGCCGTAGGCTTCCTATGTAGTTTAGAGTTCAGTTTGCCACCTCCCACAAATAACTCTACATCAAGGAATTCAATAGATGTTTTACTGATGTTGGCATTGAATTCAAGGTTAAGGGTGTTTGAATTGATTGTTTCAATAAAAGCTTTTGCACTGATGGTGTCCCCCTTCCAAATAACGAAGACATCATCTATAAACCTTAACCAGGTGATTACATTGTTATTCCAGGTTTCGTGCAGGTGTCCCCTCAGAGTCTGCTCCTCCCAAGCTCCTACATGTAGACAAGCGTAGCTCAGTGAAAAGCATGCTCCCATGGCCACTCCCCTTAATTGATGGTACACTTTTTTGTTGAATAGGAAGTAGTTGTGGAACAAACACCATTCAATGAGGAAAAGCAAGAATTCATTGTGTTTATAGCAGTTTATCGGTTTTTTATCCAAAAAGTGCTTGCATGCTGCGATACCATCACTGTGTCTGATGCTTGTATAAAGCGAGGTGATGTCGAGCGACATGAGCAGATAGTCATTGCACCATGGGATATCTTTAATTTTCAATAAAAAGTCACTCGTGTCTCTAAGGTATGTTGGTAGGCTTGAGACCATATCTTGTAGGAAGTAGTCAACATATCTGGAGATGTTTTCGCACATATTCTTTTTGGCTGATATGATGGGACGCCCAGGTATGGGATCTGAGTTCTTGGGTACTTTGGGTAAGAAGTACAGGATCGGGAGCACCGGGGAATCTGTGTTTAGGAAAGAAAATTCATCTTTACTGATAATCCCTTGCGCTCTGTAGGAGATGAGGTGCTTTCTTAGATCTTTATTGCTTGTGGCTATTTCTTTATGGCTTGAAGTTTTGTAACACTGTTGGTCTGTAAGATGCCTGTCAGATTCTGCGAGGTACAAATGTCGTGGCCACAGGACAATATTACCCCCCTTGTCCGCTTTATTGATGATCACTTCATTCTCTTTTTGCAGTTTTCTCATTGGGTTGTGATAACCTTGATTAATCTCTGGGCGGGTGTTTCTGTGTCGCTTGCCTTTCTTCCTGAGATGCAGGGATTTTAATTCATCAGTGATGACATCGCTGAAAATGTCTATCGCATCTCTTGGCATCATTGGTGTAAAGATAGAGTGCGGTTTGAAAGGACTTGGTACTCTCACGGTATCAGTGATGCTTACATCGCTGGAGCTTTGTTGCGTGGCAGTTGTTCCTTCAGCGAACTCTAGCTCAATTAGAGTATGTATGATTGGAATGTCAGAGACTGTGAGGATTGTATCAGAGGGTAACGGATTACTAGGTGTATTCTGGGCGTTGCCGCTACTTTTTTGTTTGAAGAATTTTATGAGCTTGAGTTTTCTTATGAATTTATATACATCAATGCGGGTGCTGCAATAATCAAAGCTACTTTCCGGACAAAAAGTGAGACCAAGTGAGAGAAGTTGTTTTTGCGCCTCCGTGAGATTGATGTTGCTCAGGTTGATAATTGTCTTGGTGTCTGTGCTGCCTAACGCCTCCAGTTTCCTTTCCTCTTGTTTCCTTGCTTGGGTTTTTCGGATTTTTCTCCTTTCGCGCCTCCTGCGGTTGCGTCTGCGCTTTGATTCTTTGGTGCCCTTGGTCTGAGTGTTTGCCTTCGGTCCAGGACTAAAAAATCAAGTTCTTGAGCCAAGCTAGCACCCACTCCATCAGTCGCGGTGCCCCTGAATCCTCCATCATCTGATTCTGAGCCACTTCCCAATGCTGAGCTCAGATCTGACATCGATGCAGAGTCTGTGGCTTCAACGATAGAAAGAGTTGTTATTTGCGCATTTTGCTGGGGCAATTTATTAAGTCTTTGTTTCCTGATGTTGTCGTAGCGTTTGGCAAAGGTGAATATTTGCCCGCATTCATAGTCCGCTTTATCGTGGGCAAATTTAAATACCTTTCGCGTTTTAATGGTTTCCTCGTGTTTTTTGAGGCGGGAAGCAATCTCCTCTCTGCCTTTTGTTATTGCTTCCTGTTGTTCACAACTGCTGAGCTCAGCGTTGATGCGATCAATCTCTGTAAGTGTTTTTGAGCGATCGATTTCGGCTTATTTGATCAGGATGTTGACCAACCTCATAGATGCCTCCAAGTTGCTCTCCGCCCATTCTTTGAGCATGTTAGGATTAGGGTTGTCAAAGCTTGGCGCCAACATTATTCTAAGTCCACAGGGGACTCGGCCCGCATCTCTGTATTTTTGCAGTGATTTTGACTCCCACCATTTGGTGATTTCAGTTCGTAGCAACTTTTCCAGTACTTTGAGTTTGCTTTTGTAATTTTCATTGGCTGTGTCGTATTGCGCATTAGCCGTTCGTGGCTGATTGTGGACAGTGGGCAAATTGTCAAATAATGCTTCTAACGCTGCTTCCCTTTCAGGCAGCGCTTTGTTGGACATGATGATTAGCTGTAAATGTATATGCCTGGTCGACAACAAGCAAAAACTGATTCGCAAATGCGGTGTGCTTGTGCAGGCGCCAACAGTGCTCCTCTTAAACCTGATCAGTTGCTACATGCAGCTCTTACTCACCACTCGGTGCTTTATGTGCAGCTAGGTCCTCCGACTCAACTTCAACCTCAGGCACGATGGTTTTCCTGGCGTGCAAAAATCTAGCAATCAGGGTGCCGTAGATAGTTATAGTTAGGACCTATTATCGATAGGAAATTCGTAACATTCTTTTCCCAATAACTTTGGCCCCGGTTGACGAATCTTCGCGAAATTTTCAAAACTTATGGCCTGTTCCGGTCCGCTCCTATCTTGAAAGATTCGGGGTGATTCATCAAGTGGGTGCCGAGAAAAAAGGGGGGTCCCAAAACGTGTTTTCTCCATGTTAATTCCCATAGGAAACTTTAGACACGGCTACAGCCAAAACTGCTGAACGGAATTACACCAAATTTGGCAAAAAGGTAGTGCTTGGCTCAGAAAGCACCCTTCTTAAACATGGTGTAAATCCGTTCAGTAGTTGCTGAGAAAATCAAAAATAAAGTTTCGATATTTAGAGGCACGGAGGATCCGCGGACACTACCGACTACGAGCTTTATTCTAATTGTCTGTCAACACTCCAAACCAGGAAGTGTTGGCAGCCATCTTGTGACTCGGTAGAACCGAGTCACAAGAAAACAGAAAAACAGTTGCGTAAAACAAGAAAAGGGGGCAGGGTAGAAACACCCTGACCCCCTAGGCCTGCTCAGGGTGTCCCACAAGGACCCCCAGGGCCCAAAAAAACATTTTTTTAAATAAAAGCACTGAGATGCGCAGAGGATCCGCGTATCCGGCCGCGAAAACAAAAAAATGAAGCGCGGGCTTCCGCGCTTCATTAATATTTAGCCCCCGGGTGGGCCAGGTCCCGGAGGCAGTGAAAAAAATAAGTGTGGGGGGTCCCAATCCCCCCCACACTGCCCCGGGGACCGCCACCCCCCGGGGCTTTGCATAAATATTTGCGGGGGCACACGGCCCCCCCGCAGCCTCGGGGACCACCACCCCCAGGGCTTTGATTAATTATTTGCAGGGGGTACACTGCCCCCCGCAGCCCCGGGGACCGCCACCCCCCCCGGGCTTCTTTTTTTTAAAGAAATACCTGTGTGGGGGGCTCGAGCCCCCCCATATGCCCCGGGGACCGCCACCTCCCCGGGGCTCTAATTATTCAAATGTGGGGGTCCTCACGGACCCCCAAGCCCCGGGGACCACCACGTCCCCAGGGCTTTGCAAATGGTGGGAGGCGGGCTGCGCGGCCCCCTCCTGGAGCCAGTGATGGCCCTGGGGACCGCCACCCCCCAGGGCCGGCTCCTGCAGTGTCCCGGGGTGCCCACCCCCAGGACACTGCTGTTTGCAATGACAGGGCGGGAGCCTCGTGGCTCCCACCCTGTCATTGTGAACTGCTTTGCTTCATTGAAGCGAGAGCAGGGAAACCTGCTCTCGCTTCAATGAAGCAAAGCAGATTGCTTTTCCACACGGGGAGCTGCATGTTAGCAGCTCCCCATGTGGAAAAGCAATGCTGGCTCCCGTAGGACACGGGGAGCCGGCGGGACCGTGGGGGGATTGGGGACCCCCCCACGGTCCCCAACGGACAGGGCCGGCCCTGGGGGATGGGGTCCCGGGGCCAGAAGTGGCCCAGGAGGGGGGTCACGCGGCCCCCTCCCCTGTTTTAAAAAAAAATGGAGAGGCCAGGCCCCGGGGGATGGGGTCCCCGGGGCCGTATTTGGCGTTGCAGAGAGGTGTAAAAAGGGGCGTGACCTCTGAACACCTCTCTGCAAAGCAGCTCCCTGGCGCATACTGGAGGTACCTGGTGTGCTAGTTGGCCCCCAGGGACATTCAGGATTGAAGAGGAATTAATTCCCCGAATTAAAATGCGCCACAGGGCGTGTTTGCACACATGTCACCTCAGGCCCCGCCCCATTCCTTCACTACTGTGCAAACGCGCCTCCTGGCGAGTTCTAAGTTGGGGAATTAATTCCCCTTGAATACTGAGGGTCCCTGGGGGCCAACTAGCCCACCAGGTACCTTCAGTATGCGCCAGGGAGCTGCGTTGCAGAGAGGTGTTCAGAGGCCACGCCCCTTTTTACACCTCTCTGCAACGCAGCTCTGTTGCGCTTACTGGAGGTACCTGGTGAGCTAGTTGGACCCCAGGGACCCACAGGATTCAAGGGGACTTTATCCCCCAACTCAAAACGCACCATGGGGTGCGTTTGCATAGTGGTGAAGGGAGGGGGCGGGGCCTGAGGGGACATGTGTGCAAACACGCCCTGTGGCGCGATTTAAGTTGGGGAATTAATTCCTCTTCAATCTTGAGGGTCCCTGGGGGCCAACTAGCCCACCACTTACCTCCAGTAAGCGCCACTGCGCTGCGTTGCAGAGAGGTGGCCCAGGCCATGCCCATTTTTACGCCACTCTGCAACGCAGAACTGTGGCGCTTACTGGAGGTAAGTGGTGGGCTAGTTGGCCCCCAGGGACCCTCAGGACTCAAGGGGACTTAATCCCCCAATTTACAACGCACCAGGGGGTGCGTTTGCGCAGTGGTGCAGGGAGGGGGCGTGGCCTGATGTCACAAGTGTGCAAACGCGCCCTGTGGCGCGTTTTAAGTTGGGGAATTAAGTCCCTTGAATCCTGAGGGTCCCTGGGTGCAACTAACCCACCAGGTACGTCCAGTAAGTGCCACAGAGTTGCATTGCAGAGAGGTGTATAATGGGGCATGGCCTTGGACCACCTCTCTGCAACGCAGCTCTGTGGTGCTTACTGGAGGTACATGGTGGGCTAGTTGGAGCCAGGGACTCTCAGGATTCAAGGGGACTTAATCCCCAGCTTAAAACGTGCCACAGGGCGCCTTTGCACAGTGGTAAAGGGAGGGGCGGGGCCTGAGGTGACATGTGTGCAAACACGCCCTGTGGCGCGTTTAAAGTTGGGGAATTAAGTCCCCTTTAATCCTGAGGGTCCCTGGGGCCAACTAGGCCACCAGGTACCTCCAGTAAGCGCCAGAGGCCTGCGTTGCAGAGAGGTGGTCCAGGCCATGCCCCTTTTTACACCTCTCTGCAACGCAGCTCTGTGGCGCTTACTGGAGATACCTGATGGGCTAGTTGGACCCCAGGGACCCTCAGGATTATAGGTTATGTACCTATAAACGAATATTATGGACCTAAAAGGAATAGCTATAGGCAATCTACATAACGATCAATATGCAGTAGTTATATTGTGGGAGTAATAAGACTCACAGTACAACGTGGTGCACCTAATAATAAAAATAAGTGATGTGAGAGAAACTATAAATGACTAAAATAGAGAAACAGAACACCGGCATGAAACTAGGAAGTGAGCCATTGATCCTTATTCTTAACTGATAGGTTAGTCTTACATCAAAGCTATCCACCTGTAGGTCCCTACAATATGGATTCCAGAAGGTGAATACAAGAATTCAGTCCTCAACGTCTGGCTTTCTATACCAAGCCAACTACAATATACATAAAGCCTATCTGTTTCAAAATAATTAAAATATGTGAAAGTGATTAAAACAATATAGAACCTCTCATTCTGGGATACTCAGTGAAGGCATTTTAAATTCAATACATTTTTTGTCCAATATGTGTTGCTAGCTCCTCCCCACTGTTGAGCCCATTGGGAATTTTCGTATTGAGCTCAATTATGTATCTGGATTCTGCCACGCGCAACATTTTCTCCCTGTCACCACCTCGTGGATGTGCTAGGATCCTATCAATTCCAAAGAATGTAATCAGATTCGAATTGCTGGCATGTTTCTCTAAATAATGCCGAGCCACTGGGTAATTCAAATCCCCATGTGTAACTGCCCTCATGTGCTGTAAAATTCTGATTTTCTATTGCAGTTTCGTGCTGCAGAAAGTGCTCTTAGGAATAGCAGATTGATATTGCTGCCTTTGGCACTTTATCTGAACTCAGCACAAGCTGTCATAGCATGAAAAATATACATGTACAATAATGGATAAAGTGAAATTGTTTATGGGTACATAACCCTTGATTGTAGACAGCGCAAATTTGTAACGCTACTTTGTACATGTAATTTACAATTCGGTATATTACCTGAATTAGTGCAAGCTGTCATAGCATGCAATACATATGTATATAAATGTATAGAATATTCTTATAGTACTGGAATTAGTGCCATAATGCGGATGCACAAGCTATAATTGCCTAGCATGCCGATGGGCAGTGCGATTGATTGTTTCAAATTTCCAAAGTATGCGTCTACAGATGGGATATTCAAAGTATATTATGGTTAAAAAGCGATCATAGGCTTAAAATCTGTTGCAATAATGAAGTTACCATAGATGTGAAATTCAAGCGATTATATGTTGTGGTTTCACGTTATAATTGGGCTAAATGAATTGGGAATTTGCTCACATTGCAGACGATCATGGCAGTATGTTTTCACCGTTTATCAAACTGTGACCTGTATTTCTATGGGAGATGGAGCACAGGTCATCAACTTGAAAAAGGCTACGCCGAAACGCGTCGTTGTGGACACAATAAATGAATTGTGTTGTCCTTTGGTGTGCCGCTGTTCTTCATTTGGGATTGCTCAAAAACGAACGATTTTTGGTATATATTTAGCGGCTGTCGTTGCCGCTGCTGGCACCGGTGTCGAAAGGAAGGGATTGGCTATTATCGGCAAACCTTTTGGATCTTACACAATTGCCGTTCCCGCCGCTCCACACCACATGACTGATTCTCTGTCGGGTAAGCTAGTGTGAGTGAGGGTGTGCTGAGGTTTGCCCAGATTCCTTGTCGGAGGGCGGGGGCTCTGGGTAGAACTCAGTACATTCACGCAATATCACGGGAGCTGCCGGTGATTGTAGAAGAATTGGAGCAGACACATTACTCTGGCTTCGAGTAGCTAAGGGTATCGAAGGACAAGTTAAATCAGAAATTTTAACGAAGAATGAATGAATGGGAATCCGCAAGGAAGGCAGAAGCACTCTCCCTTTTTGATGAAGAACTGGATTCTGAAACTGTTTCATCAGTTTCGGCAGGAGGGGGTCAACCGGTGGAATCATCCCTGAAACAAAAACTGGCATTGTATGAGAAACTTTCAAAAAGAGAACTGAACAAATGGTGAGAGGTCACTTCCCTCACAAATTATATTGAAGTCAACAGAGTTCCGCGGGGATTAAGAATTGCTATTATACCGACATATGAAAACCCTAACCCCGAACTGTTGAAAGAATGGGCGACCTATATGGCAAAAACTTGTAAGGGCATGATTGAAATGCTGGTCAAATATGCCAAAATTGATTTAGATACCACTCGTGAAGAACTCACAGAATTAAAAAAAGAATTGGAGAAACAGAAAGATAATAAAGCGGTAATTGAATTCTGGAAAACATTAGATGGCAAATTAAAAGCCTATGAAGACACCATCAAAGCCAAGAAGCAACAGAAATTTTTAAGGGGCAAAAAGGATTATGCTGAAGGCAGAATCTTAACTTATGCCAAGAAATTTGACTGGGCACAGCGGAATCTGCGTACCACACAGAAACAGAGAGTACAGGAAATTGTATCCACAGGTTCCAGCTCGGATCTGAGCTCAGACACAGAGACTATTGAACAAAGTGTCCCTTTAGGAACGCGCCCCCTCACTTTCCTGCATGAATTTCAGATCCTCAAACAAAAGAAGGAATTGGAAGAGAAAAATCAAGCAAAGGGCAGAGGCAGAGGAAGAGGCAGCGGTCCAAGAAAAGGAAAAGGCAGAAGAACAAAAAAAGACGAAGAATAAAGAACAGAAGAGGAGGCAGGACAGCACCCACAGAGAACATCCAGAGCGAAGTGAACAAGGGAAATAACTCTGTTGTCAATTTATCATCCAGAACACTTTCAGAGGAGGAAACAGCACTTTTACAACTAGGCTTATCCTTCTGTCCAGCTACTGATATGGACTATGTGACCACCCATACTGATTTATTTTTGTATGTGAGGAAACTAAAACTCATGAAAGTATTTAAAATGACAGAAAGCCAAAGGAAGTCAAAGAGTGGTTGTCAACTTCCGGAGGAGGCTCTGGATTTTAGAATTGAAGATGTAAATCTGATTCTAGATTTGCATCAACTGGAGGAGACTATTGAGGAAATACCGGACAAAGATAAGGGCAGAATTCTTGCTGAACTGGGCTTCAGACCTGACGTAACGTGTCAAAGTGGCTTCAAACCCCCATCGACTTTCAATCCCAATGTCCCATATGATAATATCGAGGCATTCAATTCCATCATGATCCAAGAGATTCACAAACTGCAAAACAAACGCGCCAACCCCATCAGAGATAATTTAACACGATCACAGCGATTGGCGCTTAAAGACCTTATGAATGATCAAAGTATTATTGTGAAACCCTCAGATAAGGGGGGAATGTGGTTGTAATGGATTTTGCACAATACAATGATGAAGCCCTGAGACAGCTGAGGGATCTCAACTGTTATGAGGAAATTGGATGGGATGAGTACAAATTGTAGATTATTACTTACCACAACTTATTGACGCAATGGTGGGCAGGAGGTCTATTAGACAGAGAAGAGTATTTATTCCTGAAAAATGATAATCCACGGATTCCGTGTTTTTATCTTTTGCCGAAAATCCACAAACACCCCACTAGACCACCAGGGAGACCTATAGTCTCCTCAAATGGAGGTCTTTTGAAAATACCTCCATGTTTCTGGATTTACTTATTTCACTTTATGTCGTAAGATTAAGATCATACTGCAGGGACAGCAGTGACTTTTTACGTCGCATCCATGATATCACGTGGGAAGATTCATTTCAAATGATATCATTGGATGTATGCTCACTGTACACATCGATAGATCAGAGACAGGGGGTGGATGCATGCCTTTATTTCCTCAAAGACAGACATATTTCATTGTGGGAGCATACTTCTATGTTGGAGAACATGATGCTCCAATGCCTTAATCAGAACATCTTTATCTATGAAAAGACTTTTTTCCGTCAAAAATAAGGTGCTGCGATGGGCACTTGTTTCGCCCCCAGCCTAGCGAATTTATTCCTGGGCTGGTGGGAGGAACAGGTGGTTTTACTGATATTAATGAGCAGTACACTGAGCACATCCCTATCTGGATCAGGTATATAGATGACCTGTTCATGATATGGGATGGCTCAGTTGAGCTAGCACAGGAATTCATCTCGACTTTAGGAAAGAATCAGTTAAACCTAACTTTTACACACAACATAAGTACATCCTATTGCGAGTTCTTAGATGTAGCCATTAATATAAAGGAAGGACAGATAGTTACTAGCCTGTTTCGCAAAGAAACAGCAGGAAACACCCTGCTGCATGCGAATAGCCATCATCCAGCTCCCTTACGGAATAGCATTCCCTATGGGGAACTTCTCAGGGCTCGCAGAACGTGTAGCACTGAAGGAGCTTTCCATAGAGAACAGGAAACAATGGAAAAACGCTTCAGACAAAGGGGATATAAAAGGAAATCATATCTTCTGCAGCACAGAAAGTGCATAAGATTACACACAATGAAGCCCTATTCTCTAGCAAAAAAGCTCAGAAGATGGAGAAGAATATTCCCAGAATGATTACTACATACAATGTTAAATCTAAGATGTTACGATATTCTATGAAACGCCATTGGGGATTATTAGAGACGGATCCCATCATCGGTAAGAGCATTGGTAAAACACCACTGATAACTTACAGGAAGTCTAAATCTTTAAGAGATCACCTGGTACACAGTTATCAGAGTAAGCCGAACAGTGGAACTTGGCTGGGCACCGTGAAAGGCTTTCATAAATGTAACTCCTGCAAGGCGTGCAAACACAGCAAAAGTAGGGACAACTTCAAAACTGACAAGGGCAGAACTAAACAAATTTCCAAATTTATAACATGTACTAGCGAGTTTGTAATCTATGCATTGGAGTGTCCGTGCGGCCTCAGGTATATCGGCAGCACGAAACTGCAATTGAAAATCAGAATTTTACAGCACATGAGGGCAGTTACACATGGGGATTTGAATTACCCAGTGGCTCGGCATTATTTAGAGAAACATGCCAGCAATTTGAATCTGATTACATTCTTTGGAATTGATAGGATCCTAGCACATCCATGAGGTGGTGACAGGGAGAAAATGTTGCGCGTGGCAGAATCCAGATACATAATTGAGCTCATTACGAAAATTCCCAATGGGCTCAACAGTGGGGAGGAGCTAGCAACACATATTGGACAAAAAATGTATTGAATTTAAAATGCCTTCACTGAGTATCCCAGAATGAGAGGTTCTATATTGTTTTAATCACTTTCACATATTTTAATTATTTTGAAACAGATAGGCTTTATGTATATTGTAGTTGGCTTGGTATAGATAGCCAGACGTTGAGGACTGAATTCTTGTATTCACCTTCTGGAATCCATATTGTAGGGACCTACAGGTGGATAGCTTTGATGTAAGACTAACCTATCAGTTAGGAATAAGGATCAATGGCTCACTTCCTAGTTTCATGCCGGTGTTCTGTTTCTCTATTTTAGTCATTTATAATTTCTCTCACATCACTTATTTTTATTAATAGGTGCACCGCGTTGTACTGTGAGTCTTATTACTCCCACAATATAACTACTGCATATTGATCGTCATGTAGATTGCCTATAGCTATTCCTTTTAGGTCCATAATATTCGTTTATAGGTACATAACCTATGACTGTAGAAAGCGCTCTTGGGAATACTAAATTGTATCTGGCACTTTATTTGAACCCAACATTGGCTGGTATAGCATGTAATACATATTGAATGTTTGCTTATGGGTACATAACCTATGATTTTAGAAAGTGCTCTTAGGAATAGCAGAATGATATTGCTGCCTTTGGCACTTTATCTGAACTCAGCACAGGCTGTCATAGCATGAGAAATATGCATGTACAATAATGGATAAAGTGAAATTGTTTATGGGTACATAACCCTTGATTGTAGACAGCGCAAATTTGTAACGCTACTTTGTACATGTAATTTACAATTCGGTATATTACCTGAATTAGTGCAAGCTGTCATAGCATGCAATACATATGTATATAAATGTATACAATATTCTTATAGTACTGGAATTAGTGCCATAATGCGGATGCACAAGCTATAATTGCCTAGCATGCCGATGGGCAGTGCGATTGATTGTTTCAAATTTCCAAAGTATGCGTCTACAGATGGGATATTCAAAGTATATTATGGTTAAAAAGCGTTCATAGGCTTAAAATCTGTTGCAATAATGAAGTTTCCATAGATGTGAAATTCAAGCGATTATATGTTGTGGTTTCACGTTATAATTGAGCTAAATGAATTGGGAATTTGCTCACATTGCAGACGATTATGGCAGTATGTTTTCACTGTTTATCAAACTGTGACCTGTCTTTCTATGGGAGGTGGAGCACAGGTCATCAACTTGAAAAAGGCTACGCCGAAACGCATCGTTGTGGACACAATAAATGAATTGTGTTGTCCTTTGGTGTGCCGCTGTTCTTCATTTGGGATTGCTCAAAAACGAACGATTTTGGTATATATTTAGCGGCTGTCGTTGCCGCTGCTGGCACCAGTGTCGAAAGGAAGGGATTGGCTATTATCGGCAAACT
>CAWUFW010018555.1:0-216952 GCA_963921515.1 Calotriton arnoldi
TATGCTGTCCACTAATTATAGTGGGCACCTTGCACCAGTCCAAACAACCCCTTATTGGAGATAGGTTAAAGACAACCTTATTGAAAGCTATCCTAGTGGTAGCTATGGAGAGCAGCCTTCAGGCTAAGTCTTGAAGGAATGTAAAGCAGCTTGTTTTACCAGTCTATAATCTCTTGAGTGACCAAATGAAAGAGCACCACACCAGGTATATATTCAAAATATATGTATTTATTGCTAAACACACCCCTCTAGTCTCTTTATGAGGCTAGAGTTCTAAGTACATAAGTTAGAAGTTATTTAAACACAGTAATAGCACAAATACACGTTTGGGCCCTAGGGGCGTACCAAACCATATACCAATAAAGTGGTATGCGAACCACGACTGAACTAGACACTAGGCCTAGAGCCTCTAGAAGTGCTTGGACCACAAGGAGCCACCCAAGGTAGTGACACAGGGGACCCACGGGAGACGCGTGCAGTGTAAATACACAACGCGATACGCCGTTGACTTCTATGGAGAAAGTCGGGATCGGGAAATTAGAGAAAAGGGACACTTAAAGAGGACTTGGACCAAACCCTTTGAGATCTAGGACTTTGAAGAGTCTCTACCCACGCGAGCACCGGAGTACTCGTGTTACCTCACCCAGGAAGCCGGGTGCATAGGTGCCTTTCGGGGTCGGGTTTCGTCGTCGATTTGAATGGCGATCTGCTGCAAAGTGCTGCTGGCGACCAAGTGAAAAGTGTCCGGGTGGATCCAAGAGTGGATCGGAGTTCTGAAGAACCTGAAAGCAGAGGGGACAGAGTCTGGGTCACTAGCCAGTGACCAGGATGGCGATGGACAGATGCCCACCGATGTCGAGTGCTTCAGGTGCGTTGACGGTCGTCTTGACTCTTCAGCCACGAGGTCCGGGAGGCGTTGTCGGCGACCAGGAGCAGGATTCGGGCTGGTACAGAATGTCTGTCGAGTGCTGAGGTGTCGGCGACCGGATTGGACCCAACAAGCCTTGGCAACGGCAAGTCTTGGTGAAGATGTTGATCGTCGATGGTGCAGACCAGCAAGGTCTGTGGAACTCACCCAGCAAGGGTAAGTGAGGGCAGGCCGGGAGCAACCAGGATGCCAAGTTAGAAAAGGATTGGCCCTCGTTAAGGGCTACTAACCAACGGGCTAGCGACCGCGAAGGAGCCTCGTGACGCCGCACGTGGATCTGGCTTACAGGACACTCGTGGAGTGGGGGCCAGTGATCTTCGGTGCAGGTGGTGCTGGAGGCTAGGGCTACTCGGAGCCCAAAGCATGACTTCTTGGGAGACCCAAAAGAGGATGCACTTGCAAATGTGCTCGGTGTCCAGGGGTCACGGTCTCAAGTCACCTACGATAGCCACGGGCCTCAGCTTTGCTCGGGGAAGTCTGAGAATTTACCTCTGGTGATGCGATGACTTCGGCGTCCGATGGGAGCTTCAGAAATGCGAACCGGACAGATGCTTCTTTGGTGCCTGCCAAGCAGGGGAGTCACTCCTTGACCCCAAGTGAGATTCTTCTGTCCTCTAATCGTGAGTAGAGCGTCGAAGGTCCAGGATTCAGTTTCAGAGTTTCGTCCAGGGATAATCTAAAGTCCTAAGGACTGGGTTCCTACCTTTATACTAAAGATAGGGGTTGGACTACTCTGTGGCCCCACCTATGGGTGGGTCAGGGCAGAGGGTGGCTACACCCCTTTCCCTTTGTCCAGTTCGTGCCAAAGCAGGGGCTGCAAGCCCCATATCCGGTTTGAACTGGGGTATGCACAGGGACACCAAATGTGCCCCCAGTGCAGGACTTCAAAGCACCCGAAAGTGCTCCCGCCCAGCCCCAATACACATTATCCTGTCTGGGGAGGTGGTCACACCTCCCTGGGACAGGAAACCTATTGTCCAGGCCTCCCCTGCCGGAGTTTCGTCCAGCAGCAGGAGGCCAGACTCGTGTCTGTGGCAGCAGCATCCATTTTGTGATGCCAGGGCTCTGGAAAGAAGTTACCGGACTAGTCAGAGTTAACATGTCTTTCCCTCTAGAAGGGTGGAATGCTACCCCCGCTGCCAGGATTGGCGGGGGGTAGTATTCCAAGATGTTTGACACCAAACACGACATGTTTAGGTGCAGCCATTCCAAAGTTAGCATTTTACCGCGAGGATATAATGCGCTTAAGAGTATATGGTCAGGCTGCACTACAAACAGCATCAGAGATGGTCTCCGAACGCTGCAGAGGGGCCCTGCTCATGCAGGGGCACCCTCTCACATAGGAACCATGCACTCTGCCTTTAGGATTGATAAGGCCTGCCTTAGGAGTGACTTATAGGTTTATATGTGTGTATGCATTTAGTGATATAGGTAACCTATATCACAGTAAGAGGTGCATGCACCACCTTACCCAGGCTGCAGTAGCAGACCTGTGGTGTCAGTTTGGATGGCCTTCCAGGGGTGGCATAATACATGCTGCAGCCCCTGGCAGGCCTCTGAGGTACCTATGCCCTTGGTACATAGTATACCATATACTAGGGACTTATGAGGGCACTCCAGATCCCAATCAGTGATGTGCCTAAGGCACATGGAAACCATTTTAGAGAGGAAGCAGCTAGGCTGGGGTTCTGATTAGCAGGGCCCCAGCCAGACTAATGTCGAAAAACAGTGAAGCATCAGCAAAAAGTGGGGGTACCCATGTGAAGCAGATCCTACTCTCCTACACAACCCCCCAAACGTAGGGACATTAAACTAACCTTGCCCAGTTAAGTCTTCATGTTCTAAGTGGAAATACCTAGAGAGTCCATCTGCATTCGCATGGTTACTCCCAGGCCTATGTTCCACTGTAAAGTCCATCCCCTGTAGGGAAATGGACCACCTAAGCAGTTTGGGGTTTTCACCCTTCATTTGTTTTAGCCATAAGAGGGGCTTATGGTCTGTCTGAACCAGGAAGTGTGTACCAAACAAGTATGGCCTCAACTTCTTCAGAGCCCAGACCACAGCAAAGGCCTCCCTCTCTATGGCTGACCAACGTTTCTCTCTAGGGGTCAGCCTTCTGCTAATGAAAGCTACTGGCTGATCCTGACCTTCTTCATTCAATTGTGACAGTACAGCCCCTACCCCCAATTCAGATGCATCAGTTTGAACAATGAACTTCTTGGAGTAATCAGGACTCTGCAGAATTGGAGCAGTGCACATGGCCTGCTTCAGGTCATCAAATGCCTTTTGACAGCTAACTGTCCACTGAACCTTTTTGGGCATTTTCTTAGAAGTTAAGTCATTCAGGGGTGTCACTATTGATCCATACCCCTTGACAAATCTCCTATAGTACCCAGTCAGGCCTAAGAAGGCTCTCACCTGAGTCTGGGTAGTGGGAGCAGTCCAGTCCATGATGGTCTGGATCTTGCTCTGCAAAGGTTGAACCTGGCCTCCACCCACAAGGTGGCCCAGGTACACAACCTGACTCTGCCCTATCTGGCACTTAGTGGCCTTGATAGTCAGGCCTGCCTTTTGCAGGGCCTGTAAAACATTCCTGAGGTGGACCAGGTGATCCTCCCAGGTGGAGCTAAAGACAGCAATATCATCTAGATATGCTGCACTATAGGCTTCCAGACCTGTGAGAACTGTATTCACCAGCCTCTGGAAAGTGGCAGGTGCATTCTTCAGACCAAAGGGCATTACCACAAATTGATAATGCCCACTAGGGGTTGAGAATGCTGTTTTGGGCTTTGCAGCATCAGCTAGTCTGATCTGCCAGTAGCCAGCTGTTAGGTCAAATGTGCTGAGATATTTGGCAGAGGCCAAAGTATCTATGAGCTCATCTGCCCTGGGTATTGGATGGGCATCAGTCCTAGTGACTGCATTGAGACCCCTGTAATCCACACAAAACCTCATCTCTCTTTTTCCACCACTGGTGTGAGGTTTTGGTACAAGGACCACTGGACTAGCCCAAGGGCTATCTGAGGGTTCAATAACTCCCAAATCCAACATTTTCTGGACTTCAGTCCTGATACAGTCCCTGACATGGTCAGGTTGCCTATAAATCTTGTTTTTAATAGGCAGACTGTCCCCAGTGTCCACTTCATGAGTGCACCAGGTGGTCTGACTGGGTGTCAGTGAAAACATATGTCTAAACTGATTGAGGACTTGCCTGCAATCAGTTTGTTGCTGGGTAGTGAGGCTGCCTGCCAAGGCTACACCATCAACTGACCCATCATCAGGGTTCTGTGAGAGCAGGTCAGGGAGTGGGTCACTCTCTTCCTCCTGCCCTTCATCAGTAGCCATGAGCAAGCCCATGTCTGCCCTGTCCACATATGGTTTTAACCTGTTGACATGGAGAACCCTGTGGGGACTCCTGGGTGTTCCTAGGTCCACTAAGTAAGTGACCTCACCCTTCTGCTCAACAATAGCGTGGGGTCCACTCCATTTATCTTGGAGAGCTGCTGGGGCCACTGGCTCCAACACCCACACCTTCTGTCCTGGCTGGTAAACAGTCAGAACAGCCTTTTGGTCATGCCAGGCCTTTTGAAGTTCCTGGCTAGCCTCAAGGTTTTTGGTTGCCTTTTTCATGTACTCAGCCATCCTGGAGCGGAGACCAAGTACATAGTCCACTATATCTTGCTTTGGGGGCTTGAGAGGTAACTCCCATCCTTCCTTCACCAAGCACAGTGGACCCCTCACAGGGTGGCCAAACAGAAGTTCAAAAGGGCTGTAACCAACCCCCTTCTGAGGCACCTCCCTATATGCGAATAAAAGGCAGGGCAAGAGTATGTCCCATCTATGCCTAAGCTTTTCTGGGAGCCCTTTAATCATGCCCTTCAAGTTTTGTTGAATCTCTCAACTAAACCATTGCATTGTGGGTGATAGGGTGTGGTGAACTTATAAGTCACTCCACACTCCTTCCACATTGCTTTTAAGTACCCAGACATAAAGTTAGCACCCCTGTCTGAGACTACCTCCTTAGGAAAGCCCACTCTTGAGAAAATTCCCAGGAGGGCCCTTGCCACCACAGGTGCTGTAGTGGTCCTGAGGGGAATAGCTTCTGGGTACCTGGTGGCATGATCCACTACCACCAGGATAAACCTGTGCCCAGAGGCTGTTTGGGGATCCATGGGACCAACAATGTCAATCCCTACCCTTTCAAAGGGCACCCCCACAACAGGTAGTGGTATCAGGGGGCCTTTGTAGTGCCACCTGCCTTGCCACTGGCTTGGCAGGTTACACAGGAGCGACAAAACTCCTTACTGTCTTCAGACATGTGGGGCCAGTGAAAGTGAGGGACAATTCTGTCCCAAGTCTTGTTCTGGCCCAGGTGACCTGCTAAGGGAATATCATGGGCTAGGGTCAATAGGAAGCCCCTGAACTTCAGAGGTATAACCAACCTCCTGGTAGCACCAGGCTTGGGGTCTCTACTCTCTGAGTACAGGAGTCCATCATCCCAATACACTGTATGGGGACCACTAGCTTTCCGAGCAGCCTCAGCAGCAGCTTGCTGTCTGAGGGGTTCAAGGAGGGGCAGCTCTGCTGCTCCTGGCTCAGATCTGCCCTAGAAGGTCCCCCTGTCCCCAAGAACTCAACCTGGTCAGGTTCAAGTTCCTCTGGGACAGTTCCTTCTTCAGGGCTGAGATCATCCCCCTCAAGGGACTGATCTTCCTCCTGAGCCAAGGGGAAGGCACTGCCTTAACCCTACTACTCCTCCTCTTGGAAGGCACTTGGTCCATTCTTCCAGAATCCAAGGCCTGTTCAGTGCTAGACATTTTGGCTTGTGACCTGGTCACAGCAAACACATCTGCAGGGATCCCCAGCATTTCTGCATGGGTCCTGAGCTCCACTTCTGCCCAAGCAGAAGTCTCTAAGTCATTGCCAAGCAAGCATTCGACTGGTAGGTTTGCACTTACCACAACCTTCTTAAGGCCAGTTACCCCTCCCCAGGAGAAGTTAACAACTGCCAGAGTATGGTCTGTTCTGACATTGCTAGCATTGGTCACTTGGTACATCTCACCAAGTATAACTTGCCCAGGATTCACAAGGTCTTGTTTCACCATTGTGACACTTGCCCCTGTGTCCCTAAATGCCAAAGCCTCACGTCCATTGATTAAAGGCTGTTGTCTGTACTTGCCCAGATTACTGGGACTCACAGTGGAGGTCACATCCATGCCTCCATCACAGACTAACACAGCCTGAGTCAGTTCTCTGACTAGGTCAGAGCCCAACTCAGTTCCCAGGGTGAACCCTACTAAAGCCTTGGCTGGAGCACTCCCACCAACTGTACTAGGGGGAACAGGTGCCTTAGGGGCATTGGTGGGTGCTGGACTGGAGTCTTTGGACTTGGTGCAATCACTGGTCCAGTGGGTCTTTTGCTTACAGACCTTGCACCATGGTTTTCTTTGGCCTTTCCCTTTGGTAGACTGTGAATCCCCACCAGAAGAAGATTTTTGGGGGCCTGATGAAGACTTTTGATCTTTACCCTTCTCCCCACCCTTGTCAGAGTTCTTAGCATCTTGCTTCTTGGTTTCCCCACCTTGGTTCTGTACCTTCTGCTTCACCCTGGTTCTGACCCATTTGTCTGCCTTCTTTCCCAATTCTTGGGGAGAGGTCAGATCAGAGTCTACCAGGTATTGATGCAACAGCTGATTTTGACAGTTATTAAGAATCTGCTCCCTCATTATCAGATTGTACAATCCTGAGAAGTCACACACCTTACTGCCCATCAACCAGCCTTCCAGAGCCTTGGCAGAACAATCCACATAGTCTACCCAGTCTTGAGTCTGTGCTTTTGGGTGTCTCTGAACTTCAACCTGTACTGTTCAGTGGTTAGGCCAAACCCATCAATAAGAGCACTCTTCAAGACCTTGTAATTATCAGCATCCTCCTCTCTAACAGTGAGGAGCTTATCTCTACCTTTGTCAGCAAAGGAGAGCCACAAGATTGCTGCCCACTGCTCCTGAGGGACCTTCTGTACCTTACAGGCCCTCTCTAGAGCAGTTATCCACTTGTGGATGTCATCCCCATTCTGATAGGGAGGGACAATCTTGCTCAGGTTCCTATGGTCATAGGACCTTTCCCTATCTCTAGGGATCTGGCTGTCACCATGGGACTCTAGTCCCAACTTTCTTTTCTCTCTAAAGAGATCTAGGGACTCCCTGTCTAAGGCTACTTGCTTCCTTCTGAGTTCAAGCTGAGCTTCCTCATATTGAATCAGCCTCTTTCTTCTCTCATGAGAGGATTCCCTCCTATGAGATGAGACAGAGCTCTCTATTGAGGTGCCAGAGTGGTTAGACTCCTGAGAAGAAGATCTAGACCTTCTGGGCACACTCACAATCCTTCCTGGGGGGCAAAGGGGCATCATTCTGATCCTCCTCTTCCTCCTCCTCAGGAGGGGTTGGATTATCCAGGTCAGGGTCATTGTCACCCTCCTGGCCAGTTTCAGAGGGGGCTGGGGGTACTGGTACCCCCATTCCCAACCTCTTCTTCTGCCCCACCCTCAGCTCCTACCCCTTCAGTCCCCAAGGGCTTACTAAGGTCATAAGCCACCAACAACTCCTTGAGGTGTTGGGTGGTGGAGCTTTGGCCTGTCCTTATTTTTCTCAAGTTGCATAAAGCTCTCAATTCCAAGAATGGGAGTGTATCATACTTGGAGGGTGGAAGCTCAATGGCTTCCTGCAAGGATTCTTTGGATCCTGCCCTTAAAGACATTACTAGTGTGGTGTGGTGTATGCACTACCTACTCTAGTGTGGCCTACTAAACTCTCTTGAGTTGTAGAAAGGGTTGTGCTATCCCTTAACACACAACTCTAAGTTCAGTAGAACTTACTGTATTCTAAGCTTAAATTATATGTACCTTAGGTACCTTTAGTGGTTTTCAGTTGATCAATTCAATTGAGATTATCTGGTAAAACAATAGCAAGCTGGAATCCCACACGCTGCACACCAATGTGAGAAGTTGGCCTGGTATATGCTGTCCACTAATTATAGTGGGCACCTTGCACCAGTCCAAACAACCCCTTATTGGAGATAGGTTAAAGACAACCTTATTGAAAGCTATCCTAGTGGTAGCTATGGAGAGCAGCCTTCAGGCTAAGTCTTGAAGGAATGTAAAGCAGCTTGTTTTACCAGTCTATAATCTCTTGAGTGACCAAATGAAAGAGCACCACACCAGGTATATATTCAAAATATATGTATTTATTGCTAAACACACCCCTCTAGTCTCTTTATGAGGCTAGAGTTCGAAGTACATAAGTTAGAAGTTATTTAAACACAGTAATAGCACAAATACACGTTTGGGCCCTAGGGGCGTACCAAACCATATACCAATAAAGTGGTATGCGAACCACGACTGAACTAGACACTAGGCCTAGAGCCTCTAGAAGAGCTTGGACCACAAGGAACAACCCAAAGTAGTAACACAGGGGACCCACGGGAGACGCGTGCAGTGTAAATACACAACCGCGATACGCCGTTGACTTCTATGGAGAAAGTCGGGATCGGGAAATTAGAGAAAAGGGACACTTAAAAGAGGACTTGGACCAAACCCTTTGAGATCTAGGACTTTGAAGAGTCTCTACCCACGGGAGCACCGGAGTACTCGTGTTACCTCACCCAGGGAAGCCGGGTGCATAGGTGCCTTTCGGGGTCGGGTTTCGTCGTCGATTTGAATGGCGATCTGCTGCAAAGTGCTGCTGGCGACCAAGTGAAAAGTATCCGGGTGGATCCAAGAGTGGATCGGAGTTCTGAAGAACCTGAAAGCAGAGGGGACAGAGTCTGGGTCACTAGCCAGTGACCAGGAAGGCGATGGACAGATGCCCACCGATGTCGAGTGCTTCAGGTGCGTTGACGGTCGTCTTGACTCTTCAGCCACGAGGTCCGGGAGGCGTTGTCGGCAACCAGGAGCAGGATTCGGGCTGGTACACGATGTCTGTCGAGTGCTGAGGTGTCGACGACCAGATTGGACCCAACAAGCCTTGGCAACGGCAAGTCTTGGTGAAGATGTAGATCGTCAATGGTGCAGACCAGCAAGGTCTGTGGAACTCACCCAGCAAGGGTAAGTGAGGGCAGGCCTGGCGCAACCAGGATGCCAAGTTAGAAAAGGATTGGCCTTCGTTAAGGGCTACTAGCCAACGGGCTAGCGACCGCGAAGGAGCCTTGTGACGCCGCACGTGGATCTGGCTTACAGGACACTCGTGGAGTGGGGGCCAGTGATCTTCGGTGCAGGTGGTGCTGGAGGCTAGGACTACTCAGAGCCCAAAGCACGACTTCTTGGAAGACCCAGAAGAGGATGCACTTGCAAATGTGCTCGGTGTCCAGGGGTCACGGTCTCAAGTCACCCACGATAGCCACGGGCCTCAGCTTTGCTGGAGACTCAGGGTAGCATCGGTGAAGTCTGAGAATCCACCTCTGGTGATGCGATGACTTCGGCATCCGACGGGAGCTTCAGAAATGCAAACCGGACAGATGCTTCTTTGGTGCCTGCCAAGCAGGGGAGTCACTCCTAGACCCCAAGGGAGATTCTTCTGTCCTCTAATCGTGAGTAGAGCGTCGAAGGTCCAGGATTCAGTTTCAGAGTTTCGTCCAGGGATAATCTAAAGTCCTAAGGACTGGGTTCCTACCTTTATACTAAAGATAGGGGTTGGACTACTCTGTGGCCCCACCTATGGGTGGGTCAGGGCAGAGGGTGGCTACACCCCTTTCCCTTTGTCCAGTTCGCGCCAAAGCAGGGGCTGCAAGCCCCTGATCCGGTTTGAACTGGGGTATGCACAGGGACACCAAATGTGCCCCCAGTGCAGGACTTCAAAGCACCCGAAAGTGCTCCCGCCCAGCCCCAATACACATTATCCTGTCTGGGGAGGTGGTCACACCTCCCTGGGACAGGAAACCTATTGTCCAGGCCTCCCCTGCCGGAGTTTCGTCCAGCAGCAGGAGGCCAGACTCGTGTCTGTGGCAGCAGCATCCATTTTGTGATGCCAGGGCTCTGGAAAGAAGTTACCGGACTAGTCAGAGTTAACATGTCTTTCCCTCTAGAAGGGTGGAATGCTACCCCCACCGCCAGGATTGGCGGGGGGTAGTATTCCAAGATGTTTGACACCAAACACGACATGTTTAGGTGCAGCCATTCCAAAGTTAGCATTTTACCGCGAGGATATAATGCGCTTAAGAGTATATGGTCAGGCTGCACTACAAACAGCATCAGAGATGGTCTCCGAACGCTGCAGAGGGCCCTGCTCATGCAGGGGCACCCTCTCACATAGGAACCATGCACTCTGCCTTTAGGATTGATAAGGCCTGCCTTAGGAGTGACTTATAGGTTTATATGTGTGTATGCATTTAGTGATATAGGTAACCTATATCACAGTAAGGAGTGCATGCACCACCTTACCCAGGCTGCAGTAGCAGACCTGTGGTGTCAGTTTGGATGGCCTTCCAGGGGTGGCATAATACATGCTGCAGCCCCTGGCAGGCCTCTGAGGTACCTATGCCCTTGGTACATAGTATACCATATACTAGGGACTTATAAGGGCACTCCAGATCCCAATCAGTGATGTGCCTAAGGCACATGGAAACCATTTTAGAGAGGAAGCAGCTGGGGGTTCATTTTGCCATAGAAATTATGGTTAGTGCTGTAGAAAGAAAAATTAGGACATGTTTTAAGTGAGATCTCAAATATCTTCCTGTTATATTTCAACAGGAGCAGCCTGTCAGTTGATGCCTTTGTGTTCTACTGCAGCTTCCCAGAGTGTTCTAAAGAACAACTAGAGTGCTAACAGCCTTACTTATGACAAAAGTATGGCACACCTGAAGCCATCTTGATTGGAATAAACTGGTAACACTTAAAACATTTAATTTAAAAAGGAACAAAATGAGGGGGTTCATTTTGCCATAGAAATTATGGTTAGTGCTGCAAAAAGAAAATTTAGTGCATGTTTTAAGTGAGATCTCAAATCCTCTTCTATTTCATTAGAAAATTCTGACATGCAGACTGAAACAATCACTTTCAATACCAGCAGTAGACTTCCAGTTAACTCCTTGGTGAGCAGTAGCTTTACTACAGTGATCTAATGAACAACTAGAGTAATAACATTCTGAATTTATGGCACATGTGTGACACATATGAATGCCTTCTTGATGGAATCAAAGTAAAAAACTGAAAGCATTTCCTACTGAGGAGACTGCAGTAAATGAGGAAATTAGGAAACTTCATAACAAAGAAGTCTTCCAAGATGGCCACCAGTGAAAAAGAGCCCAAATGTAGCACAAATATTACCCAGATGTAGCCCACATATAGCCCAATGACAAAAGTGTGCAAAACACTTTTTTTTTTTTTTTTTTTCCTAATTTTTTTTTTTTTTTAAATTTATTATTTTATTTTTCCAAAGCAGCAAATACAAAGATATATCAGTTCAACTCCCACCCCTCCACCCCCACCCCAAACTACCACAAGATGACTATGTTTTCAAGGACACAAAAAAGAGAAAAAAAAACACAATAATAAAAAAAAGAGAAAAATATATGTATATACATACAAACATATATACACATGCGTGTACATATATATACATACACACACACGTATAAACCACGAAATTGGGTCATAAATCAGAAAAAAAAGAATAGAAATAGAAAATAAGACTGAGCAAGCGAGCAATAGATAATAAGAAAAGGCGAAGAAAGTACCACTAAAAAAAAAGAAAAAAAGAAAGTACGTAACCATGGAAAAAAAAAGAAAGAAGAGAGAGCACAGTCAGGACTACAGCCAGCCATGAGCTGCCCTCCTCAAAATTGATTAATTTAGCCATTAGGGCCAGGCGATGCCAACCAGGAGGTGAGAAACCCCAAATCTCTAACCCCTTCTTTCGCCCTTTACGGCCTTTTTGGCATATACAGCCTTTTCAAGGTGGTAGGTCGCCATTAACCTAGCCAACCATTGGGAAAAAGGAGGGGGTCAGTCTCTATCCAAGCTGAAGCAACACAGATCCTCCACACTGTCATAGCGACAAAGATAAACGCTCCACCCCTTACCCTGTTGGCCGCCTCTTGTGTCCCCAATAGGATGGTTATGGGTGTCAGCACTAGAGCCTGAGAGATAACCCTCCCCAGAAAATCCTGTACTTTAAGAAGGACTGGAGTAAGTTTCGGGCAGGTGGCGAACATGTGTATTGCGTCAGCACCAACCTCCGAACATCGAGGGCACAGCGTTCCCTTGCCTACTCCCCATTTAGCAATTTTACTAGGAGTAATATATAAGAAAAAGATGGTTTTAAAGTGTTGCACCTGCAGTTTAGCTGACAGCAAGTCGCTTTGAGAAAGTTCCAGTGATTTATAAAACGTACTATGTGGGGCCTCCAGTTTTACAAACCATTTATCTGCAATTCTAGGTAGGTCATCAGGGGTTTGACTATTAAGTGCGGAGTATATATAACCGATCCGAGGAGTCACTGGGGCCCGTAATCTTTTGATAAATTCAATTTCTGAGAATCCTGTTTGTCCCCCAACCTTTCGAGAAAGAAAGTCATGTATAGTAAGATATTTAAAGGCATCTTGATTTTTCAATCCATATTTGTTTTGTAAATCTGCAAAGGATTTAATTCCTTCGCTGGAAATTAGATCTCCTAACTTTATAATACCAGCTTTATACCAGTCTAATAAATAGGGCCTGCCAAAAATAGCAGGCAGGTTACCATTTGCATTGATGGGGGAGTAGTAATTAAGTCTACCCAACCCGTATATTCTACGGATATTGCGGAAAACCTTAAACGAATTCATCAATGTCTTAAATCTGACATGCTTGTAATATCCGAAAGATACCTGTCTAAGAAGACAGCCGCAGGTCTCCTCTCCCAAAAGGAGCTGAAATGGTGAAGGGAGCCCGGTGGAAAGAGAGAAAGAGTATTCCTTCACCAACTCAGTACTATACTGTAAAACGGAAGCCCAATAATAAAGTACTATATTAGGAAAAGCCCAGCCACCCCGCTCCCTAGGGAGGGACAGTTGCTTTAGAGCTCGCCTAGGCTGTGAGTAAGCCCAAATAAATTGCGAAAAGATTTGCTGAAATTTCTGCAACTTAGTTTTGCTGAATTCCAGTGGAATGGCCCGAAAAAGTATAACAATTTCGGAAAGTAAGTCATTTTAATTACATTACTTCTACCCACGATAGTCAGATGTAAATTATCAATTTGTTTAAGGGCTCGCTTTGTATCAGTGGCCAGAGGGGATAAGTTCTCAGTGACAATTTGATCTAAATTAGCAGTTAATGTTACCCCTAAATATTTGGCCTTCGGGACAATCCGACTATCAATCCAATTAATTTCTTTATTGACTATTATTTGGGTTTTCTTTTGATTCAATGCGTACTCCGAGATTTTCCCAAATTTCTGTGCCTCCAATTCCAATGCCAAAATAGCACTCTCAGGTTCAGGAGTGGTTATGGCCAGATCGTCAGCGTAGGCCATAATTTTAGTGTCGCTGCCCTGCATGCTTACTGCCAGGATAGCTGGATTCTTTTCAATTTTCTTGATTAGGGGATCTATATAAAGGGCGAAGAGTAAGGGGAGCAGGGGCAACCCTGCCTAGTGCCCCGAGAGATGTTAAATAACTCAGTTAGCCCCCCATTAGTCAGCACACAAGCCGTCGGGCTCTGATACAGAGCTTGTACAGCCTGCATAAGTTTTGGCCCGAAGCCCATCCTCCTCATGACACACCACAGGAACCGCCAGGAGACCCGATCAAAAGCTTTTTCAGCGTCTAATAATATCAATGACATCGGGTCTCCCGCAACCTGTGCTGCGTCAAACAGTGTAATAGCCCGCCTAATGTGTTCGGTAGTACTTTTCTTTGGAATAAAACCATGTTGCCATTCTGATACCAGGGACTCAACTACGGAAGACATTCTTATTGCGAGGATCTTGGAAAAGACTTTGGAGTCACAATTTATAAGTGTGATAGGCCTGTATGAGCCCATCTCTAAGGGTGGTTTATCCTTTTTAAGAAATATAGATATTTTAGCATTAGACCAAGAAACAGGAGGGAGGCCCCATTAAATATAGCGGTAACGACAGCCAGAAAAATAGGTTTTATTTGAGGAGCAAACATTTTATAAAATTCCACAGGAATGCCATCCATTCCTGCAGCTTTCCCATCAGGCAGACTGGCTAAGGCTTCTGTGATGTCGTCCCAAGTCGGAGTAACATCCAATAACTCACAATTATCCTGGCTAAGCTGCCTTAAATCGACCGCTTTTAAATAGTTAATAATCTCAGTTTCTGACATACTATTCTCTTCTGTATATAACTCGGCGTAGAATTCTCGAAAACCCTCTTGTATTTTAGTAGGATCACTGGTCTCTATCCCTGTTGACAATTGGATTGCAGATATTTCATTGCTTGTAGCCCGCTGCCTGGTGTTAATAGCAAGATGGTGGCCAATGCAGTCGCTACACTCATAGTTTTTTTCCCGTATTGCCGCCCACTTGGCTGCGGTTTTTTCTGAAAATACTGCCCCCACTTCCGCCTTTATAAGTATTATTTCTTGTTGAGTGTTCTCAATATCTATTCCGATTTGAGCCATTTGAACTAATTTTATTTCTGCTTTTTTAGTTTATCCTGGAGATCACACATTATTAGTTTTTCTTTCTTATTCTTCCTGATTGAGAATCCAAGAGTCTCTCCCCGAATACCTGCTTTCAATGTATCCCAAACTATCATAGTCGGGCCGTACCTATGTTTATTTCCAGAAACTCCTGGATCCATACCTGCATATGAGACCGATAGCCTTCATCATACAATAACGCTTTCTCGAAACTCCATCTTGGTGCTTCTTTCCAGTTCCCCAATCCCCCAATATTTAAAATGAGTGGATTGTGGTCCGACATGAAGCGTGGAGCAATGTCTATGGTACATTTGCTTAATAGAGAAGATGATATAAAAAAATAATCTAGTCTAGCAAATGTCCGGTGTGGGGCAGAAAAATGGGTATAACCAGGTTGAGTAGAATTTATATTGGACCAAACATCGCTTAACCCGTGAATTTGGGCTAGATTAATAAGTGCTTGGTATACTAGGGGTTTTCTGCCTTTATACCTCCACTTACTGTCCATTTTCCAATAACAAGGCAGGTTGATATTGAGATCGCCACAAATAATCATAGGAGTAGGCCAGTGAGCTAACTCCCAAGAGATCAAATTTATGATCCCTGGGTCGTCTACATTACTTCCATAGATTGAACACAAGGTAAAAGGGGATTAGGGGAAAGATGGCATTCAGAGATTACCCATCTACCCAGTGAGTCAGATTTGACACGGGGATTTTTAAAAGAAGTCTCTTTTCGGCAAAAATGCCTACCCCTTTAATTTTGGCACCCTGTGTAGTAGCCCCCACAACCTTAAACCCTAATGAATTTAGTAAATGTTTTTGTGATCCCTCTATGTGAGTCTCCTGGAGGCAAATGATATCGCCCTCAGAAAGCGCAGACCTTGCGCTACTTTTTGCCTTTTAATGCATCATTCAGCCCACAGATATTAGCAGAGATAAACCTGAGTGAATTTATTTTAGCCATTTAGATATTTTTTAAAAGATTTAAACCGGAATTTTCTTGGTCCTTTAAGTGCACTTTGTTAAATGAATTTTTTAACCTTACCCAACATCTAAGTGAGTGATTAAATGTAAAAAGGTGTCCTTGATTCCTCTGTGTCATTCTAGATACCCCTCCACCCTCCCCAGCCCACCCCCTATCTTTGAGCAATCAGGAATAACCTGAATGATGGTAGTCAGTAGTGAGTCTCAGCCGCAGACCACGCCTAGGATATGTTAGTTATGAATTCGGCTAGGTCCCCCTCAACTAGATAGACAAATTTTAGTTTTGCAGAGGAGCAAAAGAAAGCCATAGTGGAGAAATAACAAAATATATTCCTCCTTAGTCCTCCCCTGCCCTACCCTGCTCATGCCCGAATGGTAGTCTCTTTATTTTGGGCCCTTCTTAGATTTGATCTCATCCAAATATTCCCCTGCCTTAATTTCAGACAAAAAGATTTTTGTACCCCCATTAAAAATAACTTTAAGTCTGGCAGGGTTCATAAGGTATACTTGTGCTCCCAGTTGCTGGAATGGGGAGATTAATTGTCTAAGACGCCATCTTCGCTCTACAGTCTGATGGCAAAAGTCGGGCTTTGCAAAAAAGTTATTCCATTAGCCCCCTTCTTGGAGTTTGGGCGAGCCTGATCGTAAATTAATTGCCTCAGAAGAAAGTTCCCAAAATACACCAGGAACACCCTTGGTTGTCCGCCCGCGGAACTATTGCCATCGCGCTGTCGCCTAATGTTGAAGGGAACACTACCCCCAGCACGACCCCCTACACTACCCAAACACCACTGCACTACCCTAAAACATGACCCCCTACACTACACAAACACCACTGCACTACCCTAAACCCTAAAACACTACCCCCAGCACGACCCCCTACACTACACAAGCACCACTGCACTGCCCTAAACCCTAAAACACTACCCCCAGCACGACCCCCTACACTGCCCGAACACCACTGCACTGCCCTAAACCCTAAAACACCAGCCCCTGCACGACCCCCTACACTGCCCAAACACCACTGCACTGCCCTAAACCCTGAAACACATACCCTAGCATGACCCCCTACACTGCCCGAACACCACTGCACTGCCCTAAACCCTGAAACACCACCCCTTCACGACCCCCTACACTGCCCGAACACCACTGCACTGCCCTAAACCCTGAAACACCACCCCCAGCATGACCCCTACACTGCCCGAACACCACTGCACTGCCCTAAATCCTGAAACACTACCCCCAGCAAGACCTCCTACACTGCCCGAACACCACTGCACTGCCCTAAACCCTGAAACATCACCCCCAGCAAGACCCCTACACTGCCCGAACACCACTGCCCTAAACCCTGAAACACCACCCCCAGCACGACCCCCTACACCGCCCGAACACCACTGCACTGCCCTAAACCCTGAAACACCACCCCCAGCACGACCCCCTACACTGCCCGAACACCACTGCACTGCCCTAAACCCTGAAACACCACCCCCTGCACGACCCCCTACACTGCCCGAACACTACTGCACTGCCCTAAACCCTGAAACACCATCCCCAGCACGACCCCCTACACTGCACGAACACCACTGCACTGCCCTAAACCCTGAATCACTATCCCCAGCAAGACCCCCTACACTGCCCGAACACCACTGCACTGCCCTAAACCCTGAAACACCACCCCCAGCAAGACCCCCTACACTGCCCGAACACCACTGCCCTAAACCCTGAAACACCACCCCCAGCAAGACCCCCTACAATGCCCAAACACCACTGCACTGCCCTAAACCCTGAAACACCAGCCCCAGCACGACCCCTACACTGCCCGAACACCACTGCACTGCCCTAAACCCTGAAACACCACCCCCTGCACGACCCCCTACACTGCCCGAACACCACTGCACTGTCCTAAACCCTGAAACACTACCCCCAGCAAGACCTCCTACACTGCCCGAACACCACTGCACTGCCCTAAACCCTGAAACATCACCCCCAGCAAGACCCCCTACACTGCCCGAAAACCACTGCACTGCCCTAAACCCTGAAACATCACCCCCAGCACGACCCCCTACACTGCCCAAACACCACTGCACTGCCCTAAACCCTGAAACACCACCCCTGCATGATCCCCTACACTGCCCGAACACTACTGCACTGCCCTAAACCCTGAAACACCACCCCCAGCATGACCCCCTACACTGCACGAACACCACTGCACTGCCCTAAACCCCGAAACACTACCCCCAGCACGACCCCCTACACTGCCCGAACACCACTGCCCTAAACCCAGAAACACCACACCCAGCAAGACCCCCTACACTGCCCGTATACCACTGCACTGCCATAAACCCTGAAACACCACACCCAGCAAGACCCCCTACACTGCCCGTATACCACTGCACTGCCATAAACCCTGAAACACCACCCCCAGCACGACCCCCTACACTGCACGAACACCACTGCACTGCCCTAAACCCCGAAACACTACCCCCAGCAAGACCCCCTACACTGCCCGAACACCACTGCCCTAAACCCTGAAACACCACCCCCAGCAAGACCCCCTACACAGCCCGTACACCACTGCACTGCCCTAAACCCTGAAACACCACCCCCAGCATGACCCCCTACACTGCCCGAACACCACTGCACTGCCCTAAACCCTGAAACACCACCCCCTTCACGACCCCCTACACTGCCCGAACACCACTGCACTGCCCTAAACCCTGAAACACCACCCCCAGCATGACCCCTACACTGCCCGAACACCACTGCACTGCCCTAAACCCTGAAACACTACCCCCAGCAAGACCTCCTACACTGCCCGAACACCACTGCACTGCCCTAAACCCTGAAACATCACCCCCAGCAAGACCCCCTACACTGCCCGAACACCACTGCCCTAAACCCTGAAACACCACCCCCAGCACGACCCCCTACACCGCCCGAACACCACTGCACTGCCCTAAACCCTGAAACACCACCCCCAGCACGACCCCCTACACTGCCCGAACACCACTGCACTGCCCTAAACCCTGAAACACCACCCCTGCATGACCCCCTACACTGCCCGAACACTACTGCACTGCCCTAAACCCTGAAACACCATCCCCAGCACGACCCCCTACACTGCACGAACACCACTGCACTGCCCTAAACCCTGAATCACTACCCCCAGCAAGACCCCCTACACTGCCCGAACACCACGGAACTGCCCTAAACCCTGAAACACCACCCCCAGCAAGACCCCCTACACTGCCCGAACACCACTGCCCTAAACCCTGAAACACGACCCCCAGCAAGACCCCCTACAATGCCCAAACACCACTGCACTGCCCTAAACCCTGAAACACCAGCCCCAGCACGACCCCTACACTGCCCGAACACCACTGCACTGCCCTAAACCCTGAAACACCACCCCCTGCACGACCCCCTACACTGCCCGAACACCACTGCACTGTCCTAAACCCTGAAACACTACCCCCAGCAAGACCTCCTACACTGCCCGAACACCACTGCACTGCCCTAAACCCTGAAACATCACCCCCAGCAAGACCCCCTACACTGCCCGAACACCACTGCACTGCCCTAAATCCTGAAACATCACCCCCAGCACGACCCCCTACACTGCCCAAACACCACTGCACTGCCCTAAACCCTGAAACACCACCCCCTGCATGATCCCCTACACTGCCCGAACACTACTGCACTGCCCTAAACCCTGAAACTTCACCCCCAGCATGACCCCCTACACTGCACAAACACCACTGCACTGCCCTAAACCCCGAAACACTACCCCCAGCAAGACCCCCTACACTGCCCGAACACCACTGCCCTAAACCCTGAAACACCACCCCCAGCAAGACCCCCTACACTGCCCGTATACCACTGCACTGCCCTAAACCCTGAAACACCACCCCCAGCACGACCCCCTACACTGCACGAACACCACTGCACTGCCCTAAACCCCGAAACACTACCCCCAGCAAGACCCCCTACACTGCCCAAACACCACTGCCCTAAACCCTGAAACACCACCCCCAGCAAGACCCCCTACACAGCCCGTACACCACTGCACTGCCCTAAACCCTGAAACACCACCCCCAGCATGACCCCCTACACTGCCCGAACACCACTGCACTGCCCTAAACCCTGAAACACCACCCCCAGCACGACCCCCTACACTGCCCGAACACCACTGCACTGCCCTAAACCATGAAACACCAGCCCCAGCACGACCCCCTACACTGCCCGAACACCACTGCACTGCCCTAAACCCTGAAACACCACCCCCAGCACGACCCCCTACACTGCCCGAACACCACTGCACTGCCCTAAACCCTGAAACACCAGCCCCAGCACAACCCCGTACACTGCCCGAACACCACTGCACTGCCCTAAACCCTGAAACACCAGCCCCAGCACGACCGCCTACACTGCCCGAAAACCACTGCACTGCCCTAAACCCTGAAACACCAGCCCCAGCACGACCCCCTACACTGCCCGAACACCACTGCACTACCCTAAACCCTCAAACACCAGCCCCAGCACGACCCCCTACACTGCCCGAACACCACTGCACTGCCCTAAACCCTGAAACACCACCCCCAGCAAGACCCCCTACACTGCCCGAACACCACTGCACTAAAGCCTGAAACACCACCCCCAGCAAGACCACCTACACTGGCCGAACACCACTGCACTGCCCTAAACCCTGAAACACCACCCCCTGCACGACCCCCTACACTGCCCAAACACCACTGCACTGCCCTAAACCCTGAAACACCACCCCCTGCACGACCCCCTACACTGCCCGAACACCACTGCACTGCCCTAAACCCTGAAACACCACCCCTCAGCACGACACCCTACCCTGCCCGAACACCACTGCACTGCCCTAAACCCTGAAACACCACCCCCAGCACGACCCCCTACACTGCCCGAACACCACTGCACTTCCCTAAACCCTGAAACACCACCCCCTGCACAACCTCCTACACTGCCGGAAAACCACTTCACTGCCCTAAACCCTGAAACACCACCCCCAGCACGACCCCCTACACTGCCCGAACACCACTGCACTGCCCTAAACCCTGAAACATCAACCCCAGCAAGACCCCCTACACTGCCTGAACACCACTGCCCTAAACCCTGAAACACCACCCCCTACACTGCACGAACACCACTGCACTGCCCTAAACCCTGAAACACCACCTCCAGCAAAACCCCTACACTGCCTGAACACCATTGCTCTGCCCTAAATCCTGAAACATTAGCCCCAGCATGACCCCCTACACTGCCCAAACACCACTGCACTGCCCTAAACCCTGAAACACCACCCCCAGCACGACCCCCTACACTGCCCCAACACCACTGCACTGCCCTAAACCCTGAAACACCAGCCCCAGCAAGACCCCCTACACTGCCCGAACACCACTGCACTGCCCTAGACTCTGAAACACCAGCCCCAGCAAGACCCCCTACACTGCCCGAACACCACTGCACTGCCCTAAACCCTGAAACACCAGCCCCAGCATGACCCCCTACACTGCCCGGACACCACTGCACTGCCCTAAACCCTGAAACACTAGCCCCAGCACGACCACCTACACTGCCCGAACACCACTGCACTGCCCTAAACCCTGAAACACCAGCCCCAGCACAACCCCCTACACTGCCCGAACACCACTGCCCTAAACCCTGAAACACCAGCCCCAGCATGACCCCCTACACTGCCCGAACACCACTGTACTGCCCTAAACCCTGAAACACCAGCCCCAGCACGACCCCCTACACTGCCCGAACACCACTGCACTGCCCTAAACCCTGAAACACCACCCCCTGCATGACCCCCTACACTGCCTGAACACCACTGCACTGCCCTAAACCCTGAAACACCACCCCCTGCAGCACCCCTACACTGCCCGAACACCACTGCACTGCCCTAAACCCTGAAACACCACCCCCTGCACCGCCCCCTACACTGCCCGAACACCACTGCACTGCCCTAAACCCTGAAACACCACCCCCAGCACGACCCCCTTTACTGGTCGAACACCACTGCACTGCCCCAAACCCTGAAACACCACCCCCAGCACGACCCCCTACACTGCCCGAACACCACTGCCCTAAACCCTGAAACACCACCCCTGCACGACCCCCTACACTGCCCGAATACCACTGCACTGCCCTAAACCCTGAAACACCACCCCCTACACTGCCCAAACACCACTGCACTGCCCTAAACCCTGAAACACCACCCCCAGCATGACCCCTACACTGCCCAAACACCACTGCACTGCCCTAAACCCTAAAACACCACCCCCAGCATTACCCCCTACACTGCCCAAACACCACTGCACTGCCCTAAACCCTAGAACACTACCCCCAGCACGACCCCCTACACTACCCGAACACCACTGCACTACCCTAAACCCTAAAATACTACCCCCAGCACAACCCCCTACACTACCCGAACACGACTGCACTGCCCTAAACCCTCAAACACTCCCCCAGCACGACCCCTACACTACCCGAACACCACTGCACTGCCCTAAACCCTAAAACACTCCCCCAGCACGACTCCCTACACTACCCAAACACCACTGCACTACCCTAAATCCTAAATCTACCCCCAGCATGACCCCCTACACTACACAAACACCACTGCACTACCCTAAACCCTAAAACACTACCCCTAGCACGACCCTCTTCACTACCTAAACACAACTGCACAATTTGTTACAGTCGTTGCAACGCAGGCCTGTGGTGCTTACTGGAAGTACCTAGTGGGCTAGTTGGGCCCCAGGGACCCTCAGGATTCAAGGTGACCTAATCCCCCAACTTAAAACGCACCACGGGGCGCGTTTGCACAGTGGTGAAGGGAGGGGGCGGGGCCTCAGGTGACATGTGCGCAAACACGCCCTGTGGTGCGTTTTAAGTTGGGGAATTAATTCCCTTTGAATCCTGAGGGACCCTGGGGGCCAACTAGCCCACCAGGTACCTTCAGTAAGCACAACAGAGTTGCGTTGCAGAGAGGTGAAAAAGGTGCGTGGCCTCGGAACGCCTCTCTGCAACTCAGCTCTGTGGTCCTAACTGTAGGTACCTGGGGGGCTAGTTGGGCACCAGGGACCCTCAGAATTCAAGGGGACTTAATCCCGCAACTTAAAACGCGCCACGGGGTGCGTTTGCACACATGTCACCTCAGGCCCCCTCCCTTCACCACTGTGCAAACGCGCCCTGTAGCGCATTTTAAGAGGTAGTTTTAATCCCCCTGCCCTATTATGTACTAGGGACTTGCAGAGGAGGTCATGCTAATCACAGGGGTACCCCAACGCATAGTGTTCCCTAGTGTATGTAGGTGTTTTCACTGTATTCTAAGTGTCTTTTAGCATAGCACTGGCTCTGGTTAGTCAGAGTCAGTTACCACCAGTACCCGTCTGAAAAAGTTGTGGGCACAGGATGATTTTGCAACAAGGCCTCTTTCTGCTCCTCTGTTGGTTCTTTCTGCACATCTTTTGCTTCTTTCTGTGCGTTTTTCTTCTTTCTTCACATGTCCTACCTCTGTAGGCATAGTTAGAAACTAGCATTTAAAAAACCTTTGAAATTCACTTAAAAATCATAGGTTTCAGGCACGTTATAGTTAGAAATTAGCATTTAAAAAACCTTTGAAATTCACTGAAAAAACCATAGGTTTCAGACACGTTATAGTTAGAAATTAGCATTTAAAAAACCTTTGAAATTCACTGAAAAAACCATAGGTTTTAGGGACAGTTATAGTTAGTTGGACATTTCACTCGTACAAAACCATAGAAATTCCCCCGTTATAGTTAGTTCAGCTAACTATAACTCGCGCCCGCAATGCACTGCTGATGACGTCACATATTACATCACTCATGACATGGTCAGTGACATCACTGATGACATCTCAAATGACCACCACCTCCCCGGGGCTTTCAAAATGTAGGGAGGGGGGCCGCGCGGCCCCCCTCCTGGAACCCTTGATGGCCCTGGGGATTGCCACCCCCAGGGCCGGCTCCTGCAGTGTCCCGGAGCGCCTCGTGGCGCGTTTTAAGAAGGGGAAGTAATTTCCCTTGAATACTGGGGTCCCTGAGGGCCAACTAGCCCACCAGGAACCTCCAGTATGCGCCAGGGGCTGCCTTGCAGAGAGGTGTATAGAGGCCACGCCCCTTTTACACCTCTCTGCAACGCAGCTCTGTGGCGCTTAATGGAGGTAGCTGGTGGGCTAGTTGCACCCCAGGGACCCTCAGGATTCAAGGGAGTTAATCCCCCAACTTAAAACGCGCCACGGGGCGCGTTTGCACAGTGGTGAAAGGAGGGCGGGGCCTGAGGTGACATGTGTGCAAACAGGCCCCGTGGCGCGTTTTAAGATGGGGAATTAAATCCCCTTCAATCCTGAGGGTCCCTGGGGGCCCACTAGCCCAACAGGTACATCCAGAAAGCGCCACAGAGCTGCGTTGCAGAGAGGTGTGAAAAGGGGTGTGGCCTCTCTACACGTCTCTGCAACGCAGCCCCTGGCGCATACTGGAGGTTCCTGGTGGGCTAGTTGGCCCCTAGGGACCCTCATGATTCAAGGGGACTTAATCCCCCAACTTAAAACGCGCCACGGGGCGCGTTTGCACAGATGTCACCTCAGGCCCCGCCCCCTCCCTTCACCAGTGTGCAAATATTCCTCTAAAATCTGCCGAACTACGAATTCTGATTTACTCACCTGTTATCAGGAGAGACCTCAGTGCTGCATCTTTCAGCCCAGTACTAATCCTGAAAAGTAATTTTAACCGTACTTACCAGTAACTTGAATTTCCTTCCATAGGATATCATTGCCTGCTTTTTGCTGAAAAAGTTTCCAAGTGTTGATTTTTGAAACATACAAATATTCCTCTAAAATCAGCCGAAATACGAATTCCGATTTACTCACCTGTTATCAGGAGAGACCTCAGTGCTGTATCTTTCAGCCCAGTACTGGTCCTGAAAAGTAATTTTAACCGTACTTACCAGTAACTTGAATTTCCTTCCATAGGCTAACATTGACTGGTTTCACTTGGAAATTCTTCTAAGTGTGGAGTTTTGGAACTTTAAAATATTCCTCTAAAATCAGCCGAAATACGAATTCCGATTTACTCACCTGTTATCAGGAGAGACCTCAGTGCTGCATCTTTCAGCCCAGTACTGATCCTCAAAAGTAATTTTAACCGTACTTACCAGTAACTTGAATTTCCTTCCATAGGATATCATTGCCTGCTTTTTGCTGAAAAAGTTTCTAAGTGTTGATTTTTGAAACATACAAATATTCCTCTAAAATCAGCCGAAATACGAATTCCGATTTACTCACCTGTTATCAGGAGAGACCTCAGTGCTGTATCTTTCAGCCCAGTACTGGTCCTGAAAAGTAATTTTAACCGTACTTACCAGTAACTTGAATTTCCTTCCATAGGCTAACATTGACTGGTTTCACTTGGAAATTCTTCTAAGTGTGGAGTTTTGGAACTTTAAAATATTCCTCTAAAATCAGCCGAAATACGAATTCCGATTTACTCACCTGTTATCAGGAGAGACCTCAGTGCTGCATCTTTTAGCCCAGCACTGACCCTGAAAAGTAATTTTAACCGTACTTACCAGTAACTTATATTTTCTTCCATAGGAATCCATTGTCTGGTTTTCAGCAGAAAAGTTTGTGTCGATTTTCACAAACTACAAATATTCCTTAAAAATCGCCTGTATGACTTAAACGCATTCTTTCAACTGTTTACAGGAGATGCACCAGTGCTGGATCCAGGATCCAACACTGAGTAAGAAAAAGTAACGATAACAGTTTTTACCTGCTAAGTGAATTTCCTTCCATAGGATAACATTGGTGATTCTATGAGAAAAAGTTTCAAAGTGTCAACTTTTAAAATACAATAATATTCCTTAAAAATCACTACTGTAACCAAAACGCTTTTACTCAACTGTTTACAGGAGATGTCCCAGGACTGAATCTAGGATCCAGTCCTGTGGTTAGAAAAAGTAATCCATAAAGTAACTAATTGCATTTAACTAGAAATTCACATTGAGCTGAATGTTGCATTGTGTTTGAAAATGTGTTGCACATTGCAACAACTGTAACTACTGTACTTAAAAGTCTATTGCCTATGTGCAAAGTATTTAAACTAAAGTAATTCATTCTGAGAAAGTATTTTTGTAATGTATAATGTAATTACAATGTAATTTAAAAAATAAAATATGTAAAAAAAAATTGTTTCTAAAAATGTAGTAAATCAGTATGAAAAAAATAAATATAACAATTAATACATTTAAAAATTGTCATTTACAAAACCTTTGAAATTCACTGAAAAAACCGTAGGTTTCAGACATGTTATAGTTAGGAATTAGCATTTAAAAAACCTTTGAAATTCACTGAAAAAACCATAGGTTTCAGACACGTTATAGTTAGAAATTAGCATTTAAAAAACCTTTGAAATTCACTGAAAAAACCATAGGTTTCAGGCACGTTATAGTTAGAAATTTGCATTTAAAAAACCTTAGAAATTCACTGAAAAAACCATAAGGTTTTAGGGACAGTTATAGTTAGTTGGACATTGCAATCGTACAAAACCCATGAAATTCCCCCGTTATAGTTAGTTCAGGTAACTATAACTCGCGCCCACGCAATGCACTGCTGATGACGTCACATATTACATCACTCATGACATGGTCAGTGACATCACTGATGACATCACTGATGACATCTCAAATGACATCACTGATGACATCACTGATGACATCATCCATGTGAGAATTTAATGCATCTTCTCACACCCTAATATAAGTTTTGAAACACCCACTCTAAATTACAGACTGCCATTCTCAAAACCATACACACTCCAATACCAATAAGTACATACCCACTCACTGATTCTTAGGTCTACACACACACATCTACTCACTCACCCGTACAGTCACTCATACTTACAGTCACTCAGCACAGGACTATCATATGCACTCATACACCTATATAAACACTCACACAACGCAACTCATCCATAGAGGTACTCACACACCTAGTCAGTTATGCAAATAATTAATCACACTCCAATTTACTCACCTATACAGTTATACACACCAGCTCACTTACTCATAAAAATACTAGCACATTCTTACGCTCCTATGCAATCACTGATGCAAGCACACACTCATCCATATAGCCACTCTCACAATCACACACTCTCACTTATAGCCATTTATATACTCCAACACACATATATACTGCCTTTCACATATGTAGTTACTCACACATGTACCACTGAGATTTACATTCAATCACTAACACACCCATACACACACTCACCCACCCATACAGTCCATCACAGACGCACTCTTGAAACCATGCACCCAGTGAATCACCCACTCACACATCTATGCACAGAGTCACACTCACCCCACCCACACAAACACTGAGGCACCCATACAGATACTCAGAGAACCAATCCATAACCCATATAGACACTCATTTAGCTAGTCAGAAACCCATGCAGCTGCTTACACAACAACAGACAGACGGATACAGACATTCACACAGTTTAGTCACTCACCTATGCATCCAGTAAGATACGTTTAATCACTCACTTATAGACTCAGTCACGCACCTACTAAATCATCCATTCAGACACTTATACACCCACTCATTCTTCAATACGCCTTTCCCTATATATATTAAACATATTTAAACTTTACACAAACACACAGTCACTGGATTATGTCATCAGTGATGTCATCAGTGATGTCATTTGAGATGTCATCAGTGATGTCATCAGTGATGTCACTGACCATGTCATGAGTGATGTAATATGTGACGTCATCAGCAGTGCATTGCGGGGCGCGAGTAATAGTTACCTGAGCTAACTATAACGGGGGAATTTCACGGGTTTTGTACGAGTGCAATGTCCAACTAACTATAACTGTCCCTAAAACCTTATGGTTTTTTCAGTGAATTTCTAAGGTTTTTTAAATGCAAATTTCTAACTATAACGTGCCTGAAACCTATGGTTTTTTCAGTGAATTTCAAAGGTTTTTTAAATGCTAATTTCTAACTATAACGTGTCTGAAACCTATGGTTTTTTCAGTGAATATATATATATATTAAGACACTTGGTTTCCGGTGCTTGTTTCTTTTTTCACATCTGTGGTTATCCTGTCTGAACTAAAGTGGTTGAATGCTAGCCTTTCCTAATAGGAACATACAAACTTATCTCTATGGCTGGGTTTGACCCTGGTAAGAAGGCAGTGGTGAATCATGTTCAGAATGGGTATTTTTCATTTTTTTAATGTTATTTGTAATGAAATATGATAAAAAAGAAGGATTGACTCCCCTTCTATGGAGACAAGATGTGGACTTTATTGAATACATTGAAATGGATTGGGAATTTGCTCTCATAGGTTTACATTTTAATTTGATGGTGGTCTAAAATGTCTCTCACGCTTAAAATCATAATTGAAAGGTCTGTGTGTTAGCCTTAGTTTTTGAATACATTGAATTTTAAATATGATCTAGCCCAAACATAAGCGTAAAATAATTGGAGAAATATTTAATGGTACTGGTATAATTTCCTATAGAACAATGAACATTAATAGTTGACCTTTTATGAGGGTGGTATTCCAGATGTTGTGAACTTTTAAATAAGTGTAGTTTCCCCTGGTTTTCGTATGTGTGTCTGTTTTTTGTCTCAAATTCGTTCTAGTTTTACAGTTTTGCACATGTTTTCTTTAACCATTTATGATTTTTTTCAAAGCAGAGATGCAAGGATTTAAATCACTTTAGCATGCAGCAAAGCAGTTCCCGTTCTAACAATAAACGCCATTTTGAAAAGCCTTCAGATCTTCTGTCACTTCATAAATTTAAACGGACAAAAAATACACAGTTATAGGGACCACCTGCTAATTAAATTCAGATTTTCACCAACTTATTTAAGATCTTTGTGTTTGTTTCAACTCTGTGCTGTGAATGCACACGGCGCTTTGGAAACTAATTGTTGTTAGGCAACAGCTGCTATGTGTAGCCTAGCTGTTATCCTGTAATATATATTTCAGTTCACTAGCTGTGAAGAAATTAGCAAATTAACACTTATTGGCCATCTAAGCGAAGTTTTATTGGAAAACCGGGTTGGTAGAAGTCTACTAGGGTGAGTGTGAAAGTAATAAAGAACTTTATTGCGATTTTTAGAAGGTAAAAGTCAAAACCTCTGCCTATTCTCAGGGTGGAAAGAGAGTGAGTGATGCCAAGCATCTGTGTTCTACGACTTCACGTCAGAAGCAGATTGTGAAGAGTTGTTTCAGAGACTTTTTTTAACCTATGGGCTTATCAGCATCTAAGAAGTCTTTGAAGATCTTTGAACTTGACGAAATGACAACATTAGGCATGGTCGGTAGATGTATTGTTTTCTAGTTAGTCGATTATTAAACCCGATTTGTGGGTTATTTCTGAGAACTCCATGATTAAATATTTTGCAACATTTTCTTTTGCATCAATTGATTTAAAAAAAAAAAAATACGAGTATTTTCATAGGTTACTCATGCCCACAGTCTCAAGACATTTCTCTTGATAATATAGTTTTTGTTTAATCTGTTTTAATGATAGTTTTTGTGACAAGCTGGTTTAAATATGTTTTAATAGGTTGAAAGTTAATATTCTTGCTTGTATTGGTGGCTCCAAAGGCGTCACCAACTTTATTTATTTTAAATTTTCAAAGAAATAGATAGTTTATGGGTTTAAAATAAATATTCTTGCTTTTATGGGTGAGTAAAAGGGTATGTGCAACTCTATTGATTTAAAACATTTTCGAATGCAAGGAATTATTTTTATGTTTCTTGTAGGCATGTCAAGGAAACAATCTCTTGGCAAGAGATGCACAAAACGAGCAGGTAAGTCATTAAGCATACGCATTATTGTTTTCCAAAATATATTCAGCATTCAGGACAATTGGCTTATAGCTATTAAATGTGTATCAGTAAGCTTGTCTCATGCAACGGTTACATTTCCCTCAGCATTGAACTGCACTTAGACAAAGTTTCAATGCAAAATGCCTAACGGCTAGGGCGGTCGACTTCAAATCTGGGGAACCCGGTTCGAGTATCGGCAATGACACTGAACATCCTGTGATTCTGGGCAAATCACTTAATCTCACCGTGCCTAACAAAAATGAAAGTGTCCTCATGTAACGCAACTGATGCTATGTAAAGCGCTCTGATACCCGATTCGGTTCAAGTTCGCGCTATATAAAACTCTGTAAAAAAAAAAAAAAGAGTCCATTTCGACTTCCCCTTCCTAACCCCCTCCTGGACACTGGGTATGCTTGTTGTCACAAGTATTCCTTTCTGGCACTCTGTACTGATTTCTTTATTATCAAGTGCTCCTGTTTGCTCTTAATTGTCATCTTAGGTTATTAGCTGGCACTTATTTCTAAGTGGTAATACCAAACCCGGAATGAATGATATGAGGGTATCGGGAAAACCTGTGGCCCGATATTACTGGGGAATAAGAGATACCACCACATTAACCCATTTTGAATGGGGGATAACATGCAGAAATCCATTTACTGGCTCAATTTCTGCATGTATTTTTTCCAGAATTCCAGCCCTTTTTCCCACCACATATCCAGCTGTTTTTAAAAGGTATATATATATATGGCTGGAATTACCACAATGCTATTATTTCCCGTTTTGGCTGAAATAATGAGTTTTGGGCCAGAAAAGAAATAAAGAATTTCCAGCCAACCTGTAATTTGGGACCTTGTCAGGTACAACAAGTGAGGGCCTGATTACGATGCCGGTCGGGCCGCTCGTCCAACCGTCGCGGTCCGAATCTGACCGCCGAGGCAGGGAAAGTTCCCCCACCGTATTACGATGCAACTGCTGCTACTGCGGCAGTCTCATCAATGGCGGTGCACATATCCCTGAATATGTCACTGCAAGTGCGTACAAATTCACAGTAAACATGTGTATTGTACCCACATGCATGACATATGTGGGGATATGCCTTGTGCACCATGTACCCCATTGCTGGAGTGTGGCGGAATGTGCACAGTCCAGTCAATGGGGATATATACTGCATTAGGACTTAGCTGGATTCCGGCGCACACAGGATCGTCATCATCGGAGAGCAGCTGCTCAGGTGTAGGTGGAACCTGGAGGAAGGGATCCACGGGCAGAGACTTCTGGAAAGAAGTGGATTTGGGTGAGTGTGCATCCCAAATCCATCATTTCCGACAACTCGAAGCAGTTGGAGATCCCTGGACAGGCCTATGGATGCAGTTTTTCTCCAACCGCCATCTCAGCAGTGGGAGAAATGCTGTTGAAGTCTGCAGTCTTTCATCGGTTGGTCATAGAACAGGATGTATGCATCGTAATCCAGCGTTCGGACCGACCGCTTCTGACGAGACTGCTTCAGTCCGACCGCCTCCGACAGGACAACGGAAGGTTGTCCGACCGGCATCGTAATGAGGCCCTGAGTTCCATATCTGATTTTTCCTGTCCTATACCTTTTGTGGGTTCATGTACCAGCCCCCTGTGACTTCTTGAGACTAGAGGGAAAGAGGATTTCAAGTGGAAGATGAGTAGTTTTTAATATTCTTACCTTACCAAATAATAGAGAAATGTTGAGCATTTCATTTAGGGCCGGATTATTACTTTTTAGCGGAAGGGTGGCGTAGTGGTGCAAACCGCTGCACCACCACTCTGCCGAAGGTCACTGCCGCCCGCTCGCCAGATTACGAGTTTTCAGTAGTCTGGCAGGTGGGCGGCATGGTAGTCCCATGGCGGTGCCGCTTTTAAAAGCAACAGTGCCTTTGAAAATGGCACTGCAATGCGAACGCACTACAAGGTTCCTGCCCGGCCTGGACTCGGCATGGACTCAAAAGTCCATGCTGTGCAGGAACCTATGTGCATGCACACAGGGGGGCACATGTTATGCCCCCTTGTGTGCATCCATATGTGGCTGAGGCACAGGGGGGGCCCCCTTTGTTTCCTCTCCTCCAAGGTTTACATGGAGGATGTCCCGCCAAGCATGTTGCAGCCTCTGACCGCTGCTCCATCGCCGGAGCCAGCGATCCCAGGGCAGTCCAACTGTCCAACTCATAAAAGAGTGGTCGGACTGCCGGAGCAGCGGCGCCAGACTCGTGAAAAGGCCCTTAATTGTCAAGAAAGGGGTGAGCAGCCTCCAGCAAGAATATTTTTCAAAATTCTCGTTCTTGTAACATTACGTGGCCTGAAGTGTGTAAGCTATAATGTGAACATAAACACAACAGTGGTAAGAAAAACTGTTGATGAAGAAATATCACCACATTGTCACTTTTGCACTGATTTAAAGTTTACCTATGAGAGTGCTCTAATCTCGTTAATATTTCTTCTTTTTGGTCTGTTGACCTTTTATTAGTTGCATGAGAGGTAAGAGGGAGTTAGCATCACTTTCGATTACTATAGCACATTAAGGTAGTCATCCAATAAAGCCAAGTTTACTAAATGGAGTTAAAGGGTTTTATTGCAAACTTAGAAACAGACTGATATAGATAAGTCTCAAAAACATATTACAGAAGTATAATATCACAAGAACAAATCTGAATCTCCCAATGAAATGCAGTCAAAACACTAAGAAGCAAACCAGAAACTCGGTGGCTGCGATACAAAAGATGAGGAAGAGGATCTTAAGGTTAAACTGCAAGATTCAACCCTCCTGCCGAGTCATTAGTAGTTCTAAAGAAATCTAACTTATCCTACTCTATTTTAAGTAGGGAAATCCCAATTAATTTAAGATATGCAAGGAACAGGTGTCAGCATTATGGAGTCTTTCATAAAGTACTCCAAGTCCATAGGAAGTATGACATTACGCCACACAGAGAGAGGAATAGCAAAAGAGGTTTGAACATCGTGAAATCCTAAGGGTCTTTGCTTTCTACCTACCAATGCAACACCTATTAACACACAAAGCATTCCAGGTAACCAGCGTCATCTTCTCCAGTACAGTTTCATTTTCCTCTGTAGAATATTGGAATATTGGCAGCACTCAGCTCTTCTCCTAGACTATCAGGGTACAGTCAGTCGACCTTGAACATCCCTTCTCCACCAGGAGAACTGAGCTCCCACTTCGTTAACATATCTTCTATCACTACAAATAAACAATGCCTTTCGCTAACTAACACAGCCTTGTATCTGCACCTGCAGAGGAGAGAGCATGCAAGCAAAACAATTCTCACGTGAGGTTAAACATCAGAATCAGAGGAACTAGAGGCCTGTAATTATGCTAAGATATTACAGCAGTTAAAGTGCACTTGACATTTGAATATAGATGCATGTACATTCAAATTAGTACATATATGGAATATCATGTGGAATAAAATCATGACTACATATAACTGAGTGTTAGATCCTAAAACATTTGTATAGCTATCAACGAGAACTACATATTTACTAAAATCTTCAACATTAGTATGCACATATTAAATAATACTATTAAGGGCCTAATTACGATGAGATTTGGAATGGCAGGTCGGAGGCTTTCCGAGTCTCATTGCAGTTTCAATTTCGACCGCCGCATTACAATGCAGCCGGTCAAAAGTGAAACTGGCCGGTCATTCCGGCTGGATTACGACGGGCTCAAGGAGGCCTTCCCGTAATCACTATGGACGGCGTTTCTATTGTAGGGATTATGATGTCGGTTCCCGACAGGCTTTCCATGTCTGGCTTTTCGATATGCAAAGCCTGTTGGAAAGCGACATTGGGGGCCCCTAGCATGGCCCCCTTCACCTTGCAGCCTCCGTTTGAGGGCCGAGAGTGCACCTATGGTGCTCCCCTGTTAATTCCTGCCCTGTGTGGCAGGCACCCTGAGGTGCCTGCCATGCAGTGCAGGGATGAACAGATTCTTCCATTTGTCTATGGGAGCTTGTGCTACGGCCAGTTTACAGCCACAGCACAAGCTCCCATAGACAAATGGGAGTATGTGCCTGCACCATGTGCGGTCGTATTGTAATCGAGGTATCGGGACCACTGACCAGAGGTTAGTCGGTCCCGAGACCGCAACGGTTACGTCCGCCCGACATTGTAATTAGGCCCTACGTTTTTATCATGGAGCATTTCAAAAATACATTCAAAATCCCATACATTTTTTAGAATAGGTGACATTTAAGGGTGGAGACAAAATGAAGCTGCTCCACCTGCTTCTGACTGTAGAAAATGCCATTTGATTGAGATATTGATTGTAAGTTATTCCCGCACATGATTAACACTTTGAATTAAATGCACTATTCACCCTGGAGTAAAAGCCTAAAGGCCAATGAAGTGCATTATAAATCATTTTATTTCAGATTCTGAAGTGAGTGCTAAAACGTATAGTTCATATTGGTTTAATAATATCATGAAAACCTGGGGCCGAATCATGATGGACTTTTCTGGCGCAGAGCAGCGCGCCTGTTTTATGCGCCTGTAAGGCATGCAGTGAATTCATTCAGCCTAATATTATTTTTATTAGTGCTTTATTTACAGATAGTACTGCATAGAAATTGTAGGCGAGGTTTGCCTCTTTCCTTTTCTCTGCTGTGCTGTGTAAAAATAAAGTACTAACTCTGAGAAATATTGAGTTAAACCTGAATAGCCATCATCATTATACGCCTATGATGTTTCAATTACTGTGTTTTTCATTGGGGATTACACTGCTTTTAGTGTTTAAAAACAAAAAACTATCATCCATGCTATTACATGCACATTAGGTAGTGACTCCATAAAGGAACACCTCACACATTTAAAAAAATATTTTGCTTTTTTTTTTTTAACGGGTCTTGCTTTTAGATTTTTGTGCTCTTTTATTTGACGCATTAGTATGTCTAGGGCTAGAGGGTCTCATAAGCAAGTGCATGTAGTTAGTTTTGTGGTGCATACAGTGCCAAGCTCACCATGTGGAGATTGCACTCCACCAGCTCAACCCTAGCTAGCTCTGCTATCTACTGAAAAACATGAGGGGAAAGGCGCAGTGTGTAAAAATGAAGTGTAGCCATGAAAACAATGTTCTGCAGGATAACACATGTGGGACACTGGTGAGAGAAGACCCCCTCTTGTTTACCTGCCTTGGCATCTTAGGGGGTGACAACAATCTCTGAAAAAGATAAAAATGAAATCTAAAAAAGAGATTAAAAAAAAACAACATCAGGTAGCTAACAAGAATTGGCAAAGACAATAAACCTCAGCTCGAAAAGTCTGCTGAGCTATTGGCTTTGCCAATGCTTTTTTGTCTTTGCCTTTACTAATGCCAAAACTGCCACAAGCGGCCAATGGGCATTATGGCATTTTTAATTTATCATTCTGTTACAATCAGTAAAGGATGGTGTGTAGCCAAGTCATATGGATTAAAGATGAAGGTTTATTAAGCTTGTTCCAAGTTACAGATAACGACCCACCAGGAGCAGCATCCTTGCTGCTCATCCCATTCCTTCAACTGACACTCATCCAACCACAAACACTCTCAACATTCTAATTAACTTCACACACTGGCTGAGTAGAAGGGGCCTGGAACTCTGAGGAGGATGCATAGCGACCAAGACAAGTCACAACACATTCCAACGGCCATGATAGAATGGTAATAAAGGAAAAAACAGAAAAAGTGCACAGCTTTGTTAAAAAGGGGAGCAAGTGCCCTACTAGCACTTTCAAGCTGTCAGGCCCTCGTAAATAATTAATAATGAAAATGGAGGATGCAGGGAGGAGGAGTGGAGTAAATAAAGAGTGTGCTGGCAAAGATACTGGATGGAAAAAGATGTAAATAAATTGAAAATTGGTGGCATAGGGGGTGGGTGGTAAATAAGTAGTGTGCGGTGTGGCGATTGCAAGGAATTTAAGAGGAATAAGCAAGAGCAAGACAGAGGAAAGACGTGCTCCACATGGAGTGCTGAAATACAAAGAAAAAACGAGTTTCCTCAGGTCAGCAGAGGAGGGAGTCAGCTCATCTAATCAAGAAAACTATAACGCTGAAATGCTCCTGGTCAGAAAAAACACAAGAATAGGTAGCAAATCCATTAAATCAAGAGCAGAGACCTGGGATAGACAAAAAACCCATCCAATCAGGAGTAAGGGGCTGATCAAAAGCCCACTCTAAGCATATGATATGTATTGGATTAAATAGGCCTGCAACAGACAGGTAAACCGGTTTGTAGCCAAGACCTAAAAAGGATAAATGTCAGGAAAAAGAGTAAAACTAGAGGGGGATGGATGAGGTGGTATTCTGCAGGCATCCTGTAGCAGACAGGAGTGATGCCATGGTCTACTTCCAAAATAGGTGCGCCATTTAATATGTTTATCTTACAAGTTTGTCTCTGTACAAAGTGTGTGTTCATTTCCATTTTTTTATTTGAAGTGCTGCAAGGTAATTTCAAGTTTTTATGCATAATGTTTTGTAATTTCAAGAATTTTCATGGAAAATTACAAAAAATATATATATGCCAAATCACACCATGCCACACTATATCACTTTACTTGCAAATTGTAGTACAGATGAATGTCCTAATATGACATTTCTGGACTGGGACTAGCTAGAAAATAAATAACCAACACATTTTAATAGTTAATAAATCATCCACATCAATGTTGAAGTCAAATTTTTAAAACAAATTAAGATAAAGTAACTTTTAGAAAATTGCCCTTTTCCTGCCTGAAGCTCTTGGAGGCTAATTTGCATTAATTCTCCAGCTTCCCTCAGCCTGTACCTGGCCTGACTAAGGTATGAATGAGGTATGAAATTTCCCCCAGTAGCTACACAATCGGTCACTGTGATTGACAGATTGACTGGAATGGGCATGGATGACTCATTTGAGCCTGGCAGAAGGGTGGAGGCTGTGAGCATACTTTTTGACAGTGTCAAATCCTTCTTGAGTCTCAAATCCTGCTTGGCAGGTCTGCCTGTTTCACACATCGAGATTGTGCTCATATTCAGGTTAGTTTTACAGGTGGAGGTGCAGGTGGTGCAAGTGGTGCAGGAGTAATCTCCTGCATATGGTGGCCAGGATGAGTGACATTGGTATTTTTCTTACCAATGACCTCTATCATCTTTATTGCCAAGGCATGGTTGTCTTGCACTCTCTTCCTTAATTGTTTTTAGATGGTCTCTGTGCATCTTTGCCATTTCTTGGTAATATTTTGTAACATTATCCAAGGCATGGATCTTTCAATCATCTGAGGGAGTTCTTTAAGGGAGTTTGCAATATTATGCAGAGTAGCTCCCATTGCATGAGTATCCTGTTGCACATCTCTTTGTTGCTGAAAAACGTATCCTCTCATGGCCGGCATTAGCCCATGGCAACCCCACATGTGTGGCCATCTTAAACGGTCTGTAGGCACGGAGAGGTGTGGCATCTAGGAGTTTGTGGGGAGGAGATTCATGAATAAGGGATACCTGCTCCTCACCAGGGGTGTGATCTCCGTCTGACGACGGAGAGAAGACCAGAGATGCACCTTCATCGAAGGAGTGTGTAAGAAATGAAATGAAATGAAATTCGTACTTGTAATGAAATGAAATTCGTACTTGTAAAGCGCACTGCTGCCCCCAACAGAGGCGCGCTGGCGCTATACGCATACCGCTGTGGAACCCTTCCTGGCTATTCCCTGTGAGATGTCCACTCCTGGGCACCCCCAAGGTGAAGCCAGGCATCCCAGCGCTGGTGGGGCCGTTGTGGAGATTAAGCAAGCTATTGCCCAGAGTTGCAGAGTGGGACCCATGATTAGAATAGGCACCGAGGCGAGAATTATCAGGCCCGAGGAAATTGAGCCCAAGACCCGCCGAGGCGGGAATTGAACTCTGGTCCCGGGCCAGATCTCTGCATCAGGGTCTGCCGCTCTAACCATTGAGCCACACTTCTCCACAAGACATTGTACAGAGAGACCTGTGATGTGAGGGCTGTGTGAAAGTGAGTGCTGCGTAGGCAGATGTACCATCCATGGTTGCTTGCTAATGGCTGGAGAGTCGCAATCCTCAGAAGGGGTTTAGGAGGAACACTGTTGCCCGGCTGCAAAGTGGCCTTCTTTAAGGTTTTATGTGTGGGGGCTACACTGCCATCATCTTCTTCCAGGTTCTTCTCCTCATGGACCAGCTTCTGTTTCTCCCCCCCCCCTCTTCTTCTTAGTGAGCAGTTCTGGCTGTAAATATTGTTGCTTGGAGGAGGATTGGATTCTCTCATAGAAGTACCCGTCATCCTCAGCTTGTGACATCATTGTCTGGCTACTTTAACCCGTTTGCTGCTCCGAACGTTCCGCGCCAGTGCGGAATGTTCTATTAAACGGGCGGGGCCGCGTCAGCCAACGGACGTGCGCAGCACTACCGAGGTAGTGCTTGCGACGGCCGTTGGCCGCCGCACGCAGCAAATGGGTTAATAAACATTGTTTTGCAAATAAAGAATAAAGTTAGTACTGTTTATGACTAAGGCAACACATGCTATTATGGGTTGATCCATTGACGAGCTGGGTATATCTCAACAATGTAAACTCACCAGCTCCAACCACAGAGGAGGCTGCTTTGGAGATCCCTGTAGGATCAACTGTTGAACTTGGCTCCTTATAGAAGGTGTTCCCAAAGTATGTCCAGATCCAGCAGCTTTAGAGATTAGTAGGTTCATTAGCTATTGCAAATCTATATAAGTATATAGAAGATATCATGACCACAAATACAGATTCATTAGAGAAAGTGTATCTACCACAATACAGTAAACATTTAATATAGTAACAAAAAGGAGAAACAAGAGTTAGTGATAGTACATGTGATGAGATGTAGAAGTTCAGATGATAGGCTTCCAGACTTGGATGGTGGACTGATGGTACCGGAGCTGATTTTTGCTTCCAGGATGTCCCATGCTGTCCAAGTTGAGGATGTTTTTAAGGTTGGCACCAGGAGATGTTGTATGACAGAAGCAGAGAGAGACATACATAGGGGAGTAAGTCATTGTAAACCAAACTAGATGATGCTAGATACAAGTTTTCACTACTCATTTTGAGAGGCACAGAAACTGATTTTCTGATAGTTCAAACACAGCCCACCCCTAGATTGGCAGATTTCAGGACCTATTTGTGTGACATTAAAATATAAAAACAATGATGCTGTCAGATAAAGCATGGTGCCAACATGGAATTGTGGGAAACAACATACAACTGCCATGCCAGACAGAAATAAAGATATTAGCTGCCTAGGAAAAAGAGCAGAGATTGAACTTACCAGTGTGTATCATCCGTCTGCTGTGTGGTGCCAGCCCCGGATTTGTAGCACTGATAGGAGCAGAAGGCAATGCTGTGGCAGATGGTTGAGAGGACAACAACAAATAAAAACATTACTATACATTAGGTTATCCCAACACATGAGAAGATGAAATTTGAATACTACTAAAAGAGAAGCCAAAACACATATTGACATTTCTGATTTGGATACCAAAAGAATATCCGAATAATCCTCTGTAGGCTGTTTTCAAAAGACATGGTAAAACACCTATTGACCTTTCAGAATTTGGTACTAAAAACAAGTCAGGATTATCCTCGATAAGCTATTATTAAAAGACATGGCAAAATACATATTAACAATTCTGATTTGGATACCAAAAACAAGTAAGAGAAATCCTCTATTGTGAGTCAGTCAACTTGTTTGTCATAGGGACATACCTGTCCATGTAGATGGTTTATAAGACCTGTCCTGTATGTTGCCCTGCTGCAGTGGCACTGCTTTCTGCCCCAGACAAAGCAATACATCTGACTCTATGAAGACTAAAAAGAAACTTTAAAACAACATGTATATATTTTTACGTCTAGTATTACAGAGCATTTATGATGGGCAGGTATGTGATGTCCGACTAACAATTCAGATATGAGTGAAGGACGGATACAGATGCTTGTGGATTTGCTTTTACAGAGCTAGAGAGAGTCATAGCTGCCAATTATTCCAGGTCCATGTGTGAATAGCGAGGCCATTGTCACTTTTTTCTTAGAATTCTGACACTTGTACTCTTCATTAATCCGGTATAAACCCACAGCTATCACTTAATAAAAAAGAAAAAAACAGGACTGCCTTAAGATGTCACCCTTGGACCTGGGAAGCATGCTACCTATGGAGAGTGGGAGTTGAAATGGGGGAGGGTATGATCTTAACTGCCACCCCGTTCGTTTTGTCCTGAGGTGACAGCCCATATAGCAGGCATGGTTGCATAGGAGTGAGGATGTCCTTCTCAAGGGAGGTGAGAAGAAGACGGTGTCCGGTTGGTCCTTGTAAGACATTGGGTTATCAGGCAGTCAGACTTAACTTAGATGCAATGTGTAAAGTAGTTGTGCAACACTTCAAACAGTAATAAAGTGAAAAACGGCACACAAAAAGCATCCCACACCAAGTTAATAGAATAGAGTTATTGTTAATTAATGAAACAAGACCAAGACAACAACAATCCAATTAGTGGAACCAGAGATATGCAATTTTAAAGATTTAATTGAAAATAGTGCCAAAAAGCACAAAGCACCCACTGTAGATATCTGGTTGAACAAGACCAGGACCCAATCACTTTTTCAGACTGACCACGATGGAGTGCAGGCCATTTACAGGGACCACTGCCTGCTGAACAAAGTAGCTTAAATCCTGGTTTGCAGAGCGTTGCGAGGATCTGCGGCGAAGATGCGTTGGTTCCTTAAAGCGACACGGTGCAATGCGAGGACCTGTGTTGTTGTCGAGGATCCCGTCGACAGGGCTTGCGATGTGACGTCCGGCATCGAGTAAGGGGTGCGCAGTCGGGGCGATGCATTAGTTATGAGGAGCTGCGAGCCAGCGATGTGGAGTCTGGTGTTGTTGTTGAGGCTCACATTGATGAGAGATGTGAGGGCCTGTGCCAACAATGTGTTACACACTTATGGTTCCGATGGGGCTGTGGAACCGATGCAGGTCTTTGAGCTAGTTCCAATCCACAAAGCAGTGGCGATGCGTCGGTTTGGCTTGGATTTGCATCGTGCAGAAGAGGAGATGCATAGGTTCCGCTAGATCCACAGAGGCTGGCAGAGCACCCTAAGCCTACATCCAAGGGTCCAGGACTGGGGAGGAACCGCTTGGCAGGGTAAACTCACAGATGGCAGAGTCTGGGCGCAGGTGCAGGGTTGTTGGAAGTCTGTTATGTCCCTGAGGCTTCAGATCAGGAGGTCAGCCAACTCGCCCTTGGAGTTGAAGGAGGGTCCCGAGGGTCCCATCTTACCATCTAACAAGAAACCCATATCTGATTTTGCACTACCCACCAAACATGATACTCCTAGATAGGCCCCACCAGGCAGGCCCTGATAGAATGTCTTAAAGTTGTCAACTTTCCTTCATCCTGGTAGCACATCTCACATAGGCCCAAGCCCACCTTCTTAGATACCTACACATACACATAGGCCCAAACATGCCACTTTAGATACACACACATAGGCCTAAAAAGCCCAGTACCTCTTGCTATCACTTTTTAATAAAACAGATCTCGTAGGCTCCACTAAGCTGACAGCAGAGACCTGTACCATCCACCGCGACACCACACCAGCCCCCTCTTGTAAATTTCCACAGTTACGAGAATAAGATTAGCCCCCACCTACGTGACATTCTGCTGGTACATCTGGCTGTTTCACAAGCAAGGTTTGCGATATTTTTAGTTATGAAACTTTCCGCGCTTGCTTAACTGAAACTGGAAAGGCGGCAACGTGACCAAGAATTAATATATAAAATATTAATTTCTGTGCATTTTACGTTAAAAATTATCCTTTGTTTACTTTTTGCGGTCAAGAGCACTGACCACCTGCTAAAAGCTTAGTTTCACCATGATACCACTTCTCGGTTTTGTATAAAACTTTCCACAGTTACTGTAAGCGGGCGGTCAAGGGCCCGCGTCAGAACTCACGTCAGACGTGGGTGCAAGTTCTGCATTTAACCATATAAAAGAGCTGCACCCAGGGTGCGGCTCCGAACTCTCTTCACATCAGTGCATGGCTGCATTGTGAGGGTTCCCGATCGATCGTCCTTGTGACTGGGCCTAGAACTTCAACTTCCGAGGTGGTAATACTCTTATCTGATTATTTTGCCTATTGGCTTTATCAGCCTATCTGATTATTTTTTCCTATGGGCTTTATCAGCCTATCTGATTATTTTGCCTTTTGGCTTTGTCAGCTCAACTAAATATTAGCCTTTTGGCTTTGTCAGTCTATCTAACTCAGCTCATTCTAACCCAAGCCATTGCATTTATTTTAGTTTAAACTGCGTAGTCTTGAATGGTGTTGCTTTCTTAAAAGAGATTAGCCTTCTAGGCACTAGCCTACCCATCCTCTTTAAAGTCAGGGTTGCTCTTTAGGCAGCTACTCATAGTATAATATTTAGACATATATTTGCTTCTCTTGAACAACTGATTTATAACATTGTCAATGCATTTATTTTTCATCCTGCTCATGTGTTGATGGGCAACATTTAAATTGAATTGCTTTCTATGCTTTTGAACTGCTTGAATAAAGAAGTCACTGTATTTTACATCGTGGTTCTTTCTTTCCAAGAGAACGAGCAGAACAGGGGTCAGGCTCACTGGAGTCGGTAAGCAGAAGGGTGTGGCCATCCAAAATTACCCTCATCAGCTGGCGACCACGAACTAAAGGTCTCGATAGGCGGGTCGCCTACGGTGCGGTCCTGGGACGCACACTGAGGTTACACCTGTGTGGCTGCCTCTCAGGCTCTCCTCTCCTCACGTCCACCTGGGTAAGTCAGGGATGGTTTTACTTTTTATTCCTTGAATTTACCTCAGGTTGTGGCGTGTGTGGGGCGGTAGGTCTGGCTGCCTTTGCCATCCAGGGTCTCCCTTGTGTATGCTCCTTTGCCCACCTGTGGTTGACTGACATGCCACGACGTCCTCTGTGGCTGGTCACATCTTACCGAGGCTCTTCGGTGCTGTCCCCTCTGCTGTCATCAATTCCGTCTTGGTTTCCTTCTGCTTGCATTCTCTTGGCGACTCTTATTTTCGCTTTCTAGTACCTTTGCCTTTTACGAATATTGTGCTTTCACTTACGTTGCCGTTCTTTATTTCCAAGTTAATATTGTATATTTGCCTTTCACGTTTTGACATGCTTATTGATGCTTGAGGTTTGAGTCCTGTGCCGCCACATGGTACGTGGTTGGCCGAATTCTGGCATGGTGCACACATGCGTTTGCGGTTTTGATGTTTTAGTACTAGGCACACGGTTATCTGAACTCCTATAGAGGCCACGGGTCCTTGGCGCTGCTTAACAGTGTCTCCACCCCTTTGAAGGTTTGAAGTCCTGCGCTAGCATGTGGCTAGTCAAATTCTGTTAACAGGATTGGGATTCCTTGGTAACTGTTCATATTGCACAGATACAGAGCTGTTGCGCCCTTGCCACGGTGCACTGGTGGCACCCGTGTCTGCATTGCCGTTTAGCTTGGACTTGGGGTCCTTCCGCATTGTGCTATTTAAGGTGTGGTCCCGGCGCCATTTTGTATGCTCTTGGCGCCATTTTGTATTATTGGGTTTTACATTTTACAGTTTCTTTTTCTGTACTCTATTGCTAACATTTTGTTTTATTGTGCTTTCTATCATACAGTGCCTTCTCATACAGTTGTTCTTTGCATCATTTGTATCGTTACTGTGTTTCTCCCTACATTGCATTTCTATTGTGGTTTCTATTCTCGACCGTGGCTCCTCCACGCCCTGCAACTCCATTCTATTTCTTTAGTGTCTTCAATGCGCCTCTCCTTGTTCAGGGTTCTTTCCTGTGTATTCACACATTCATTCTTCGCACTTTCTGCCCGGTCCCTCTCTGATTCAGTTTTGCATGGCTTGGGTACTTTTCTATTTTTGTCTCTTAAGTTCATATTGCTCTCTGATCGCCGCCTCTCTCGCTTGTTAACTGCGCCACTCTAAATTGAGGAACTAGCTACTTCGCAGCATCTGGCCCAGTCTGAAATCCCCTCCGCCTTCTTCTGCTCTCTGCCATCGCAGAGCGAGGAAGTGAGCCTCGCTCCTTCGCAGCTTCACTGCAGCTCCCCCGCCCCTCCTTTCTCTGTCTTCGCAGTCTGCTCTTCCACAAACACTGTCACATTGATCGTTATTATTTTTGAAATGCATTTCATTTATTTAATTATTGTCTATTTGTTGTCCATTGTGTCTGTTTTTTGTGCTTCATTTCCTTAAAACATTTGCTCGCCCTGCAGTCCCACCATAGTTATCTCCCCCCACCGTCCACATCTGTTGCTGACCTGCCAGCTCTCCACTCTTTTAGCCGAGTGGCAGGCTGCCAGTTACTATTGTTGACTCAGTTGCCCCCACTTTTCCTCACAATTAGCGGCAACTGCGCCAGGTAGTTGTTGTCTGGATTGCCTTGCCTTTAATACGTAGCCGCAATCCCGCTAAGTAGTTGCACTTACCTTCATTACACATTGCCTCTTTTTCTTCTATCTCTCACACCTTTTTGCCTACCACTTGTCCACGCCAATTGGTAGCCAAGGGGGGGTGGAGTTGTATCTCCATTCCTCCTGTCCGTTCACTTAAACCCCTCCTTCCCGTTATGTCCCTTGACCCCCCGCAGATTATTAGTCTTTTTATTCATTCATTACGTCGTACTGCCACTGCAGTCTACCACACCACCCTTGATCGGTTTACCCCCCTTACACACCATCAAAGTGACGTTCTTGCAGTTACTTGGAACATCTTAGGGATTACCTTTACACCCACTACCGAACTACGCCTTTCACTCTTGTCTCTCATAGACTTACCTCCCTCAGCCACCGCTTCTTCCCAGCCACCACCAGACACCACCCGCCCGGATCTTCTGTGGCCTGCCCACTCCTCTAATTCATCTTCGCGCTCCCCACCCTCTTTAAGTTCTTCTGTTTATTTTGCTAACTCTCCCACTGTCGTTAACATAGACGGTGAGTCCAATACTGACTCCGCACAGTCCACGGCATCCTCTGAAGAGGCAACACTCCCTAACCTTACCGCCCCTGCCTCCCCCACGGTATCAGCATCAGCATTTAGTACTGTTCTCCCTCAACCACTGTCTCCTGCTAACGAGTCCCCATTTCTCGTGGCACTCCTGCGGGACTATTCAGTGGATCTAGAGGACTCTGCACCAGACGTCCTCATTGTGCCTCCCCCGGCAAGCCCACCTCCGCATTTCCAGTCGCTGTAGGGAATGAGTGCCCCGTCTCCTGATAGTACAGCTTCTCCCATTTTTGTATATTTAGTCAATAATAACGTTGTAGGTCTTTCCACTGGGCACCCATCTTTCTTTTGTCACGTTACACCCTTAGCAAGCACTGTCCTTCTCACTATATTTCAAGTTTTAGGGGTTGACTATACCCAGGCACAGCAGATAACACTTTCACTAGCACCGTCCTTTCCGCACCCCATTGTCACTAAAGTCAAAGAACAAAAACATTGCAAGCACTGACATTTTAGGGAACACTCTAGTCCCTCAACTATTACTGGTCCCCATGAACAGGATTATAGGCACCTCTGTTCATAAAACACCGGCTTGCATTTACATACGCATTCGCCTAATAGCGCCAGGCTTGGAGATACCTACCACACTAATCACATCCTATCCACGCAGCCCGCTACAAAGCAAAGTAATTGCTGGTCTCTCTCGTAACCAGCTCCAATTCCCTGACTTCTCCCCTAACGGAATATACACCGGACCACAGGAACTGGACTTAAGACGAGCATTATATCACATTATTAGTAGTGCCATAGGAGAGGAACTGATAAAAGACGCCATTCCTCCTATTCCTGACACTCAACACTCTCCTGCCACTGAACCCTCGCCTGTCACCTAATTACATCCCTTTCTAAACTAGCGACATTCACCCTCAAAGCATTGTGCTTTTAAAATAACACTCATGAATGGCATAGTGAGCTTTTATCATACGTCCCCCTGGATCGCTACTCACTGCCATACTATCTAGCACGTGGCCAAGGCACCCTCTCCAAAGTTATATTGCTGAAGCTTGCTTTGACGGCCAGCTTCGCTTTCCACTTTATACTCAAGCACAAGAGCGAGACTTGCAGGACGGGGTGTATGATATTGTCATTCAGGCAGTAGAGCAAGAACTCATCAGAGAGATTGTCCCTAGCACCTGAGAAAACGCGCTCCTGTAATTCAGGCTTTGCCTAGAGCGCCCCGTGTTAGACACATCAACATGGCCACTCCACTCCAACATGTTTTAAAAACATTCGGAGCCCAAGAACACCATATACTAAAGCACTGCGTGAGCTACATAAGCGTACGGCCAAAATGAGTCATCCTAGGCCCTCAGAGGGAAGCTTTGATCCAATCATACTAGAGCATGCCACCACCTTCCTAGACACTAAGTACTCCGGCACTAAGTTACAGAAGAGAAAGGCTACTTTAGATCTCTGGTGCATTTTCAAAGATAAGGCTCAAACACACTCTGACTCCACACACCCAGCTATACCCAATGCTCCGCCCCCACCGCCTTACCACTTCAGCGGTATGTATACCGAACGCACTCACAAAGAACCAGAGCTACCAGTCACCACTAATGATTCTCCGGCTGCTGGCTTCCAATCACTACCAAATGATGAATCTTCCTCCCCACACCTCGGTCCAGACATACACATCACACAACCGGAGGAATTCCAGATTTCCCACACATCACCCAGTCACCCGTATCACCCCGTGGACCGACCTCTGACTCCACCCATGCCCCCCGGTGATGTGTACCCACGCCTGACTGAACGTCAGAACATACACATGCCTGTTACCCATGGTACAGTAATGGAGACAGCAGTATCAGGACTCCCAGGTCTCATAGATGCACAGCTGTCACTGAAATTTACACCAACTGTCAATACTGCACAACCACGCCCAGGTGAACAGGATGAGGAAGACTCTGACTCTGCCTCTCAAGCATCATCTCGCCACTCACGTACATCTAGCAAGGTCTTCCGTGACATTGGCACTAAAGACGACACTGTCACTAACCCCTTCCTTGACACCGGCACGCACCTGTTCCCACGTTCATGCCTCCCACCTCAAACTAGCAATCCTTTCAGTGCTAATGCACCATTCGGTGAGGGACCAGGATCTGGCCTTATGACAGAGCAGCGGCAGATTATTGAGTTCCCCAACCCACCATTGCTGTGCATAACGGAGGGACAGCGTGCCCCCCTCACAGGTTCCCTCACAGGTCTTCCCTCCTCATATGACAATTATAGACAAAATGCAGACTTGAGCAAAAGCACCAGCCTGGAAAGTAGTTCACCACAGCACCTTGAAGAAGAATAGTCACCCATGCATCAATCGCCTAGCCACGCAGAACAGGTAAACACAATGAGACGCTTGTCATTTAAATTAGAGAACATGAACAAAAACATTACAGACATGATCACTAAGGCTAGCTCTCCGGCACCACCCTCACCCATGCTGCACCACCTCGTGCAGCACCACCCACAGACAATTATCAGTAGGAATGGGGAAGGGAGTATACAATATCTCCATAATGAGCACCCCCACCATTTGACGCTGCTGCCTCTGGAATAACACAAACAGTCACCAACACACATCAAGCCTACCAATCCCCAACAGCATTAGGGCCGGAAAGGAGACAACCGCTGGTAGTAGAAGGCCACAATCCCTTATTTGGTGATCACCCCATATATTGTGAACACCAACAGGAGCAAGACCCAGTGGTAAGAAGGAAGGTCAGGACCACCGAAGCACAGAAACTTAAAGTCCTGGGAACACATGGATGCCCAGACGACATACTATATGACGTCTCGGGCTCTGCTTCCTTGCGTACCACTAGGATGAAGAATAGACGCAACATGTATCTCAGCAGATCAAGCGTACCAAAAACTAGCAATGATCTTACTCCCAATGAGATAGTGATACTAGGGGAAGGCTCAGACTATGCAGTTAACCCTTTCTCAGACGATTTGGCAGGCTGGTGGGAGCCCTAAGCGCCGCAAATGCTCCCTTGGCCAAGAGAAGGCTTTTTTGAGCCTCAGTACATGGCAACAGCAGTTGAATGTATCCTCAAAGGAGCAGGAGATGAGGATTGGGACTATGACTACATGAGAGAGAGCCTGAAGGTCTGGCAAAAATATGCCCGCCAGCATGACTCTACAGGACCTACAGTGCAACGCACAGGGGTCACGCGCCAGATGCCCCTGCTGTACAAAAATGTCACTGATCCCCCCATCTACATCCCATGGTCTACATTAGACAAAGAAAATATGAAAAAGCAACTCTCACCCCTCACTGAGGGTGCGGGGAAATGGATTGCAGCTTTTGAAAATTACACCACAGGTAACAACATAGCCATAGGAGATGTAAAAAGCCTGCTGATCTCCCTCATGGGAGAAGACGCAGAAGATCTCTTCACACGTGTCCATGCCAATCTTACAAAGACAAACACCAAACATGATGGTGTTTCCTTTAATGAGATTAGAACACTAGCATGGACTGAGTTGCGCAGGAAATTCCCTGATGTTCCCGACATTGGGGCTCTGTTGTCACAGACCATGCAACCAAATGAAGACCCTGCCAACTATCTTTCCAGAATGAAAGAAAAATGGCACCAGGAGTTAGGGCAACGATGGGACGCAGCTGGAGGGTATGGGAGATTATTTTATCACACAATAAAGAAAGGTTTACCCACTGAAGTGCAGGAAAAATTAGATGGCATTGTAGCAATGGAATGTAAGCCATGGGCTGAGATACAAGACCACATTATACATTACTGCAAGAGGAGACAGGAACAGGAGAAGAATAGACAGCTGGCCATAGAGAATGCCGCTGCAAAATTGGTGCAGCAGAAACTCAATAAGAAAAAAGACAATACAGACACAGTCATGTTTGCAGCACCGGTCACTCAAATGACAGCAGTAACATCCTTCCCCCAGGCTGCCATGAATGCGCTTGCAGGCAACGCCCAACTTGCCCCACAGCAGGTTCAAGCACCACCTGCCGTACAGTACATACAAGCTCAACCCCAGCCTGCCATACAGTATGTCCAGCCGCAACCACAGCCAATGGTACAATACATGCCAGCACCACCTGCTTACAGCACCAACACACAGCCCTATTACAATAACAGACAAAACATGAACAGAAACACGGGTGTACCAGGAAGAGGGCGAGGGATGGGACAACAAAGGTTTCCACAACAGCCAGGACAAGGGACACCACCGATCATCTGCTACTATTGTCAGAAACAAGGCCACATACAGAGAGATTGCCACAGTAAAATGCGTGATATGGGTCAGCAATATATGGGTCCTGGCTACCAAGCACAAGCACCATTCCAACAACAGCAGCGCACGCAACAACACCTTCAACAGCCCCAAATACTATACTCTTATGCACAACCAGCACAGCAGCAACAAGTGCAGCTCCAAGCGCCCATAATGGCCCAGGTTCAGCCAACAGTCCAACAAATGCAGGTTCCAATGCAACAGCCACAGCCACAGCCACAGCAAGTACCTGCTTATCAAGTGGTCCCCCTAACACAAAACAATGTACCCCTAGGAGGAACGATTGTTGCCTCCAACAACCCCTTTACCCAGGGCACCATCCAGCAATATCAGGCTGGAGGATACACTGGCTAGGACAGCCCACAGACAACTCTTGTGTGCCCAATTTTGTCATGCACAAGCAATACTGAAGAGGACCCTATTGCAAGTGTTGTGATAAATAACAAAACATATAGCTTTCTTGTTGACACAGGTGCCACATACTCCTGCATTACAGGTGGCCCTCTGCCCATTTCTAACAAAACAGCGGACACACAGGGATTTTCTGGGGCAATAGCAAGGGTCCCCTTCACCAAGCCAGTATCAATGGAGATAGGTGGCCATGTAGTGGAACAGCCTCTGCTCTATTCACCCAGGTCCCCAGTCAATCTTTTAGGACGTGACCTCATGGCCAAACTAAACATGACCATCCACTTTGATGACAACGGAACAATGATTTGCTCCATACTAGGTACCCCACTAACTAGGATAATGGCAGTCACTGCACAGTCTTCCTTAGATAGCCAGGTCAGAGCACGCCCAGTGGATGAGCACGCCTTCTCTGCAGCTGTCCACACTATTGTCGCCACCACTCCCGAATTACAAGGCCGCACTGTTCAGTTACCAAAAGAGTTCCTTTTCAGACCCCAAGTACCAGACTTACAGGCATTAGACAAACACTTGACCTTTGACATTTGCGCCCTTGAGGTAACACCGACCTACGGCGCATTTCTGGCATGCGATGACAACGCTCATACTTGGGCTTGTGTCATTTTCATTGAGCCTAAAGGGATGGTCAGAGACATTTCAGATGCCCAGTTATTTGGATCCCCTGAAGACTACTCCAAGACAGAGATTATCTATCAAAACTATGTGCCTATCTCAGTAACCGTGGAGATTAGGACACCAACAGTCACTCCTAGCTATGACTCTGCCCGAGAGGCAGATCTGGCTCAAGTTCCTGCACATCTTTGGACAACAGGCCCAAACGATGTAGGCCTTATTAGCTCTGCCGCGCCATTTAAGATAACTCTTAAACAAGGCGCTATCCTGCCCAGAATAAAACAGTATCCCTTGTCCAAGGCAGCGGAAGAGGGCATTGCCCCTACCATACAAGCATTGCTGGATCAAGGAGTAATATATCCTTGTATCTCTCCTTGTAATACGGCCCTTTTCCCTGTGCGTAAGGGGAAGACAAATCAATGGAGGCTAGTTCATGATTTGCGCGCCGTTAACAACATAGTTGTACCAGAGTTCCCCATTGTCCCAGACCCCTCTGTCATCCTCACGAATGTCCCCCCGATGCACAGTACTTTTCTGTCATCGACCTGAAAAATGCTTTTTCAGCATTCCCCTGCACCCAGACAGCCAATACCTATTGGCTTTCACATTCAGAAATGTGCAATTAACATACCGAAGATTAGCCCAGGGGTACTGTGAGTCCCCTAGCGTCTTCAACAGGGTTGTCAAAGAAGACCTGTCCAATTTCCAATGTGACAGCACCTTACTGCAATATGTCGATGACATACTGCTTTGCAGCCCCACAGAACAACAATGCAGGAAAGACACCATCTTCTTACTCACCACTCTAGCACAAAGAGGATATAAAGTTGACAAACAGAAGTTACAGTACTGTCAGAAAGAGGTACACTATCTAGGTCAGCTACTGTCCGCATCAGGCAGACGAGTCACTCCAGGTCGAGTTGAGGCAATAAAAGGCACTTCTGAACCCCAAACAGTTAAAGACATGCAAAAATTCCTCGGCCTGGTTAACTATGTCCGCCAGTGGGTCTTTGATTTCGCAACAATAACTGCCCCATTGCTGAAAACTGTGAAAATGGGCAAAGACAGACACAATAAAATTGAGTGGACACCTGAAATGAGAACAGCATACACCCAGCTCAAAGATGAAATAACAAATGCACCAGTGTTAGGATCACCTGATTACACAAAAGAATTCTACCTATTCACTCACTGTGATGGTCTAGTCTTGACGGCAGTACTCACTCAGAAATACCCCATGGGCCATAAGCCCATTGCCTACTTCAGCGGCATGCTGGACGCTGTCATGAAAGGTCATTACCCCTGCGAGCAGGCCCTTGCTGCCGCAGCATTTGCTGTTGAGAAAACTACCCCCATTGTAATGGGTTCCCCACTGACTATGTACACCGAACATGCCGTCTTTGCAATAATACAAAAAGCCAAGACAACTTTAACAACACAAAGAGTGTCAGGTTACGAAGTCATACTGTCATTACCTTCTCTGAAAATTGTCAAATGCCATACAGTAAACCCTGCCACATTTTTTGCCCATCCAATAGCCACCTCAGATGATGACACCCATGATTGTGCCACATATTCACCAGATGAGTCAGGAGCAGCAAAAGAGGATCCCTTGCCAAACAGTACTGTATATTTTGTTGATGGCTCCTCTACCATTGATCAAGAAACAGGAGTCAGGTACACAGGAGCCGCAGTAGTTAAAGCACAGCAGAATGATTCCTCTGATTCCCTAGACATTGTACAGCAACTTACATTACCATCACATTATTCTGCCCGGGCAGCTGAACTGGTAGCCCTCATAGCTGCCTTAAACATTGGAGCTGATGACCGCATTACAATTTATTCCGATTCTGCATATGTCACCACAACAACACACTCCAGCATCCTCCGCTGGAGAAGGCGCGGCTTCCTTAAATCAGATGGTACACCTGTCATTCACAAGACGTTACTAGAAGAACTTATTGAGGCACTTACACTACCAGCTGAAGTAGCTGTAGTCAAATGCGCAGTGCACACTAATGGGCAAGATTTTATCTCCAGAGGTAACGCCCTGGCAGATTGGGCAGCTAAGGCTGCAGCCAGAGGCCCCCCAGCAGCAGGCCCCCCACTTCAAACGACCCCAGAAGTTCCATTCGCCCCCATTTTACTTTCCCAAACACTACCTCCCACAGAGCATAGCAATGAAGGTATTTCAAAAACACCAACCCAATTAACAACTCCATTTGACATTGACACAACACAGCAATATGATCACACTGCACAGTTACACCTCAGAGAAATGCAAGAAAGTGCACCAGATCAAGAGAAAGAGTTATGGAAGAAGAGGGGAGTACAACAGGACTCCGCCGACTTCATTTACAGACAGACAGTAACAGGGAAACCTGTGATGCCACAGGCTTTATTGCAAGTGGCATTGGACCAACTCCACCTTCCCACACATGTCACCCGAGATAACATGTCCACCACCTTGCAAACAGACTGGTTCATTCCCAATGCCTATGAACAGATACAATTGTATGTTAATAAATGTCTCATTTGCCAACAATATTCCCCAAACCCGACTCTCAAAACAGTTGCTTCCACCATTCCTAGACCATCTGGCCCCTTCAAAGAGCTACACATTGACTATGTCGACATGATCGACCGCTGCCAAAATTACCGCTATCTCATTGTAGTAGTGTGTCCATTTTCACGCTGGATCGAAGCTGGACCTTGCGTCCACTGCGATGCCAAAGCAGCTGCCACATTCCTACTCCGTGATGTCATTACTCGCTGGGGCGTTCCAGACGCCATCCGGTCCGACAACGGAAGTCATTTTTCAAACGCCATCTTTTCCTCTCTGACCACAATGCTAGGCATTAAACACAAACTGACATCAGCTTATCACCCACAAAGCAACGGCATTTGCGAGCGCCTCAACGGCTTGCTCAAAAATAAAATAAGCAAAATAAGCGCAACAATAGGAAAGAAATGGCTTTATTGCCTACCTATAGCACTCTTTGCACTAAGAAACTCCCCAAGTTCGGATCACCACTTCACGCCCCATCAGCTTGTCACTGGACGATCCATAAATGTAACAGTTCCGTCCACACGCCCTAAAACAGATAGTGAATCATCATCGGAGATAGTTAGGGCAGAACTTTACCAATACCTGTGCCAACTAACAAGCGCAGCGCAGTTCCTTTCTACCCAGGTATCCAAGAGGAGAGACAAGGGCCCCACCGATCCTGAGCTCCCACCAATCCGTCCCGGGACACTGGTCTTCGTCCGGAAAAATGTCAGGCGTTGGAAGGATCCCAAGTTCGAAGGTCCCTTCCAGGTGATAGACTCATCACCAACTGCAGTGTGAATAACTGAGAGAAAAGCATGGATCCATCGCAGCCACGTCCGCCTAGACCCCGCACCACCACCTCAGCCAATGGACTAGAGGAGGGACGGGACATACCATTGGTGCCACTCCACGAAGACAGCGGGCTTCCATCCTCCTATGATGAAGAAGACAATGAGTATCGCGTGCTTACAGTCGAGGACGATAATGGAGATGCCAAGTTATGTATTTCACTTGTCTTAACGTTTTGTTTTATTGCTGCAGTGACTTTGGCAGTTCTCAACTGGTAGATGTTTTATCTTACAACTATTGGCCAGTATTATTTTGCAGATGCTATCACACCATTTTCAGGACAGTCAGTTGTGCCACCAGACAGAGACAACACCAAAAATCCACCACTCCCACATTGTACCACTGATAGCGCACACACTAGCACACACCCCACATCCACAGCTGCTGATCTGATCCCAAGCAGTGCTACTACCCCATGGGATGGTATTCTGGATCTCACAATAGGTCCCCAGTTGCCCCGCCGTTCCCCTCCCCGCACTAACCGTAGAGTTAAACGAGGTAGGCCAATGTTATGGAAGACCCGTAGACCAAAGCCGGAGGCCACACAAGATTGGGCCACCGCTCTTCAGGACACAATGGTTCACATTTCACACCATCATCCAAGGCCCAATTTCCATTCCACACGTCCTGACAAATTCGATCAGGATCATGGAGCCCATGATGCCCTGTTAGACAACATGTGGTACCGGCATATGTCCAAAATAGGGAAAAAGGTAACAAAAGAAGCATGTTTTGTGTGCTCACACATCCCTCATGCAGTAGGCGCAGACAAAATGATTTTCCCAAAAGAAGTACCACCCCCAACAGCCAAGTGTCTCCTCCATCTGTTCCTTTGCCGTATATACGGCCAAATACAGCTTTTGTCAGTAGAAATGGACACTGTGTTTGTAAACAGCACAGCCTGGGATTCTAACTATCTAACCCACACGGTTGTCACTGACGTATTACAATTCAAGAGGGAAAATGAGAATTTGTATAGATGGGAAACACATAGATGGGAAACACCTCTCATAAATTATGAGCATGAGTTTAAGGCATCAGGGTTTTTCACTTTTACATCACCCCCCACAATATGCAAAGAAAGAACAGACAAACAACTCCACGACAAACCCCCGATACACAAAAACAATAGTTCACACGCTGCCCAGTGCCCCTGTCAGTATAGGTCTGTGCTACTTTTGCAGGCCCATGTTTATTTCAACAACAAATGGCACGGCCCTGACGCCCTGGTATGTAAGGCAGCTTCCTTGGGAGAACACTTGGCAAAAACAGAGTATCAACAAAATGTTGATTGGGATGTTGAGACTCAGTGTGAGGAGGTGTGGGCACAGGAAGTTAGAAGGTACACCTTTAGTAAAAGGACAGAATACAAATGGAAGAGAGCATATAAACTAAAACATCCTCTCCTTTGCTTCCTAGGTAACGGTACACGCCCTGTGGGCAGCAACACTAACTGTAACACAACAGTTTTTAATTTGGACGTCGCACCAAAGCAGTAGGGATGAATTACGTTAACACAGGTATTTACCACAATGCAGACTATCAGGACATGCACCGCGTTCCTGGGGATGGGAATGGGCAGATCCACGTACAACTCATAGAACAAGCTGCCCCTGATGCTTCTCCCAACACACCCACAGCTCCACCAGTTCCACCATATAGATACGCCTTGAGGGAGGAGCATGACGCTCACGAGTATGACCAGTTAGTGGGCGATGATGACGGAGAATAAGTTACCATAACACCAGAATTGCCACCCCCGGCTGCGCGCCTGCACGTTAATGACCCACTCAGCATGCACCAGACCCCAGAGGGTCCTGCAAAGTATTATATCCGAGATGTGTTCAACAATGAACAAGAGCAGGGATATGAAGGAGGGTCCCGAGGGTCCCATCTTACCATCTAACAAGAAACCCATATCTGATTTTGCACTACCCACCAAACATGATACTCCTAGATAGGCCCCACCAGGCAGGCCCTGATAGAATGTCTTAAAGTTGTCCACTTTCCTTCATCCTGGTAGCACATCTCACATAGGCCCAAGCCCACCTTCTTAGATACCTACACATACACATAGGCCCAAACATGCCACTTTAGATACACACACATAGGCCTAAAAAGCCCAGTACCTCTTGCTATCACTTTTTAATAAATCAGATCTTGTAGGCTCCACTAAGCTGACAGAGGAGACCTGTACCATCCACCGCGACACCACACCAGCCCCCTCTTGTAAATTTCCACAGTTACGAGAATAAGATTAGCCCCCACCTACGTGACATTCTGCTGGTACATCTGGCTGTTTCACAAGCAAGGTTTGCGATATTTTTAGTTATGAAACTTTCCGCGCTTGCTTAACTGAAACTGGAAAGGCGGCAAAGTGACCAAGAATTAATATATAAAATATTAATTTCTGAGCATTTTACGGTAAAAATTATCCTTTGTTTACTTTTTGCGGTCAAGAGCACTGACCACCTGCTAAAAGCTTAGTTTCACCATGATACCACTTCTCGGTTTTATATAAAACTTTCCACAGTTACTGTAAGCGGGCGGTCAAGGGCCCGCGTCAGAACTCACGTCAGACGTGGGTGCAAGTTCTGCATTTAACCATATAAAAGAGCTGCGCCCAGGGTGCGGCTCCGAACTCTCTTCACATCAGTGTATGGCTGCATTGTGAGGGTTCCCGATCGATCGTCCTTGTGACTGGGCCTAGAACTTCAACTTCCGAGGTGGTAATACTCTTATCTGATTATTTTGCCTATTGGCTTTATCAGCCTATCTGATTATTTTTGCCTATGGGCTTTATCAGCCTATCTGATTATTTTGCCTTTTGGCTTTGTCAGCTCAACTAAATATTAGCCTTTTGGCTTTGTCAGTCTATCTAACTCAGCTCATTCTAACCCAAGCCATTGCATTTATTTTAGTTTAAACTGCGTAGTCTTGAATGGTGTTGCTTTCTTAAAAAGAGATTAGCCTTCTAGGCACTAGCCTACCCATCCTCTTTAAAGTCAGGGTTGCTCTTTAGGCAGCTACTCATAGTATAATATTTAGACATATATTTGCTTCTCTTGAACAACTGATTTATAACATTGTCAATGCATTTATTTTTCATCCTGCTCATGTGTTGATGGGCAACATTTAATTTGAATTGCTTTCTATGCTTTTGAACTGCTTGAATAAAGAAGTCACTGTATTTTACATCGTGGTTCTTTCTTTCCAAGAGAACGAGCAGAACAGGGGTCAGGCTCACTGGAGTCGGTAAGCAGAAGGGTGTGGCCATCCAAAATTACCCTCATCAGAGTCACTCTAGGTTCAAGAGATTCAGGTACAGTCCTTCTTACCCAGGCAAGAGGGCAGCAGTCAGCAGGTAAGCACAGCAGGGCAGCAGTTCCTTCAGAGCAGCAGTCCAGCAGAGTGGCAATCCTTTCAGCAGCACAGTAGTCCTTCTTCCTGGCAGAATATCCACAGGTCCAGAAGTGTATTGAAGTGGTAATGTCTGAGGCCCAATATATATACCCAGTTGTGCATTTGAAGTAGGGAAGCTTCTAGAGCAGGCCTTTGAAGTTCACAGATGCCCTGCCTTCCTGGCCCTGGATCCAGACTAACTACAGCGGGTATGCAACCCTTTGTGTGGAGACAGGACACAGCCTATTCAAGTGTAAGTAGGGGTCCGCCCAGTCCCTCCCTCTCATGCTGCCAGTGATGGCCCATCCAGGCACACCTAAGCTCACCATCGTGTGTGGCTCTATATGAGGAATATACAAAGCCCAACTGTGAACTGCATCCAGTCTGACCCAGAAACCGGCTTCAGACAGGAAAATGTCAACTTTCTAAAATTAGCATTTTCAAAATTGTAATGAAAAATCTGACTTCACCACGAGTTAGAATTTTTCATTATAATTCCAAAGACCCTAAACATGAACTGGTTACCTGTTCCAATTTGGAAGTTACAGCTTATTAAATGTAATAAGGTAACTCCAAATGTATCCTGTGGGAGAGGTAGGCCTTGTAGCGAAAAACAAATTTAACAAACAAAAAGCAAATTTAAGAGTTTTTCACTACCTGGACACATGAAACCTAAAAGTTCATGTCCAACTTTTTCAATACACTGCACTATGCCCTGTGGGCTGTCAAGGGTCTAACCTAGGGGTGACATATATGTTTTAAAAAGTAAGGTTTCAGCCTGGCAAAGGGTTTATTTTGCCAGACCAAAATAGCAGTTTAAATCTGTATCATGAATTGAAAAGAGGGGGACTAGGAGCCAGATTAAGGTCTAGTACCCGTGCTCCTCAATATAATTGATACATCTAATCAGTGTGGGTACTTGTTCCTATGTAGAGAAAGTATCAAAAACATTAAAGAAAAGGTGTGGTTGGAATATATGGTTCCAGGGGGATTTTCCTTATTTGGAAGTGTTGCCCTCACACACCCTTGTGGGTGTCATGCTTCATCATCGGCGTTTTGCTCCTCGTGGGGCCGGCGCTGCAATGCCCCACGGGCCCCTCGAGAGGGCTCTTTGTCGGAGATCTTTTCTTGTATCAACCGTGATGGTGCATGCAGATGTGTGGGGTATAATGTGTAAGGTGGAGAGTGTGCTCTTAAAATTACCTAAAGGAGATAAAATTTTAATCAGAGACCCTTCGGTAAGGTTAAAAACTAAGATGCGTTAGTGTGCGCAAGGTTATGATATGCCACTACTCAGTGAGTGTGTTGTAGTGAACTATTGTGGTTTCATTATTCAGGTCAACATGTTTCACGATATGTTGGTCCAGTACTGGATACCTAGCGTTTCTTCAGGACCAAAAAATATGTTCCCTACCCCTGAATTAGGGTGGGCATCTAGAGTCATTTCATACTCATTCCCAGGTAGTGATACAGTAGATCCTAGGTATCTATGTCATGCTCACCCCAGTATGAATCCATAAATCAACCCCTACTCATAGGCCATAATGTGCCCTAGGTCAAGGCAGGGGATGCAAGATTATTGCGGTTTAGTTCCATGCGCATGCAGGCAGGACGAGGGGTAGGTGCTCTATTATCTGTGAAGTGCATATCTAGTCTCTGCTCTGACAGCCTTAATGTCCGAGGTACTTGCGCCTGCAGAAATAGTTGAGCTTGTCTACCTGTAACTGTGAGTACCGGGTTTCCAAGGAAAAAATTATGAAGTGCTGGTACTCCGTACCGGGGAGTACCGGCCCATTTAAAGCACTTATTCGAACTATATTTTTGCAAGTTACATTTGTGATCAAACAATGATTTCTCACATTCTCTCAATGGCATAATGAGCATCCCAAATTACATTTCCAGAAAATTATGAAAATAATACTGCAAAGTGCAGGCATTTATGTCGCTGCCATTTGTAAAAAAAGAAAAAAAAGAAGACAAGGGTGCAATCATGTCACAAAGAGAGAACTTGAATTCAGTTCCAGAAAATAAACAAATCTGAGGGATAAACTGCATTTTCAATTAAGTATAGAGGAAATGTCCGTGTATGCGGCTTGGTATTTCATTTGTGCCTAAATAAGTTATCTAGTTTTATGAATATTTGAACAATGCAGCACATAACATTAAGTTTGATATACATTAGAACTGTTTCTTGTGAATATTAATAAACTTTAATGTCAATGTATTCGTAATTTAATGTGAGCGTAATTACTTTTTGAAGCAAGCTTTACTAAAATCTCTGCAACAATAGTTTCAAAGCTAGACCTTGCACACATCTTTCAATATCTTGAACCCAATCCATTTTACCTAGTAGTGCAATCCAACCTTAGAGGAGAACTGAGGCGTGGCTTCATTGTTTATGTACTGTTTCTCAGAAAGTACCCATAAATAATTAAAAGATGAAAGAGAATTGCAATGCACTTTTTACATCCTGACATCTGGCATCGGGAAGGTATTTGAAGTCCAAAAAGACAATCAAAAGTTTTGAAAGTACATTAACAGCAGAAAAAGATGAAGCGCATAGGTAAGTGAAGGTCTCCAATATTTCACGAGCAATGAGAAAGACTATACACTGAGAATCTCATGGTATGTTATTTATACTTCACTTGTAGAGCCATAAACCATTCTCACCATGGGGCTAATTGCACTAGGGCTTTTAGATATAGGGGCATATTATCAAGGGCTTTATCGCCGCTTTAGCGGCACTTTTTGCCGCTAAAGCGGCGATAATTTTATCGCCCTATCAGCAAGCTGTCGCTAACAGGCATTAGCGACAGCTTACAGACGTTAGCGCCCGCATATTCCATCGCCTTGCATGTCAGCGATAATTATCGCTAATGACATGCAAGGAAGGCGTTCCCTACTAAAAGCGACTGAAAACAGTCGCTAACACCACTACCCCCTATTAGCAAGGCAGGCGTAGCGATAAAATAATTCGCGCTGAGCGCGTTTATCGCTAGATTTTATCACCTGCTAGTGAGGATGACTTACCTGTTTGAAGTATAGGAGGTGGATTCTAATGCTGAATCCACCTTAGCGTTAATGCGAGAATATCGCTGGTTTCCCAGCGATATTCTCGCATTTTGTCGCTATCGCTGGAAATATTATCGCTATGGAGATAAACCTTACTAATAGGGTGTTATCTCAGCGATAATTTCCAGCGATAGGCGGCGTAAAAAGAAAACGCGCTAAGCGCGGTTAGGGATAAATATCGCACTTCCTTGATAATATGCCCCATAGATTTTAAGGGGTAGCATCCTCGTAAAAAAAAAATCAAATGCCAATTTCTAATTGTGCCTAGATCTGCATTTTGCAGTGTATGTCTTGCACGAGCAACTTTGTGTTGTATTTTTAGAAAAAAAAAACTTTTTAGGGAGGTGCATCATTTCACTAAGGATAGAGGGGCATATTAGCAAAGGCTTTATCGCCGCTTTAGCTGAACTTTTTGCCACCAAAGCGGCGATTTTTTTATCGCCCTATCAGCAAGCTGTCGCTAACAGGCGTTAGCGACAGCTTTCTGGCGATAGCGGCCGGTTTTCCCATCGCCTTGCATGCCAGCGATAATTATCGCTAATGACATGCAAGGTAGGCGTTCCCAACTAAAAGCGACTGAAAACAGTTGCTAACACAACTTCCCCCTATTAGCAACGCAGGCGAAGCGATAAAAAAACTTGCGCTAAGCGCGATTATCGCTAGAATTTAACACATGCTAAAAACATGACTTACCTGTTTGTTCAATGGGAGGTGGATTGTCAGGCTAAGTCCCCCATGGCGTTAATGCGTGAATATCGCTGGATTTCCAGCGATATTAACGCATTCCGCCGCTATCGCTGGATATTTTATCGCATTGGAGATAAACGTTGCTAATAGCGTGTTATCTCCGCGATAAAATCCAGCGATACGCGGCGATAAAAAAAAACGCGCTAAGCGCGGTTTGCGATAATTATCGCAAGTTGTTGCTAATATCCCCCATCGGGTTTTCTTGGATGTAAGTGCCTTGCTATATTTAACTATGTATTGAATATTTATAAATTACATTGAGTACACAGACATTACTTATGTTGAACAATTACTCTTTTAGTATTTCTTACTGCATGCTTGGACTTCTTAGCTTTTGCAAAAGCAGGTTGCATAAAGCTATGGGTTTATATTCAAACATATACTCAACAGTACAGTGTTTGTCAACGATAATGTTTACTACTGACATTACTGCAATATTGGCCATCATGTTCTCAATGAATCAAGAAGTGAAAAATATTTATTTTGAAATGTATAAATATTCATATATATTTCTCTAAAAGACTAAGGGCCCGATTTAGAGCTTGGTGGGCAGTACCTCCATCATAAACATGGCAGAGTACCCGGTCTGCCAAACCAAACATCCACTTGCCTAACTAGAGTCGGGTGGACCATCATCTTTCCAGTAGCGGTGTCCCCATGGCTCCACCATTGGAAAGATTACTACAAAGGTCAGATGGAGTAAGACCATACACCCTATTTAGAGTGGACGGTCTGATGTTTTGTTCTGTCTGTCACCACCAGGGAAAACCTGGTGGAACTAGAGAGAAAAAAATAATATTGACCCACCGACACTCAGGGAGAAAATTCCAGGCTTTATGTGTTATTAGTGTTTTGTTTTTCAACCACAAACTCCCACTTTGGTGGAGTTTGTTTTTGAAAAATAAAAAAACTTTGCTGTGCAGCCACCTGAAAGACACCCTAATGGACAGCGGGCTGCCTGCTGCCCAAGTCAAAATCAGGTAATCAATTCAGGGAATGTTTTGATTGGAGTCAAACCTTAAAACTTCAGAAACTCTCTAGTTATGGTGAGCTTGGTACAATAACTTTAACCTAGTGTATCGCTCCTGATTTCATACATGATATCAAAGTAGCAATGACAAATGACATCATTAAAGATGCTCAACACTTCTCCACCCATTGGTCTTGCCCACAAACAGCCCTTCAGACAAAGCCTGTTTGTATTTGACCTCAGGATCAATAGCAGTCAGCCCCAAAGTGTGCCAAAGTCCCTTTAGATCCTGATCTTCCACGACCCTAGAGCTCACAGAAGCTTAGTACTTTTTGGGGCTATTTTCACTTAAAACATTAAAAGCTCATTGTTGAATTTTTATCATTTTGGTATCACTTTATTCATTCAAATGTACTCTATTTTTTAATTCAGTTTAAGATTTTTATTATTTGGTATTTTAACTTTATTACAGTTTTGGTACTGCATAACTACTTTACACATTGCCCTAAGTTAAAGCTATCTACTCTGTGCCACAGATGCCAGTGGGTAGAGATGAGATTAATTTAGTGACTTTTGGTGTTTACGCTGACAGAATAGTGTTATTATTCCTCGAGGTAGGAGACCGCCCACCCCAAATATTAATCCACTTTCTTATACTGCTGTAAGAACCCCTTGCCCAGGGAAGGTTGATAATGGCCTACAGCAGTACCCATTGGGGTTTGACATTCGCACACGACACACAAACACAAAAAGAAAATTTTTGATCTCCAACTATTAGATAGATTTATGTACTTTGATTATTCATGTTTCATGAACTGATCTTTTTCCCTATGTATTACCAGAATACTTTGATGCATGTTATTATTGTGAATTCTAAGAACAGTGCTTTATGTTTTTTTGTTGTTCCTTTGTTCTTTGTGTTTTAACTGTACTTTGATAACAATTGTGTTTGAGTACTTTTATGATCAAATGAGGTACTTTATGTCACACTTAAAATTTAAGAAAATGACAAGTGAAGCCACAGAATTATGGAATAAAGTGAAAAGTATTTTTAATTATATAGTAATTTGTATGGAATCTCTTAAGCAGCTGGAAAGTCATGAAAGCGGTGCCCTGTCAGAGGAGTTGCCAGTGGCAATTCACTTATTTTGCTCTGACATTTGGCCAAGTCATACATGCTAAACTCCTAACTAAATGCACATTAAAAATGTTAATGCCTCATGAGAAAGATAACCCATACCTTGCCCTAATCAAAGTTGTTCTTTTAGAGATTTTTTAAAACTATATGCTACAACCAATTCCAATGTTTTTAAACTTCCCTGTGCCCAACCCTTCATATCACAAATCAACATTGTGCACAGCCTAGGAGTGGGAGCACTGGGGCATAGAAACAGGGATTGGCCAATAACCAAGCCCTACACTCAGCCTGCCATGTGGACAACTGCCATTGCACTCAGCCTTTGAGTTTGAGCAGTGGGTGTTGGTCACATGGCATGGCCTTCCCCTTGCGCCCTACCCTCTCTGCAACTAACCCCTCACTGGACATCAATCCATTTGAGTGTTGGAGGACAATTCCTTATCAATTATACATAGGGTCTCCTTGATAAAAATAGCCACTCATCCACTCTTCACTTTTCTTTTTCCATTTTGCTATTCACACTTGATTCAGTGTTTTGCAAGCAGGAGGGGAGCCGATTTGGCCGGGTCTGGTGGCTTAGTGAACTAATGCGTCCACTGTAGAGGGCCTGTGTTCGACCTCATGGTCACAGGTTCAAATCCTGGCGGGTCCGCTCAACCTTTTGTCCTTTGGAGGTCGATAAAATGAGTGCCATTGAGTTGGGTAACAATAAAGACCTATTATTCAGCTCTCAGATACCCTTGGGTGAATGTGTGCTTTACAAATACACACGTTATGTTATGTTATTTACAAAAAATTAATATGTATCAAGACCGGCTGGAATATGTGGGTGACTTGGCAAGCAGATTCAATGTAAACCCCACCCTTCCAATAGAGACTGCATCAGGTTCACTAGTGTAGACCCCAAGGAAAAGGAGAAAACAAAGCATGCGAAGAGAGGGAAGACACACTTCATCAGCAACTGGTACAGGGTGATGTCAGTTCTCAGATTAAGGGGGGACTTCACTGTATTCGGTACATCCTGGAGTAAACTAGTAAATTGTACAAAATATCAATATAGTAAAAGTCAAATAATGTATACGAGTTCACTTACCAGCATACCCTAATGCCATGCTGTCTTGAACTCCATGGAGTACCAGGACACCCCCTGGATGCCGAGCGCCACTGGAACACAACTGTAAGGTGGATGACAAACACAATCTGTCAACAGTGAGTGAAAATAAGAACTATAGGAAGATAGGAAATAGGAAAAGTGAGAGACGAAGGAATGAACAAAACAATAAAGGTGCAGGATCTCAAAAGCCCCTGAACAAAATAGAGCAAGTAGCAGGAGTCACAGCAACCCAAACACAATATTGCCAGGTGCCATGGTCAAAGTTTCCAGTCTTGTTATACTGATGCTGCCTAGTGTGACCTGGCAGTACTATGTGACTTAAGTTTCTTAAAGGGCTAGATAACGTTTTACTACTACTTGCTGGAACATGCTAGTCTTTTCCCCAAATGCCATTGCCCTGTCCCCCAAAGTTACCAATCCCTGGGGCTTCATCTCTTTTTCACTGATCTACACGAATTATGCATTAGAAAGTGTCTTGTTTTGTTTTAACCTCTATTTCTATCCACCTGATGCTCAAATGTGTGTACAAGCCTCCTGATGTGGTGTACAAAATTCAAAAAAATTACTGCGAAATTATGCATAATTAGTTGAAATGTAAATCTGTCATTTCGTGCTGTATTTTATCACTTAATGAGTTCTTGTGTCAATTTTTGTCGCAAAGATGCATTTATACTATAGCATCACAAACAACAGTCATTTGCGTTCTGTTGTTCCTTTGTGGTCATGGTAAATTTTCACTGTGTATGATGCCATTCGCATTACATTTTTACAGCGAATGCTGCACAATTACACAAAGTGATGTAATGGCGTCATTTTCAGAATTTTGTGTAACAAGATTCCCAAAATTCTCTTATGTGTGTGCATGATGCCTATTTCCTTATTCACTGATTCCTGACAATATAGGGCTGTAACTACTGTAGGATAAGTCTGCAATGACTTTATCTAACTAAGCAAGAAGGCCTTGCTATGCATATCCTAAAACTGTAACATTGCACCCTCCTATTGTTCCCTCCAGTGTTCATCTTTTCATAGTTCTGCTCAAGATATTCATTTTGACAGGTTTTTTTCTTGCACTTATGATGCCATTATGATGCAGGAAACCATCTTCCTAGTTTTCTTCATGAGCTGCTTGATCACCAAACATGAACAATGTAACACCGTCATCTGTTTAATTCGGCACCAGAAGGCTCTCAATAGAATGATCCTTATGGCACATGTGGAGACCCAGCTTTCAGAATTCCAAACAATGTTTTCTTGTTTAAGCAGGAAATACATCTTGAGAAGGAATCAGGTGTGGATCAGGTGTGGCTCTCCATCACAGTTGACAATCCAGGAAGACATGGAAGGTGATAAAACAGAAACTTAATGGCCAAGATGGCTGGTATGCTTGATTTTAATGTCAGATGTTGATGGTGCTGTGCTAAATTCGTTGTTAAATTATGCTGTATCATTCATTTCATTCCAAAAGCATTTTTGGTTTCATTTGTCTTTCTCGAGTTTCTTGAGGGTAACAAAATAATTAGATTTCTTGATTAACAATTGTCTTTGTGATCCCTCAGTCCTTTCAATGCCCCCCAACTCCTAGTTGTTTTGCACTAACAACTGGCACACAATATGGCATGACACTTTTTAGTGCTGACCTAAACAACGATGTTACTATCACACTTTTTAGTGGTGACCTAAACAACGATGTTACTATCTACACTATGAACAGTGGCGTAGCTTGGCCTTATGCTGCCCATGGCCGCCCGTGCGTTTTCTGCCCGCGGCGGCCGAATGTAAGAGCGGGGGGGTGCTGGGCGATTCATGCGGTAGCGCCACCCCCCAAAACTTGTGCTGCCCTCCTTGCTACGCCACTGACTATGAAATGGTGATGAGACCACATTGCAACATTAGTGGGCTAGGACTTTCCATATCAGATATTTTGCTCTTGGGAGCCTCGAGAAACCTCTTCAGCAAGAACGCCAGAGTGAAGCACTAGTCATCTGTACCTATGGCCCGATTCCGATGCAGTTTTGTAATCTTCCCGACCAAATCGGTTTGAGAATGGTTTCCGACCGACTCGGACTGGGAGAGTCCGACCGACCGATTATGATGCATCCGGATGCTTCCAGATACAATTTGGTCTCCTATTGACTTCAATGGGAGCCTATGTTCCGACTGAATGTATAGGCTCCCATTGACGAAAGGGGTGGCTGGGGAAAATCGGGCACCCTGTGGCGGGCACCCCCTGGTGCCTGCCACACTGTGCATGGCTGGTAAGGGGGAACCATGGGTACCTCCACAGGCCTGATTGGAAAGGCTCCTGGTGCAGAGGGGCCCGCTACGGGCCCCCAAAGTCAGATTCCGACTGCCGATTCAAGTCAGACGGCACGATTCGGAAAGGCTGTCCGAATCCAGCATCGTAATCGGTCATTCGGAAACGCGGCCCGTAGAGACGTACGCTTCTGCTCCGTACAGCTCGGTCATTCCTAATGCCTAACTCGCATTGTACTCGGTCGGTTGGAAACCTTTCTGATTCGGTCGGAAAGACACGTTCCCGATCCGATTCAGACGGAGCGAATGCCGTTAGGAGGCCTTCCAAACCGCATCGGAATCGGCCCCCTAGTTTTAATAAATAATAAAGAAGCAAGGTTCACGGCTACTTGGAATGAATTCAGATGAATTAACTTTAAATGACATTAAAGATGGAGCACAGGATTTCAAAATTTACTCTAATACATTACTGAACTGGACAGTATGGTTCTGCCTAGTGGAATCCTCCACTGCACCCATAATATTAACACTACAGTATCTAATTGAATTCTGAGGTAGTGCCAGACTCCCAAGCAAGCTCAGGATCAATCATAATGTTGGGAAATACATCCCAAACTTCAAGGGTCTGGGTTATAATAGTAATATTTTCCAAGGGGAATGGCACTACAAGTAGCTAAATATGCTAAATGTTAAGGACAATGTTGTTCAGACTTTGTATTATGGCACCCCCACACTCATGTAAAAAATATAATTACTCCCCTCCAGAATGGCAAATATATACTTTCACATTAATTCTGTAAAATCAGCAGCTCAGAACATGTTTAACAATTCAAACATTGGACCAATGTTTAGCTATTCCTTTTAAAAATACAATCAAATACATGTTATGTTATGTGATTTATAGAGCGCATGGCTGTCCCAGCAAAGGGGCGTCCCAGCACTAAAGAGCAGGGAGAGAGAAGAGCAAGATGATTAAGCTACTGAAATAGCCATGTCTTTACTGCCTTTCTAAACACCAAGAGATTGGGAGTGTTCCTGATAGCGGGTGGCAATGAGTTCCATAGAGTAGGAGCTAACACTTTGAAAGAGCGGCCTCCAGCTCTACGGAAGCGAAGCACCTGCATCAGATGAAGATCCGCAGAGCGCAGAGCACGGGAGGGAGCATAATGGTGACCCAGGTTTCTGAGGATCGCCGGGCCGGAGCCCGTCAAAACTTTATGAATGACACAAAGTGCTTTGAACCTAACTCTTTGCTCCACGAGAAGCCAGTGGAGTCGGCGCAGCACCCCTGAGACTGAGCTGTACTTAGGCAATGCAAATAAAGTGTGAGCTGCCGCATTCATGGTGCGTTGGAGCCTATATATCACAGATTTGTTAACACCTAACAGGAGGCTATTACAATAATCCAGCCTAGCCAGGATCGTGGCTTGAACAACTAGCTGGCCCGTATGAGTGTCAAACAAACCCAAGATGGGTTTGAGTCCGCGGAGAATACCAAAGCAGGTCCCTGCCACAGACTTAGCATGTTCCTCAAACGAGAGTGCAGTATCCAGCCGTATGCCGAGATTTTTTGCCACGGTTTTGGGTATAGGGGGATTACCCAACATTGGCGGCCACCAGTTGTTGCCCCACCGGTGTGAGTCTCTGCCAAGCAAGAGGATCTCAGTTTTGGATGAATTTAATTGAAGGCACTTCGCCTCCATCCACCCAGCTATAGCTGCCAGATCCTCCTGAAATGTAGTCATGTCCTGACTGGAGTCTTTGGTACAAGAAAAAATTAGTTGCCTATCGTCCGCATAGGATACCAACTGTATATTGCAAACATGCTATTGGCAGCTGAGTCTCCATAAAGGTGTAGAAGTTTCCATAATGTGAGAGACTTTAAGGGTTATTTGTATCTTCAACATCCTACTTTGAAACACGACATAAGTGACAAAAATGTTAGCGATGGCCCATTACAGAGTGGCTCTGATCCACTGTTTTCTTTCACTAAAATCACAGCTCTGTTTTCAGCATGTTGTTTGCCTGCTTCTCTTGTAGCATGGTAAATGCTCCTCTGAACTAGAGCCAGGTGCCTACATGCTACCCCAAGATCAGTTCACCCCCTCCACACCAGTGGGTTCTCCCCACAGTTTGAAGACCTCTGGTTTAAGATTATCCCTCAGTTTCTAATGGGAAAAATTAATATGCGTTTTGTGGAGAACTCTTTGTTTTGCTACAACAAATGAAAGTGAATGTATAGTAAGCATTTAAACTACACTTGATTCGGTTTTTTTACCTGTCTCATAGGACATGCATGCATGGAAGAGAAACTATTTTCTGATCAAGAAGTGTATTTTTCAAAGTTGCACTGACCTACGTTTAGCAAAACTAAAGTTATGTTATGCAGATTTGTAAAACACACTATTACCCGGGAGGGTATCCTGGCATTGAGCAGGTGTGAGCATATCTAAAAATAAGGCCTAGTGAGACTTCTCGAAAAGTCAGGTCTTCAGCTTCTTGTGGAATTCAAGAAGTGAGGAGCTCCACTAGTTTTTCATAAAACTGGTCATTATTGCTTAACTTATCACTTTTTCCATAGATTCCACTAATTTACTGCTGCTGTAGTTCACAAAAAACATATGATCTCCAAAGTAGGAAAGTATGTTTTAAGAAGTTCATACTAATGGTATTAGAGTAGAGAGATAATTAGGGATTGCTTTATTTACATAATGCATTATCCTATAAAAAGAGTCTGTATAGAAAATGTAAAACATATTATGCAGTAGGTTATAAAAAAAGAGATTGTGTAGGAATGTTGGGCCTCACGTATCAACTATTTTTGCGTTCGCAAACGGCCGATTCGCAGAATCGGCCCGAAAGTGAACGCAAAAAAGGGTTTTCACATGTATCAAACCCAAATTGGGCTTCGGTAACATGTTACCAAACCGCAATTTGGGTTTGCGATTCGGTATTAGGAAGGGGCGTGTTTAGGGCGTCCCTTTCTAATACCAAATCGCATTGGTATGCATGAATGTTTTGCGACCGAAATGCGGTCGCAAAACATTCACATTTTACCACCTACTTCAAGTAGGTGGTGACCCATTCTCAAATGGGAAGGGGTCCCCAAGGGACTCCTTACCCTTTGTGAATTTTTGTAAAAGCATTTTTTAAGAGCAGGCAGTGTTCCCAAAGACACTGCCTGCTCTTTAAAAATGAAAGGAAAACTATTCATTTTTTTTGTAAAGCATTCCGTTTTCCTTTATGGAAAATGGGCTGCTTTACAAAAAAAAGATTGCTTTCTTTAAAAGCAATCACGGACATGGTGGTCTGCTTTCCCCAGCAGGCCACCATCCCTGTGATTTTTGCGATTCCGAGGGGGTTGCAAATTGCGACCTACTTCATTAATATTCATGAGGTAGGTCATTTGTGATCCCCTAGGAATCGCAGAAATTGTTCAACACACTTTCATGCATGCAGTTTTGCGATTTCCTAATTGCGAATCTCAAGGATTCGCAATTAGGAAATCGCAAAACAGGGCCTTCATACATTGTTGTTCCTTGATCCAGGAGATTAGCTCAACTGTGACATAATTTCGGTTCTAGAGCTCTTTAAATATGATGTGCCCTTCGAGTCATGAATTAGTAAACATCATGTATATAAGAAATATGATTTAACATGCCAATGAAGGCAAATATCTGCAATTTTCAATTTAAATAGGATTTAAAAGCTTCGGTCTCACCCTTACGGGTCCCTACATTTAAGACAAACTATTCACGTATTAGGGAAACAAACAAATCTCTTATATCAACATAACATGGTTCATAATCTTCATTTATTATTTGGCAGATGGCCAAGCACATTTAAAGGTCCCAGTCTCCGTCTTTAGTGCATTCAATCGAGCGTCGGATGTACCGAAGGGAGAGGAGAATATAGAAAGGGCTCCAATTTGTTTAGACCTGTTCAGCATTCTTTTTTCCTGAAACAGTCTGAAAGTGGTTGTTTGTTTCAGAAAAAATAAATAAAACAATGCCCTGACTCATACAGAGTTTTCTCTCTGCAGGTCTTTCCATTATTTGTTTTCCCTGCCTAGGTATACCATACTCCGTGTGCTAGCCCAGGGCAGGGAAATCCATTGATGAATGCCCTGTCCTAACTAAAAACAGACAAGGAGACCATCATCATATCCAGAAGTTTGGATGTCTCGAGACTGGTGGGTGTAGGGTTTCCACTGGAAAAGCAAGCAGAGACTCCACAAGCCACAAACCTGTAGTTGTTTCACCTCTGTTGGTTTAGGGGACCAGAGATGTTGCAGGCAGGCACCTGTTATCAAGGTCGAGGTCCTCCTTAGCCAACATGGTCACCAAAGGTTGAACCAAGTGGCTGGCAATACTGTCGCAGGAAGACATGAAGGTCAGATCTTGGTGCCCTCACACACCTGTTAGGGTGTCATGCTTCATCATTGGGTGCTCCTCGTCAAGCCGGCACTGCAATGCCTGACAGGCCTGGGGGCTCTTTTTGGAGATCTTTTGATCCGAAGACGCCATATAGATGAGTGCAGACAGGCACCTTCTATTGGATTTCTTGCATCCACCAACCTCGAAAGGACTGCCATCTATAGCCATCTTTTTAATATTGCTAATAATGCAGCAGAGCAGTCAAATGTCTGGTAATCTGGTTACCACACATTTTACCCTTCGTTGAATTTAATCAGTGACATAACTACTGTGGCATGTAATCTTAATACAATAAGGCCCAGATTTACTAATTCATCGTGCAGCACAGTGCAGTCACACAATTTCTTTGCTGTATTGCACAAGGTGGAAAACACAGTGCAGAGCCATATCTACTATGTTGGGCTTATTGTCAACCCATGCACAGGTACTCAGACAGGGCTTCACTGCACAAAGCACAGCCTTACAGCATGGTGCAGAGGTGAGTTGTCGCTGTCTAGCATACCCTTTGAGTACAAATTCCGATACATAGACAAAGTCAGAAGGATCCCACGCATTGGATGAGTGCTGTGCACTGCAGCACACACGCAATATTTTCGTTTTTTTGAGAAATGAACACATTTCCCTTTGTTTACGTCTCCTCCAAGGAGGCGTTAGATTTTGACAAAAAGCCTGCAATGTCTATCTTAGTTGACAGGATTTGTTTCAAAGCCAATGAGTGCACTGATCCACCCCAATAACTCAGTTGGCGCAAAGCAGCACTATGTGGTTTTTGGGCTAATAAAATGTCTCCTTTGGATTGTAAATACCATGTTGCACTTTGTCGCTCTATACTTAGCTTTTATATGGTGCAAAGCATTAGTACAGCTGGACCTAACTAATTACCACCAGTAAGGGATGGTTAGTTGAATGATGGTTAAACTAAGTATTTACCGGTACATTCTTTGTTATATCATTCAGTGGTAATTGCATTATGACAAGAATTTACTGCAGTATTTTTCAGGTGCCCATAAAAAGGGGGAATATCCAGCATTGACAAAGTTACCACTGGTGTATTCTGCATCTTTACTGATGTGTTCTTGCAAACTTTGTGTGGTGGAATTTACAGTAATTACTGGCAAGGAGTAAATTAAGCTTAGTAGTGAAATATTTGGTAATCTGGCCACTGAACAAGGCATTGCTCCACCAATTTAATGCTACATTTGGGACCAAAACTATTTTCACAAACTTTATTTCACATTCTTTAATTATCACTTTTGGATAGTGTATACAATAAGAAGCAACCCATGGACGCCATCCAAAAAAATAGAACTGAGCAGCCAACAATATGGCTTCCAGAAAACGCATCCAATAAAAAAGAAAACAATTATAGGCCTAATTTAGACTTTGGTGGATGGGTTACTCAGTTATAAACATGAAGGGCATTTGAAGTAACAAAGTCCAATAAGGAGGCAAATACTTTATTCAACAGATGAGTATAAGAGCGTCTCAAACAAGTGTCTCCAGCCTCATCACACAGGGCAGACTAAGAGACCTCTGAACATTCTACATGAGCTTCTTTGGGATGTTCCAAATGGACAATACAATGGGGGTGGCAATTTAGCGATAAGTCACAACACATCTCTCTCCGTATGGAGAATGAAAAGAATGTATACACAAAAGATAGAACAACCTTGCTACGATGAAAACCACAGAAATGACACAAAAATGCAATGAATAATACAGTTGTACATAATGTGAACATAACAGAACATGCAAGGTTTAAAAGATTTATTCGTAATCCCTCCACCAACTGGGGAGTTTCGTGACTCTGTTGCTTTTTCTAATATTAGTCATGTTAATGTTACTCAAATCTTGATTTTGTTGTGTGGTAGACCCAGTGGAAGAGATTTCAGGGCAAGGAGCTATTCTGTTCCATTCGCCACATTTTCCCATTCTCCAAAACCACGGTGTTTATTGTTGTGAACATTCTGAGTCCTGATTCTTTGAGGAAACCTTTACCATGACCCATTGCCCTAATTTCTTTTTGTTTTCTGACTCCCCATTTCCTGTCCTACCATGATCTGTATTTATTTTGGTGGACATGAACAGTTCCAACCATATTCTCCCTATCAAACCACACTGGACATCCACCATTCAACCAGTTAGGAGTGAGTTTGGATCCTGGTTTACTGCCTTTTAAGGCAGTGAAAGGAGAAACTCCAGTGACTAAATTCTAGGAAAATGTGGTACGACCACAATATGTCTCTCAAGTTCTTATAGATGGATTTGCCAACAGTGTGGGCTAATTAGATGGATTCTTTAATCATTTTGTTTACTCTTTCAACTAGCCCATTGGCCTAGGGCAGTATAGGGGTGTTTTTATGTGTTTGATGAATAGCCTGGTAAGGAATGTACACATAGCTTCAGACATGAATTGTACCCCGTTATCAGATACTATGGCTTTGGGAATATAGTCTTGTATGTGTGATCAAAACAAGGGAAATGATGCTCAACAAGCAGTACACACAATATTGGTTGTAACAAATAATCTCAATGCGGTGCTCACAAGGTAGGGAGATTCACCCCACTTCCTAAAGTGTGATCGAAAAATCAATAACGCAAATGTGTCTCAGCCTAAAGCACACACCTACATATAGTACCTGTAATTCATTCAAAATTATATTCAAATATCCACAAGCATTTTATTTGTTCTTTCTGTCTGTTGTCCAATTCTTTATTTTTAGCAACAAAGCCAACACATGTTCGTCGCAGTTGGGGATAGACGCGTGACTTCCTCAGGGTTGTCCGTATCTCAAGACTCCTCTTTCTGTAAAGAGACTTATTTCTGGTTGTAATTCCGTCCCGGTAAAATCAGATAGTATCCTTCTAGTTAATGGCCCAGTGTTCTAGCGTCCCATGTGGATCAAAATGAAGTTATCATAATAAAATTTCCTCACACAGTAGCCACTTCAAAATAACAAGTCCAGTGAAATGTGAATTTGTTCATGAAGCGCGAAGAGCGAGAAAGCTCTGTAGTCAGCGTTCAAGGCCTGAGGAAGTCATGGGTCTATCCCCAACTGTGACGAAACACGTGTTAACTTTGTGGCTAGAAATAAAGAATTGGACGACAGACAGAAGGAACAAATAAAATGATTGCAGATTTTTAAATATAATTTTGAATGAATTACATGTACTATATGTAAGCGTGTGCTGGAGACTGAGATGCATTTACTATGACTTTGGGAATACCTTTTGCGCAAATTTGTCTTTTAGAAATTCCATTAAGGATTCAGTACTGGTGTTATTGGTGAATTTAGCGGTGACCCAGTGTGAGTGATAATCATCTAATACAAATATGAATTTGTAAGTAGATCCACAAAAATTGATGGGATCTATAATATCAAACCCCAGCTTGTCCCATAGTTTAGATGAAACAGTGATGGGAGATAGTGGAGCTTTACGTGTTACTTTAATGTTATCAATTCTGCTGCATGCATAGCAGTCTTTCACTTTGTTCTCCACCATTTTGTCCATGTTGGGGAACTGCTATTCTGCCCTAAGTTCATTTTTTAATTTTCTTCCAATATGTCCTTCGTGGGCAGCATCCCTAATGTGTTCCCTGATAATTTCTGGTGGTAATGGATAATTAATTTCTTACGTTCCAATAAGGTTGCAAGATGTCATGTAAGGATTTGCATCTTTCTGGCCACCCATGTACAACTTTCTCAGCTAACAAAGTGGTGTCTTTTTTGTTGCTTTCTACCCATTCTTTTTTTTAAACTGCAGATACCACAATGGATAACACAGATTCACTAAGGGTCACAGAAGCTGATAAGTGTTCTGTTATGGGTAATCTAGGTAAGCAGTCCACTGCTTGATGTTTTTCACCTGGCACATTTACTGTTTTGATATTAAAATTTTGTAATCCAAGAATCCATTTAGAAATGTGAGGAGTGGTGTTTCCATACTTTTAGTGGCTAACGCTGAAAGTAATCATTTATGGTCTGTCCCCAGCACAAATGGCAACCCCCACAGGTAAAATGTTAAGTGACTTATACCCCAGAAACAGGTCAGTACTTCCCTTTCTACAGTGGAATAATTGAGTTCTGCCCGCTTCAGCTGCCTGGAAGCGAATGCAATTAAGGTTTCTGACCAATTGCTTATCTGAGATAGTGTAGCTCCAAGGCCCTTGTTGCTGGCACCAGTGATCAGAATAGTTTTGTGGTTAACATTAAATTTTCCAATGTTGGGTGCCTTCACAATTGCCTCCTTAACCTTAGTAAAAGCTTCAGTGTGCACATCATTACTCTAAAATGCTGTGCCCTTCGCAAAGGGTGCACAGTGTCTGAAAAATTCCTAATGAATTTTGACATATATTCAGCAAGACCTGAGAAGGATTATGACTCTTTTTTGTAGGCTGGAAAAAGGGCACTTTGCACAGAATCAATAAGGTTGATCTTAGGTTTGATGCCTTCACTTGATATGGTGTGACCTAAGTAATCAACAGCAGTGACACCCATTTTGCACGTTTCTTTCTTGATAGTTAGGCCTGCTAATTTAAGTTTACTGAGAACTTGTCTCAGTTTTCCATTGTGTTCTTTTTCAGATGCTCCGTATACTAACATATCATCTGGGAAGCAGAGAATACCTTGGCAGTCTTTTAAAATGTACTGCATTACTCTGAAAAATGTGTTCTGCCGACGCTAACCCAAAAGGCATCCTGCAGTATTGGTATGCCCCAAAAAGAGTAGTAAAAGAAGTTAGAGATCGATAATCCTGTGTAGAGCTACATGATGGTCTGTGGCAGACAGATCGAGCACACTGAAATATTTGGCATTGTGATTAAACTCAACATAACTTTTATTCTAGGAAGTTGATGCCTGTCCACCCAAATAATTGCATTAAGGCCACAAAGGTCCACACATAACCTAATGCCTTTAGAATTATTTTTGGAAGCAATGACTATAGGTACAAGCTATTCAGAACTTTCGAATTTTCAATAACTCCATGGGACTCTAATCGGCCTAGCTCTTTTTTTATAAAGGATCTTCCATTAATAATGGGATCGGTCTAGTTTTGTGAACCATAGGAACTGAGTTACTCTTTACTTTAATCTTATGAATGAAGTTTTTTAATAGCCCTAGTTCACCAGTAAAAACTTCTAGGAACTCTTCACATACTTCTGTGCCCGCCACTGATGAATCAAGCATGAGTACTTGCTTTACATCCTTAGTGTCCAATCTAATAGTAATACCTAGTTCTTTCTGGTGTTTCCACCATAATAAATTAGACCTTCGTTTAGCAAAATACGCTTTCCCCACTGTATTCCTATCTTTGAATGATATATGCATTCTGGCCATCCCTACTAAGTTTGTTGTAACCTCCAGGCTTAATGTCTGTTGATTCTATGTTGTAACTTTCCCCATGAATTTTTCTTTAAAGAGGTTCCTGTCAATAAGAGTGTAAGGAGAACATGAGTCAGCAAAGACATTGAAAGTTACATCTTCTAGAGCAATGTCACAGTTAGGATTATTAACACTTTCTTTATGTTCAATGGAGTTCATATGAAAAACATATATGTTGCCCTTTGTGCGCTCATCAGCTAAAGACTATACTAACTCAGCTTCCTTTGGTTCATTGCCTTCACACATTTGCAAAATGCCCTCTCTTGTTGCATTTTCTACACAGTACAGTTCTTGCTGAACATTTAGGACTGTTAGCCAAATGGCTGATGTTGCCACACCTTGAACATTTCAGCTTGTCACTTTTGTTGAATTTTTTACTAGATTTTTCAGCTGTAAATTTGTCACCTTTTATATTTTTTCTGTCTCATTTATGTTGTTAACCTCTATGGCAGTGTTCTTCAATCTGTGGGGCGCGCCCCCCTGGGGGGGCGCGACACCATCTCAGGGGGGGCGTGCACTCCACCGTAAAATCTCACCTTTGTTTACCACTGTTCAACGTTGCAAGTACATTAGCTTCCAGTATTTCTTCACCCACTTCAAATGGGCCTTTTGGATTGGAAAACAGCAGCCAATCAGCACATAGGAACGTCACCACTGACGTTCCACCAATGAGAGGGACAGCATTATGGATGGCAGGAAGTGCCGCGAAATTTTGCGTGCATAAAGCTCCCGCATACTACTACCTTTTGGTAGTGTGGCGTTTCTTCACTCCTGCCGTTTGCCTCGTGCTTGCTGCCTTTTCTTGTGTGGTTGCTGTCCTTTGCCTGCCGCCTCGCTTTGAAGGATCTCGCCTCGTAACATTTTAAATCACCAACAGGTAAGTAAAAGCTAACAGACAGTCCTTCTTCCCAGGGCGTCTGCTTGCCTAAAAGAATTCTGTTCACTTTCGGTTTCACGGCACAGGAGACTCTGTGCCTCCCACTGCAGCTGTGGCCTTATGGAGGAGGGGGGGAGAGGGGGCGGAGTACAATTAACTTTATTAAAAATCAGTTGCGAGCATCTTATTTAAACTGCTTTTTGCATGTGTACATTGTCTGCCCACGAATCACACATCGCGTCCTGTGACATCATGGGGTTTTGCAGATGCTATTTAGCCTCCCCACTATTTGTTTCAGGGACTGGCCCCGACAGTCGTAGAAGTTAATTTGACCCGACAATAATATACAATAAATGCAGTACTTTAAATAGCTCTCAGATGGGGCACAGCACAAAGGGGAACTCTTACAAATCCTGAGCTGTGTGCGGAGAGCCGAGAACTGCTCTCGGGTGATGCAGGCTGTTGAGGACAGGCACTGCACTCTTGGAGTTGTGTGCACAGAGCTGGTGTGGGCTGTTGAGAGCAGGCGCTGCACTCCTGGAGTTGTGTGTAGAGAGCCGAGGGCAGCTCCCTAAGCTGTTGGGTGGTGCAAGCTGTTGAGGACAGCTGCTGCACTCGAGTTGTGTGTTCAGAGCTAGATTGGCTGCAAAGTGAGAGGAGTTTGTAAGCACCAATTTCCATGTCAAAAAAATAAGCAGGAATTTGACATTAGACACAGCCTGACATTTGGTCTCTGTCTTTGTAGCGCAGCAAATGAAATAAGAAAAATACAGTTTTTTTAAGACATCTCTATTTATTGCTTGGACTTTTGGCCCACTAGTGCATCACCTCCCACAGTTTAGGAAACACTGGCTTAGATTATATAGCCTCTACCTGCAAAATGGCCACCAAGATTTTAAAATCTCGTGCAATATTTTATAATGGATTGCAATGGGCCAAATGTTAGTCTATGTAAAATTCCAAACAATCATTGCTACTTTTTCATAATGATAACAATAAACTCAATCATGGCAATACTTGAAATTCCTGTGTCTGGGGAAGTCGACTTAGTGATTTCATGGAAGCCAGCCTCCACAATTATACATTAACAGACCAGGAACCTGGGCATAACTGCTTCCTTGCTACAACCGTCCTTGATGTAATTGTGACAAAATGAAAAACGGGAACAGGATGTTGGCCATTCCTGAGCCATTCCAGAACCACTGCACAATCCTCCTCTAGACTTCTGCACTTTTTGTTCTGGAAATCGAGCAAATTACAGAGGATGGAGAAGGAGTTCTATGGGAGACTAGAAACCAAGCTAAATATTTCAGCGCAGATTGAATCTGGCTGGATATTGCCACCAGTTGCAGTGCAGTAGGTATTCATGCTCATAGGGCCTGGGAGTGCAGAAAGCACAGGGAGTATCTCTGCACTGGACATTCCTGAAGGTACAGGAAGGGCTGTGGATATTCTTCCAGTGTCATTGACAGTACCCCAGGTTCTGAACCTTGCACAGACGGATCCTGAGAACACCTTGGTAGGACATCTATGCATAGATGGCAGCTCATGAGTAACAGAAAGGTGGTAAGTCTTAAACATAAATAATCTTGTATCCGTAGATTGAAAGATTTGTAGTGCCCCCTGTCTCGTGTTTAATTAGTTTATGTCCATGTTGCCTGTATTATATGTTCTCCTGTAAAATGTGCAGTTGAAGGAATGTATTTAATGTAAATGTGTTAATTATATTAAAATATATATGTATATATATTTTATTGTGTTATATGATGGCACAGTGAGTTGCTTACTTTTGTTAAGTGCATGTAACACACATAATCTAGTTTATTTCTGTCATATCAGCCATGTATCATAGACAGTGTGAAACACACTTCTTGGCCGCTTTGTTATGTTACTACATGCAAAATTATCAGTATCAAGTAATTTACCTACATATGACACTTAGAAGTATCCAATATCACATGCCCAGCCATGCATGCTGCGCCAATCAATGACCAACTCCTGTCCTTCAAGTCAGGCGTAGGATCCTCTTTGCCATCCTAAGCGAATGGGAGGGTGACATTGCTGTAATCTCGAGTGAACAGTTACTGGGTCCTAAGCAACTATGTATAAAATTGATTGAAGTGATTTTCCTTTTAAACCTGAGCCTCTGGTGTTGATGGCAAAACCCCAAGAAACTTTTGTGCAAATATGTTTGTTTGTTAATATTAATCAAGCCTGACACAATTTCTTCAAATATTTATGTGACTTTGTAATGCCAAAAGCTATAAAGAACTGTTTTTTCCAGTTTTTGTGACTGCTGGTGCCGCATAGGCAACTGCATCACCTGCTTTTGCAGCTGTACTCCCCTACACACTATGCTCCCCTGCCCCCATATTTTAGGGTTCCTGTTATCAATGAGCAGGTCTTTTAGGTAGCACATGGGTTAAAGTATCCCTGGGCTTGACTTTGGGTTTGTAGGCTTTTTTGGAAAAAGGCAAATTGGGGATTATACCAGAGGAATACTTTGGCAGTACAATGCACCATTTAAAACCATTCTCTTTCATTATGTATTAAGTTTTTTTCTAAATTTATGCTGTACAATGCATCGTTTGAACTCATTTATTTCATAAGCTAATCACACCAACCCCCTTTTAGTTGAGTTGGAGTTTTTTTTTTATTAGATCTTTTAGTTTGCGCTCATCCACTCTGCTCGTTCGCAAGCTGTACTTGGATTGATGCTTTCTGCCCCATCACTTTTACCACGAGTTTGTTAGGCAGTTTCACAGGTGGGAGAAGGGTAACCGAGCCCATGTAAATAAATACTAAGTCGTTACATTTCCAATTGTATTTGTTAAGTTTGCTTAAAATACCCCAGAGCTGCTGACTTAAAACTGGGGAACCAGGTTCCAGAAATGTTGTCGGATATGGCCTGGGATATGCGGATGGAGGTCAATTATGTAGTGTACCAGGTTCCAGAAATTTTTGTCAGGTGGTGGGGGGGCCCGACAACTAAAAAAATTCAGCTGGGGGGGCTCAACCTAAAAAAGTTTGAAGACCTCTGCTCTATGGAATCCTAACTAAATTCTTCTTTCATATGAACCTTCATTTCATTTCTTTTATACATATTGGAGTATTCTCTATCCTCCAAGCTATACCAATAGCTTTTTGAAGGTTGGGGTTTAAGGCCAATAGTTTTTCTTGAACTTTAGGGTTATTAGTGCATCTTACTTGCTGATCTCTTATAAGTGAGTCTATAAATCGCAGGTGGCGGACAACCCTGTCAATACTGCAATGTAATAGGCAGCTTTTACTTCTTCACCTTGAACCCTGCTGAAGAACGTATGTCTCTCCAAGGCTATGTTGATTTCCTCCTTATAATAGCCCTCTGGCCTTTTCAAAGTAATCTCATATACATCCTGTTGTGATCCCTCTTTCTCACTTTCCTCCCCACAGCCTGGCCTGGGAGATCTTCATATATCTTCCTAACATGTATACCTTTGCTATGCAATAATACATGCTGTTTTCTTACAAGGCTAAACTTTTCCCCACCTATGGCAATTATGTAGGATTTAAAAAGTTTTATCCATCTCTCCCAGGGCAGATCTGGTACTCCTACTTCGTTTAAAAAGGGTGGAAGCTGGTTCATGCTGGCCGCTGCAATAATAAAATTAAAGATATACTTCTATATAAAAAACAAAACTCAGTAGTATTCACTTATACAGAATAGGCAACTGAATGGAGCGGGAAAAAGTAACTAATATGAATAAATAGCTCTTCAGTTACCAAACACTAAATTAATGCTAGATTGAAATTATAATATTTTATTAGGAAAGGAAATAATCCTGGAGAGTTCACCTATAAACAAAATCTGCTGAATAACGTAAGGAAGGATACGGTCTCACTAGTTGGTTGTGTCCACGCTCTAAAGAGAGCATATATACTCCGGAGGGATGAATAGAAAAGTACAACAGTGTAATGTCAAAAACGCTGAAGTGAGAACTGATAAAAGTTCACCATGCGTCAGCAGTGAGAAACGGCAAGGCAGCAAAATGGTGCAGTGCCCACCAATGCAAAAACGGGCCCCATATTCACTGTGATGCCACAGAAGGAACTGCAGGCAAAGACAAAACAGTGTGGTGACACCCCCTGCAGACACAGCAAGCAATGTTCCTGGAGTATGATTGGGGAGGAACATCACACTCACCTCAGGCACAGCCTTAGGCAATACAGGTAAAGGCAAAATAGTATGGTGACACCCCTAGCAGATGTGGCAAACAATGTTCCTGAAGCACAACTGGGGAGGAACACCATGCTCACCTCAGGTGCAGCTTTCCTCACAGCGGATCGCTGTGACAACCAAAGCAACAGGGCAAGCTCCTGAAGCAGGTGGGGCCGCTATGGTAGAGAAAGCAGCGCTGCAACACCCCAACTCTGATTATGATGTCCTTATGGTGGTAGGCTTAACCTCTCTGGGGCGGAGACACTGATTGAAATAAAAATGAAACACCTCCTTCACACACCCTTGCCTCGATGTGGTGTGGATGGAAGGCAGTAACCTCAAATGAGGAGGTGCGGCTTCCGGTTTCTGCCCACCTTAGGTGCAACTCTATAGAAACCCAATGCCGCGGATATCCTGGATAGCATAATTTGCCAGTGTCCTTCTTAAATGCTACACTACCAATGCGCAGGACTGAGCGGCTCTCCCTTGGAGTACGAATCCAGCTCCTACTGCTACCCAATGGGTTGCCTCTATGCAGTGCTGTGTAGCTCTCCTCACCTCACTGCCAATAGTCGCCAAAATGCAGTTCAGTGCGGCTCTCTTTCAGAGCACAAATACGGCTCCTTACTGCCAGTCAACATGTTGCTTCTATGCAGAGTCATTCTACCACTCTTCACTGTTGCCTCCACTAAGAGCTTGGAGAATAACCATGACATAAATCTGGTTGCTAAAAGATGAACAGGAATAGCAACCAAGCAACAGCTGAGGTGAATAACTTGAGATCCCTAGAGAGGAAAGGAGATTGTGAGATAACATCTACAGGGTGGGGACACTTCACTGTCCCCTGCACAGCATCCCATCCTCGCCAATTTGAAGTAACAAAGTCCAATATGGAGGTAAATACTTTATTCAACTGTTAAGTATAAGAGATCCTCAAATAAGTGTCTCCATTCACCACACAAGGCAGTCTGACAAACAGTGGCGTTTGGCACTGATCGGGGGTGGCGGGGGTGGGAGGGGTTAGGGGAATTCTTTTTTAAAAACGTACCTCCTGTCCGCATCCCGAGTCATCCTCGTACCGTCTCTCCACTCCTTCCAGGAAGGACACCCGAAACATCCAGGCTCCCCTGAGTCAATCACGCTACAATGCAGCATTGTGATTGGTCTGAGCGCCTGTTTTTGGCCTGTTCTCCACCCAGGCTGTAATGCAGCCTGGGTGGAAAACATTCTAAGTGTGCATGAATGTTTGACCAGCCCCAGAGGGCTGGCCAAACATTCATGCGCACGTAGGGAGTGTAAACCACTCCTCCTCTCCCCTGCACCTTCAGCAGAGCAGCCCGCCCCGCCTGATCCCCAAAGTTGCTGCGTCCGCAACAAGAAAAAATAAAATGATAATAACATTGAGTTATTATCATTTTATTTTTTCTTACAGTGCTGAGTAGCAGTGGGGTGACGTTCCTCCGCCTTAGCGGAAGAGCCGCCACTGCTGACAGCCCGCTGAACATTCTAAATCAGCTTCAGTGGGATGTTCCAAATGGACAATACAATGGGAGAGGGGAAATTTAGCAGTAAGTCACAACAACATTATAACATATGGCACTTTTAATTAAGCAGACAGGCAATCGTCATGTTTGCAATGAATTAACCTGTCTGCCAAACTGTAAATCATGCCCTATGTTATCAAACAAGAACTAAAATTAAACTAAAACTATATATGTGGAAATTTACATGTTTTGGGTCAAACAAAACTAAAATATGTTTAGTAAAATTATATATAGAGAAATATAGAAATAGGAGCCCTACTTTAAATATTATATCTCTGAATTATCATTTTTGTTGGAAAAGAAGAAGAAAAGAAACGGTTTCTCAAAAATGTGAATTTATAGCTAAGAAATTGATTGGCAACTAAACTGCCACAGCGACTTGGAGTGCACGATTTACACTTACACGGAACATCTTGCAACAGTAGATGAAACCCAGGTAGTGTGTCTATATATTTCAAAGCAGCCACCCCATTTCGTCTATCAAAATGAAAAATGGCACGATATTAACAATCGCAGCAACTCTTGATGGGGAGTTTGACATGCCACTTATATCTGTGCCTTGAATTTGCATTTACAAAGCAAACTCTCATGGCCAATGTGAGACCATTTACTGAACACGTTTACATAATATGTTTTAAGAAACCCGTTCTATAGGAAATCGAGACGTTTGTATTATTATTTTCTTAAAGTTTGAGGGCCATCACAGGCAGCAAACTGCATACGGCACACACTTTCCAAATAACTGCACGGGTTCACAGTTGAAATTATTCACCCTTTCTTCTTGTCATTTCTATCTAACAATGTTTCTACATCTAGTATATAAATTTAATCTTTAACATAAACTTAAAAAATTCCAGTAGAATACTATGTCATGACCATATAAGGTGAAGGCATATAAATAAGGGAAAAGGACAAGTGCCTTCATATTATCACTAAAGCGAAAAGTGATTTGAAAAACCTTTTTAGGTCTGATATAGAACCACCTTGAGCTGCCTCACCAACATTATGTAAACCAAAAAAAAACAAGCATTTGCAATGCAAAAGGTCTCGCATTTGCGAGAGTTTAAGCTATAAGCATTGTAAATGACTAATCCTTTTATATATGTTTTAAAAACCAAAACATAAATAAAACACATGGGGGCATATTAGCAAGGGCGTTATCGCCGCTTTAGCGGCAATTTTTGCCGCTAAAGCGGCGATATTTCTATCGCCCTATTAGCAAGCTGTCGCTAACAGCTGTTAGCGACAGCTTCATGGCGAAAGCGACCGTTTTGGTGCCGCTTTGCATGTCAGCGATATTTATCGCTAATGACATGCAAAGTAGGCGTTCCCAACTAAAAGCGACTGCAAACGGTCGCAAACACAACTTCCCCCTATTACCAATGCCCGCGAAGCAATAAAAAAAGTCGCGCTAACCGCGATTATGGCTGGAATTTAACACCTGCTAAAAACCTGACTTAACCATTCTTGTCAATGGGAGGTGGATTGTAAGGTTAAGTCCTCACCTGCCTATTAGCAAGCTTTTCATTAGCGAGGTGAATTTTTCGCTGGATTTCTCACGCTATTGCTGGGTTTCGCCGCTATCGCTGGATTTTCTATCGCCTTGGAGATAAGCGCTGATAATAACGCGTTATCTCCGCGATGAAATCCAGCGATAGCCGGCGATAAAAAAAACAGCACTAAGCGCGCTTTGCGATAATTATCGCAAATCCTTGGTAATATCCCCCATGGTTATTTACAATGCCAATAGCTCAAACTCGCGTAAATGCGAGACATAATGCATTGCAAATGCTTGTTTAATTTAACGTTCCAACATGGCTGACGGACATTTTAGAAGGGTAAATTAAAATAAGCTTTGTCAAATCCGATTTGTCAGGTGTTAATGTTCTAAAGCATGCAAACAGAGACATGGGCATAAAAAATGCTGCAGAGAATTAAGAGTCACAGAAAGGGGCAGGTTGCATAGAGATATGGGACAGTTTGTGCATGTGCATGCCACAGTTAGAATGTGGTTCTACATTAAAGCCAGGTCTACTGGTTTTGCAAATCATTGTTTTCTTGGGAGTAATGCCCCACTGCCATGAGCATTCCTGGAAGGCAGTTTCACTCCTTAAGTACAATTCCTAGGCGATTTAATCACTGTCCCTTTCCACATTCACTAGCCTACACTGAAGGAAGAAAGGAAGAACTAAGTATCAACAAATAGAAGGGATAGTACAGGAGGATCTTACCAAAGAAAGAAGAGTGACATAAATAGTGTTAGGTGGGAGAGAGTGATGAGCAGTGAAAAGGGCACTGGCAAAAGAGGTAGGCAGAGAGAACTAAGACAAATGAAAGGCAGAAACAGCAAAGAACTCAGCTGCAAACATCTTCCTGACGACATGTGCGGTACCCTGACGTGTGACTCAGTGGCTTAAAGTAGCTGCTGCAGAGACTTGTGCGTAACTTACTGTTGCAGAATAGAATCCTGCTAGAATTATTTTGTGGCTTACTGTAGCCGCCACACACGTCTAAGTTATCGACTATGACATAAGTTGTTCTGATATATGTTTGAATTTTGGTAGGACAGACAGCTCAGTGGGTTAGTCGGATGCAGATGGTTTGTGTCTGTGTGTGTGTCTGTTTGTAAGTGACTTCCAGCTTATGGATTCCTATACTGTTAATATGTGCAATAGGTTAATGCACCTGCTGCACTGACTTGGACGCATCGATGTGTGCATAAGCTGTAGGTCATTCGACTGGATGCTGGGAAATGTCTTTATTGATGTGCCTGCTGTAGAGACAAGTGTGTAACCCTGGCTGTCAGCTTAGTGGGATAAAACACTTTCAACAGAGATAAGTGTGCAACCTCCTTCGCATATCCTTATTTCGTGGTATAAAAGGAAAGATGCTCCTGGCACAGAAATCAGTGTGTAACCTTCAGGGACACATCAGCATTCAACAACCTGAAGTCGGTAAAACTGGAGACATGTCATTTGAAATATACTGCAGGTGGTGAGTTGTTGGGGTTCAACGATGAATGGATTTAAAATAGCATGTGGAAAAAAAAACAAATGGTAAAAGCTCAGAAATTTCAGCTAGAAATAGCCATTAAAATACATACGTGTTTTAAGTAAAGAGATCTCCTTTGCAGCTGCAGAGCTTTTAAATCACAGGGTAAAAACCAAGCATTTGCAATGCAATAGGTCTCGCATTTACGCGAGTTTAAGCTATCAGCATCGTAAATGACAATGCCTTTTATTTATGTTTTAAAAACAAACACATAAATAAAAGGCATTGTCATTTACAATGGCAATAGCTCAAAACTGCGTAAATGCGAGACCTATTGCATCATGCCCCACATTAAAATGTATATGTACCCTCCATGAACATGCAAGTGACAAATAAAAATAAAAAAACGCAACCTGCAATGTTTTGCCGACCTCGGAGGGGCACGCAGCATGTGTTGGCATTCATATTACAGGGCGACCTGCCTCAAGTGAGACCAGTAAACAGCAGCGCCGATGCTGGCGCCTTGGCTGCCGGGAGTGGAGCGGTGGGGTTGGGGTGGCAAGAGGAATGCTCCCGAGAGGTGGAAATAGCATCTAAAGTGGAGCGAGGCGGGGAGTCCCGCGTTCTGTAATCGCCCAGCCTTTTGCAAGGAGGATGCAGGCTCTGGAACCAGGAGTACCGGGGAGGTGTAGCAAACGAAAGTGTGGGACTGATGTTTGTCAGCACAGAGAGGGAACACCCACAATAAAAACACAACCCCCTTCCCGTCTAGGAGGCAATGAGCAGGGTGGGCAGCAGCACGGGGACGCCCCTCTTGACCCAGCATGCAGCCTATTAGAACGCTCCAGGGACGTAAGACCTGGCAAAGCGGTCTTCGGTGAAGTGGAAAAATAGAAAGACTGCAACTATTATTAGTAATTAGACATGCAGGGTATCCCTATTGTTCAGCGCGCCCGCATTGACAGCACACTCTCCATGCCGGATTATAAAGCAAGGCGTGTGCCGCTTTTATAAAAGTTAAAGCAAAGCATGGCGTGCTGGGAAAAATAAAAAAATCTAATTATATGGGGTGAGCTTGGAAAAGCGGTGTGGGGGGGAAGAGGGTTGTACAAGGCAGTGTCCCCAGCAGAGCTCTGTCAGGCAGCACAGACAACGGAGGCATAGACAGCCTGCATCTTCCGGCGGCGCTATTTTTGGAAGCTTCTGCTTTATTGACGTAGTCCACAATGGAACAATTAAGCAGCTACAGCGTAAGGGGACTGTAGTTGGCCGGTGCTCCTGGGTCCAAAACGGAAGTGATGAATCGGCAGTGACAACAAATGAGGAGCAACAAAAGAAGACCTACGCAGGAATCAGCCAATGGTAAGCACAGGCGGAATTTCCCCTCGTATAGTGCTTACAAGAGGTCTTGCAGACAGCGCATGCCCTGTAAAGCTCGACCTAAAAAAAAAAAAAATCAAGGGCTTTCTGTCAGTCCTCTTCATCCATTGGCCTGTTCAAATTTAATTCACATTTTGCTTTCACCCAAATAAGCAGCCTACTTCAGCCATTGTCCCTCTTTCACTGTGAGTGACAGTATTTTGGCATGTGTGCATCCAGCTAAAAAGAAGTTCACTTCAGTGCCACACCTGTGTGCCAAAAGTGTACTTCGCCTGTGTTTTTCTCTCCACTCATTAAGTTTTTTTCTCCATTTTTTAATCTTTAAACTAGCTCTCCAGGTTACAATAATTCAAAGGGGAAACAGTCGGAACACTGCGGCCTCAGCCTTGCATGTTCCGACATCGCAAGTGTAACCACGCATTTGCCTTAACCACACATATGCATGGTTAAGGCATATGCACGGTCCAGTTGCTGGCTGGCTGGCGGAAGCAGGAAGATTCGGGAGAGGATGCGACATGACGTGGTAAGGTAAGTGGAGTTTTGGGGGGGTGGGGGTAGTTTGTATAGGTTTGGGTGTCGTTTTCAATGCTGGGGGGTCGGGTAGTTTTCAGGGCTGGGGTCGGTCGGGAGCTTTAGGGCTCAGGGTAGGAGACAGGAAAGGGCCAGTTTTCAGGCCGAGGGGGAGTTGGGCTGGGGCAGAGGGGAGGTGGGCGTAGGTTCTAGGGGGTGGGGGCTGATTTTAGGGCTCAGGGAGGGGGCTGGGGTCGGAGTGGTTTTCAGGAGGCTGAGTTTTAGGGCTCAGGGCAGGGGACAGGAAAGGGGCAGAGGGGAGGTGGGGGTAGGTTTTAGGTGGTGGGGGCTGGTTTTAGGGTTCAGGGAGGGGGGCTATGGTCGAGCAGTTTTTAGGGGGCTGAGTTTTAGGGCTCATGCGAGGAGACAGGAAAGGGGCAGTTTTCAGGCTGAGTGGGCAGTTGGGCTGGGGGGAGGAGGGGGGAGGTTTTAGGGGTGGGGCTGGTTTTAGGGCTCAGGGAGGGAGGCTGGGGTCAGAGTACTTTTTTAGGGCTAGGGGGTCGGGTTTTAAGGATCAGGATAGGGGGTTGGGGTAGTTTATAGGGCTGGGGCAGGTAGAATATACTGCAGGCTGGCCACATTTTAGGGCTGAAGGCAGAGGGTCAGGAGTGTGATCTTTACCGCACATGTCCCTTTACCCATCATGTTTTTACCACAGAATTGTATGGTAAAGGCATGCGTGGTAAAGACGCCGTCGTGGTTAAGACTGCGTGGTTAAGGCATGTGTTGTTGAGGCATGCATTGTTCAATCACACAACCAATTCGAAGTCAATAATACCATACTTTTGCTCCAATAAGAATGATATTTTCCTGAGATGTCTATTAAACTGAAAAAATATTTATATACCTATTCTAAGTACACCTTCTTTCTAGGGAGCATCCATGCTGTTCTATTAAACTTATATGCAATGGTTATTTGTTTTTTGTTTTAAAGGTTTTATTGCAAGCTTGTGGCCACCACATTTAGGTTGTTGCATGTTTTCTTTTCTTTCACTCTCCTATTTTTGTGGCATATTGTTGCAATATAAAATAGAAAGAAATAACCATTCAGCAGCAAATAACACAGTGGACAGTGACTTTTGCAGCTTCAGTGGGCTGCAAGAGGCCCAGCAGATAGCTGCATGTTCATCCTACCTACTCATTACAGCAGGCATAATCAACCTTGACTCAATTATATTTTCCGATGGCCGTGCTTCTTTGATTTGCATCATGGTGATTCTTTGCTGCACTGACCTCTCCCACATAGGAAAAGAACTAGAGTTCCTGAATATCTGACAATCCATCCATGGCCATCTCTGGAAGTTTCTTTATTTTAGATTGGTTATCCTATTGCAAGAACCTGGTATTTAGCTGCTGTAATGAGTTAGGTGTTCCTTCTGTGTCCCCTTTCGTGGGCACATATATAGGTTAGAATGGCCAGTACACGTTCCATCCCACAGTTTCCACCAGTCAGTATCTATGAAGGATTGCTATTAAATGATCATCTCTATTTTCCAAAACCTCTTCTAGTACCACATACCTAATCTAATGGGAAATCGAAGCTGGCGTCCACATGGTAAACACATACCGGCGCCATCTCGGTTGAATACATTTTACTGATCAAGGTAATTTACTTTTAAAATAGCCTGAAAGTGTTCCAACATTCCAAGATCCAATGAAATAACTCTATTGTATATTGTTTAGAGTAATAAGCACCATCTTCTATTGGCTGTATGCTCACTCTCAACAGCTAACACGGCTTAATAAGTTAAACCCCAGCATGGTAGAATTATTGTAATATGAGTGAACCCCAGCATCAGAACTCATCTATTATGCAACAATATTAACTTTATTAATGCAATAGCAAAAGTGGCAGAATGTTAAACAACACCTTTCAAAATAGCTAGTATAAGGGAAAATGGGTGTCATTTTATAAATAAAGTAATCAGAGTAATACTTTCTCATTGTGACCAATACTAAGCGACAACCCTGTTCCTAAACAACAATACACCCTAGATTAACACATTCTCCTCAATTGTACATTTCCTAATAAATATTCCTCGAATATAATTATAGCCTTATAATACTTCTTATGCTAGTGCAACATAAATGTAATAATACATAAATGCAGTAATGAAATCAAAAAGACATCAGAAGACTTCATTTATCTATAACCAAATCATGATACACAGAGATGATTATGAAAAAAGTCATTTATTATTCAAAAATAATCCGCTCCATAGTTTCTATTTATAAATCAAGCTGTTCCAGACTAATTCTCTCTTTAGGCCACTAGCCACACTGTCCAACTTGAAAATCCAACATGCTCTTGTATATTCAAGCTTATTTCAATATCGTTGACCTTTGGACTGTTATACAATTTGTAATCACGCACCACTGTAATTTATCTTCAATATGCTGGTTCCCAACAAATTGGCTATCCAAAGGTGCAGTTAATCTATTTTACCTGATTCATTACCCTGACCTAGTATTTATCAACTAACAGGTCTTTTTGTGAGATCTACATATATGAGGTCACATTGACAGGACACAAAATCCAACATTTCTTGTAATGCAGTTTGCATAGTCCTCCAGTTTAATCTTCATGCCATTTATCAACAGTTCAGTTTAATTACTGGTAAATTTACAAGCATTACAGTAACCACAACTAAAGTTGAATTGCATGCAGTCCCAACATTTCAAATATAATAAATGTGCTAGATATAGTTGATGAAGCGGCATCCACCAAAACATTCTTCTTCAATTTCGCCTGTATGCAATTATTAGAAACTCTAAAGTTTGAGGTTTCTCAACATTAAGAACAGGCCAGTCTCGATCAATTAAATTTGTCACTGCCTGAGTAGCAGGGTTCCATGTAGATTCAAAGACAGTTCTGGCGTCATCCTGCTTGTTCTAGTTTTGTCTTTAAAAGAAATTCTCTATTCAAGTATTTATCCCTCCTTTTGGCAAAGACAATTCGACTGTCATCCTTTAGTTATTCCTGTAAGAAATTGGGTTTATAGTTGAGGGTTGTAAGTGTCCCCCTCAAGTAACAATCATTGTCAGGGTGAAACCTTAAATCACTAAATTAATCTGAGCTCAACCCCCTGGTAGCTGTGGCACAGAACACACAGGCTTAATTCAGAGTATTGATGCAGTACCAAAAAAGTAATAAACTGGAAATGCAAATAAATAATTTCCTAAAACAAATTAGAAAAAAGAGTTGAGTTTAATAAACAAAATTACACCAAAATGACAAAAATCCAGTAAGGGGGCCAGAGAAAAGAATGTTTAAAGTTTTAAATAAAAATAGCATTAAGAACCACAAAGTGCCAATAAGAGTCCACGGTCCTGGTAGAGCAGGACCTAGGCACAATTTAGTGCTGACCGTGATGCAGCTCAAGTTAGATACGCCAGCAAGGTTCATTCTGGGCAAAGTATTTACCTTCTGACCTTAGTCTTTTAAGTCACAGCCCACCACAGAAGTACACTTCTAAAGCCCCACATGACCTCAGGGGAGGCACTTACAGATTCACAAGTTGGCAGGCAGAGGATACCAGGAGGGTCCATCCAGGTTTAGTTGCCTCTGGCACGTAATTTTAGGAGAGAGGGGGCAGACGGGACACACATACACATTCACACTCACTAACACACATGCATTCACATATGCGCCCACACACACACACACATCCATTCACAAAACTCATTACCAAATAATTAAAACATACACGCACCAAGAATTAATTTAAAAAAGAAATCACACTTACCTGCAGCTGTGCCTCGGAGGTCCCAGGATGGTTGGGACTGCTGTCTTCCCTCATTGGTGGACCTTAGGTCAGCCAATGAAGGAAGGCAGCAGTCCCAAGCCTTGGAGGTCCCATGAGGGTTGGCACTGCTGACCTAAAGTCAGCCAGTGAGGGAAGGCAGCAGTCCCAACCTCGTCACAGAGTGAGATGGGATAGGTGATACTGCCACCCCACTCTGTGATGAAGTGTCAATGATTGACACTTGAGCCTGGTTGCTTCAGGGCTTAAAACTGAAGCGTCCAGATTCAAGGCAATGAGTGACGCTACCCCTTGTCACTGAGGGAGAGGGCCTCAAGGACATTTGCTGAGATGAGGAGGTCACACCCACAGGATCTGTGACATACTCCGCCCAGCAAAGTTCAGCTCAGGTAGCCAGGATCCTGCGCATTTAACACATGTCTAGCTCCTGGCTGCCTAACCTGAAAATAAAGAGTGTCTGTCAGGTCGACCTTTGCTCAGCCTGACAGACACTGTTCTTGAGGGGCAAAAGGTGAGGGAGCGTGGCCACACAGCCCAAACGGACTGCTGCAGCTGGCCACTGGTCATCTGGGCAGTTGCAGGAAAGGGCCTCTTGTAGCTTGATAGGTCCCTGTAGCTTTACCAGGAGGTCAGCCTTATGAAACTTGGGGCCAACTTTTTTGTCCTGGGTACAATAGAGAGAGCAGGTCCAGTCCTTCAGGGCTCTTCTCGGGTTGCAGACAGCAGAATCACCCCTCTTTTGATCTTCTTCAGGTTCAGGACTGTTCTAAAGTAGGTGTCTGGAGATGCCACGTTTATGCCTGGCATAAGCATAGGGATGGGAATGACCCCCCAGGGATGACCTAACCAATGGGGTAAAGGTTCCCAGGGCTAACCCTACCCACTTTGGGCATTTTCAAGATGTCCAAAGTCTTTGCCCACACTAAACTTGGACTCTGAGAGCAGTGTGTGTGTGGGAAGTGTACTGTGGTAATTCTAGTGCTGCCCCAAGTCTTACACTAAATTCCAGTTTTAGGTAGTTTTTGTACCCCCAGCAAAGTCAGAGTCAGAAATCTAGTAGGACAAAGCTGAGCTTTCAGCAACCAGACAGTGATACACACAAGTTGTTTAGGCATTCTGTTTCCCTCTTTTGAAGTGCACCCCAAATATCCTGTGGAAAACCCCAGCAGACCTGTCAGGCAGATCTTGACACTCCAGCAGGATCTGACACTGTGATGTCAACAAGAGGCCCACTGTGATGAAGGCCGGTCTGGTTGGGGGGTACAAAAGAAAGGTGCAGACCAGGGTGCCAGTTACAAATGTTTCTGACAAGGTAGGTCTTTTTCCAGTTAATCAAGCCCTTGGACCCAGTCCACAGGGCATCCTGTCTAGAGAGCAACAACACCTTCCCACAACCAATGCCTTCAGTCCTGTCATAGGAGCAAGTTCACAGCTTACAGGGACTTCAAGCAGGTCAAAGGTAACTTTATAAAAGTAATCTTTCCAAAATATGTATTAAAAATCCAACTTCAACAGTAAAATGGGCTTTTAATAAATATTTCAAAAAGACCCAAAAATTATTTTTTAGCTGTTTCCTTATCGGAAATAACATGTATTAAACTTAATATTGTATCTCAATGCGGAACAGCCAACCCTTCGACAGTGAAAATAGCTCTGAGGGCATTTTCACTATAAGAACATGTTTAACATTAAACATTTACATATCCTACTTTTAAATACCATGCACCCTGCCCTACCTTGTTAGGCCTGGAGACATGCTTTACAGTACCACTGCAGCGGATAGCACAATGAGTGCTGTTGTGCTGCAGTGGGCCTTTGAAGTGGGGGAGAAGCTTCTAGACAGTGGCTTTGAAGTGCATGGAATTTTCTGCCTCCCTGGCCCAGGCTCCAAGCTGGCTGAAGTGACAATGCAGGGTTGTTAGGCCCTTTGTGTGAAGGCAGAGCACATGCCATTCAGGTGTAAGTGGGGCTGTGCTCAGCTCCGCCTCTCATTCTGCCAGCAGATGGCCCACTCAGGCACACCTAATCCCTCTAATGTGTGACTGTCTGGGCGAAATTCACGAAGTATAACTGGCAGTTACACACAGTCATGTGACCCAGGCCAGTCTATAGGCACAAACGCTAAGGGCGAAAAATGGCAACTTCTAAAAGTGGCATTTTTAAAATTGTGATCAAAAAGCTGACTTCACCACTAAATAGAGCATTTCACCACAGTTCCTAAGACACTAAACATGAACTGGTTATCTCTTCCCATTTGGAAATTACACTTAGAAAATGTAATAAGGTAACTCCAATGTTATTCTATGGGAGAGATAGGCCTTGCAGTAGCGAAAGACTAATCTAGGAGTTTTTCACTACCAGATCATGTAAAACTTAAAAGTACATGCCCCACTTTTTAAGTACATTGCACCCTGCCCTCTGGGCTGCCCAGGGCCTACCCGAAGGATGACATATATATTAAAAAGGGAGGGTTGGGCCTGGAAAAAGGTTTATTTTGCCAGGTTGAAATGGCAGTTAAAACTGCACACATGGCCTCTGCAGTGGCGGGCCTGAGACATGTTTAAAGTGCTGCTTAATTGGGTGGCACAACAAGTGCTATAGGCCCACTAGTAGAATTTAATTTACAAGCCCTGGGCACATGTAGTGCCACTTTACTAGGGACTTGCAAGTAAATTAAATGTGCTAATTGGGCATAAGCCAATTCCACCATGTTTAGGCTAGAATGCACAAGCACTTTTGTATTGGTTAGCAGTAGTAAAGTGCACAGAGTCCTAAAGCCAACATCAACAAATTCAGCAAAAAGTGGAGGGTAAAGGCATAAAGTTTGGAGGCGACCCTGCAGAGAGGCCCAGGACCAACAGATGTCAAAACTCAAACTGAACATGCTATTGAGCAGATTAGCTATGTAATAATTTTTATCACAGGTGAGTAGTGAGGTCACAACTAGAGCATAAAAATGACAATAGATATATGTTTATTGAGTTATTGCTCACATCCATATATTATAAACCCATTATTCACCTCCTACAGCTAACCACTGCAAGGTGGTAATAGTGTAATCCATAGGGCCTAAATGCAGCTCTCTGCATTATCTAAGATGTTAAATATATATAAGAATATTTCAGATAATGTTAAAAAATAGTAAAAAAAATAAAGTTGCCTACTTCTCCATAGCAATCACAGGTATTTGTTTCATGCAATGCTAACATCATTTTTTACTGTGACAATGCTTTCACTATGTTGTCTGATTGTACTGAATTGTTTCACCTTAATATTGACTCAATAATATCATTGGGCAATAATCTTGATGGACAAATGTAATGGATTCAGAATATTGATGGACATAATATAAAAGATAAGCATGTTTTTTTCTTTGTCATTATATATATAATATTGTTACTTTGAACCTTATTATGATGTCAGTGGGACTGCCACCGACATGCCGTCGGTCGTGGTCCCACCGACATCCAGCATAGAGGTCCGACCGCCGCATGATGATGCAGTTTGTTGGACTGCAGTGGTTGGAGGGACCAACCAAAGCGTTTGACAGGCTCGGGAAGCCTGTCGGGGCATCGGTCAGATAGTAATCCCCACAATGAAGGCAGTGCCTGCGCTGGCACTGCCATAGGGATTACGATGTCCCTTTCAAACAGCCTTTCCAGGGCGGTCTGACCTCCATGGAAAGGCTGTCAGAAAGGGACTTTGAGTGCCCCTAGCTAGGCCCCGTGGGCCTCCGCTATGTGACCCTGGGGGCACCTGTGGTGCCCCCACAAACATCCATGCACCGTGTGCCAGGCACCACATGGTGACTGGTACACAGTTCACGGATGTTTGAAAAATGCTCTTTACCATTGCGGCTTGTGCAGCGACCCTTTTCCTGGGCCGCTGCTCAAGCCGCAATGGTAAACAGCATTTTTTTGACCGCCTTCACAGTGGTTGCATTGTAATTGAACTGTCGGACTGCCAACTCCTTGTCAGACGGTCCTGTGCCCGAAACGATGGCGGTCGGATGATCGTTAGACCGCCATCGTAATGAGGCCCTTAGCTATTGTTGTATACAATGTCGTTTTTACTTTATTATGGTAAGTTGTGTTTAAAGTTTTCTTGATTTTTTCTATCATATTTAATTTTTATGTAATTTACTTGTTTCTTAAAATTAGTTATAAATATTTTAAGTAATATGTTTTGTAATTTTTATTTTGCTATTTTACAAAACTGCATATTTGGGTAGCATGCGAGTTTTATTTTTAATTTTGTGGGTTGTTGAGTTTGAAAGGGAATTTGGTTTTAAAGTATATATATTTAAATTGTTATTTTATTATTTAATTATTAATTAACGTATTTGTTTATTAATCATGCAGATACTATATTTTACATATTTATAATTTTGTATTAAAGATGAGTTGTTGCATTTGTTGATGGATAGGGTTGGATGATTCTTTAAATATATAGGGGCCCATTAGGATGGCGGGCGGTAGCACCACCGCCGTGCTGGCGGATGCAAAAACCACCAGTTACCGCCCGCATGCCGCAGCCCACACGCCCGCCAAATTACAATGTGAAAAGGCAGCCAAACACCGCCGGCAAGCCAGCGACGCCGTCCGCCATCAAAGTGCGCCCGCTCACGTAGCGGCGCAGCCCAATGGAGACACACCGCCAGACGAAATCACGTACCGCCCGGCGTACAAATTACGATGCCGCAAACAAACAGCTCCCACGGCTAAGAGACACCGCACGTAAAAGTGAGGCGGAAACCCGAACGCCGAGCACAGACACCGAGCGGCGACCCCCGAGCATGAATCCAGCACTGCAGGCCCTCCCCATGCTATACCTGATGCACCACCAAGGAGGCAACGCACCGCGGAGACGCAGGTAGGCACACACACAACAAGGGCACGCAAACAGCGCACACAGTGCAAGTGCGGAAAAGGAGGACATGGCACCCCCCAACACCCCTGCGTGGACAAGACACATCCACCACTGCACCCACAAATGTAACACAGGGCAAAGTGCAACATCTCGCAACTATCATGGGCACACCACCTGGGACCAGGAACTAACGACCCCGTCACGGCACCGCAGCACATCGGCGATGACGCAGCCACACATGCGCACAACTCAGCGCCCAACCATAACGCCATGTATGCGTCGCACACAAACAACACAGGGACACAACAAAGCACCACACACACCAGCCACACCCAGAACGCACATGACACGTGACAGGCCTGCCACAGTCATGTCCCCAACGCCCAATTCACGGACAACACCCAACGTGCAACAACCGACGCCCACATGTCAGTGAAGTCACGCAACATCAGGACACACCCCTGTGTGACAAACATGGCGAAGCACACAGTGGCGGCAACACCACCCAGTAGAACATGGGCCCCGTCGGGAAGAGGTACGCCAGTACCACACAGAAACACCCATACCACCCTGCACCCATGAACCAGACATACAAAACGGAACACCAAAGAGCCCGGGGACCGACAACAGGTGGACTCAAGAATGACACCCACACACAAGGCCCAACGCATAGCGGAAACACAGCCTGCCGCCCACACACGGGAGAGCAGACAGCACTGAATGACCTTCCATTCCAACTCCGAAACCACATCCCGACTAAACAAGCCGGCGAATACAGCCATTGTCCCAAAAAAGACCAACACAGGCATGCAGAGGAAACCGACCACAGGGCAGATAGCGCATATCACCTAAGAACATACCGAATGGGAAAGAAGAAAGTATAAAACTCCCCCATGCCGTTCCCATGCAAGTTATCTGGAAGGAGTCACACACCACTGACCTTGAACATTCAGAGAAGCACGTGGGATGAGGGCCCGTGTCCTCCGCACAAGCTAACAGAACACAAGTCCTGCCCCCTACGACCATCACAGACCTCACAGCAACCTCGGAGCTTGCACACTGCAGACTGCACACACAGCCGGAGCACGCCACCACATCGCCCCGCAGCAAAATGGCACCTACAACACACCTACCCAACTATGCCAGACAGGTCAAGCTGTACAAACACAACCTGATACAGCTACTGGGATGCGAACCCCTATCCCTGCTGAACGTAAGTTACCGACTGACTTACCGCATCGCATTGTTCAGCTGCGTCATACCCGTCTTCTACTGTCGGAGGTGTCCCTTCCACCATCCTGTGGAGTTGTGCCTCTCCAACCCGGCATGTCCAAGGGCGGACCTGCTACCACTATTCCACCCTCTGGACGCACACGACAGGGTCTGTTCAGCCTATGGGGGCATGGCGTATGTGGCGAACATCGGACCCACACTGCAATGGGACCACTGTGCCTCCACACGACGGATCATGGATCACAGCTACATCGAATGTCACCCAGCATGCCCCATCATGCTCCTACAAGGGACAACTTACGGACAACACCGTGACAGCCACCATCCGCTACATTGGCTGGCAAACATGTATACCACCAATGAAATGGAAACCCTGCAGGAAGCCATCGCATACCTGTCAACCTGTCAATTCGTAGGACCCCGACGCAATCCCCCAATTGAGCCATGATGTCCGACACTGTACCCATGCTTAGCTTCCGCACGGACTGGCCAGTAACCACCACAACAGCCATACCAAACGACCTGCAACTGATACCACACCATCAACGACACTGCCATGACATCGGATGTGTCCGGGACATGCACTCCGTTCCCCATCACATCCAGGAACTCTGCATGTATCCGGGGAGGCAGTGGCATGGGATATGTGTATCGCACCCACATGGACAGAACTGCACGTACAACTATGCCATGACATGGATCCTGCGCCCATGGACATATGCACCGCACAGTGGACAGGAATCGCCCGGCTGGAGTATGTGAGAGCTGCACCCCTTCTCCCCCTCCCCAGAAATCCCGTAACAGGACCTTTGCATGTCCGACAAGTGCATACAACAACAACACGACCCCAGTGACTGTGACATGTCCAGTATCCACCATATGGCAACAACAAGTGGGACGCCGTTGCATGCACGTAAGCCCATGCCCTGATGTCAACTCACACGCACGCGTGCATGAGTAACAACAGCAGCACACCTGTCACATGGAACTGAGATGGACTGTGCCCATGATGCCAAGCGGTCTGGTAGGCTAAATGTATACCGTCTGTGTCAAAGTCCGCAGCACCGCAGCTACTTGCAAATGAACATTAGCACAGCAACGGCCAAGCAGATGTAACTCTGAAGCCCACATCCCACATGCAACAGCTAATCACATGTACCCCTACACCCTTAGCTATGTGTAATCATGCTCAGTATATCCTCCACATGCATACCGCTGCCAGTAGTGTCCACTATACTGCATCACAGAGGACATAAGTCACAATACATGGTTTGAAGAAAGAAACTGTCTCTGCTGATTCCTTTCACAAGTACGAATGTGAGATGATGAGAGTGTGTGATGTATACGGCAGTCGTGACATGACTATGTAGTCCACTGTCATTCGATGTCAATGCAAATGAGTAGCACAACTGTGGAAGACACACATGTGTCATGTGAAGCGGGAGTGACGCTTCGCTCAGGTGGGTGGGTGTGATGGGTAGATGCGCACATGCAAAGTTGAAACACGCTGTGTCGGGAGGGGTCCGGAACTGCACATTACCGCTTCCCTGGGCAATGTTAAAGGCCACCCGTCGGGGGGGGATGTGAACACGTGTGTGCACAGCAGCCGGGCACACGAACAATGCGGTATCAGGCGAACACGTCAGCCCACCCTCTGTGGACAAGCTGGATCCTGTTGTGCGCCTGCCAGGCCCTTGACAAGGCACACACAGCCCCTGCCGACCAGGTGTATCCCCAACATTGTCAACCTGCACAGGCAATCCAGGGCACGGGATGGCAGTGGAGCATGGTGGGGGAGAGGACTCGGCGCGCTTCTCCGGGACACATCACGCAGGCAAAACATCCTCAATGTGTAGCATGGCTCAAGTCATATGGAAGTATTGGGGGACGCACACATCACGAGCAGGAGTGACGTCACGGAAGGTGGCTCGCACCATCCCACCCATTGCCTACATCCCCACACACGTCACATGCCGTTGCAACAGAGAAGCCAGCGCGTGCGCAAGCACCTCCGAGCCCGCCCCAGTGAGGCAAAAGAGTGAATGAGTGGGTCCATCAGCCCCAGATGGACGCGGCATGGGCCGCTAGGGCAGCTACAGCCTCTGTGTGTCGCAGGTGGTGTATCCGGACTGCGGAGACTGCAATGCATTGTCTAGGTTGCCCGGGTCTCGAGTCGGGGCACCACGCAGGTGGACGGCGTCCCGCCACACATCATGCCGTGTGCATAGGCAGGGACGGCCAGTGGCCGGCCCCCACATGTCTGTTAGCATGTCATCATCTGCACATTGGCATGGGTACATGGTATACGCATATGCACACGCATGTCATCTCTCACTATGTACATCTGCCACTTGGCACGTGCAAGGTTACGTGTCACATGTGATGTGTATTTGCAAGCACACAGCCGTGTTGGCATGGGGCTGTCAATGTGTACACCTGACAATGCTTCTGGAGGTGTGATCCGTACAGTGCTGCACATAGGGTGCAGTGGTGACACCAATGACTGTCTCATATCCCCTCGTGCCACAGGTCCCACTTGTCTTGGCCGCTCAGCCTGTGCCCACATCGTCTTTGGTGTGTGCCATACTCATCCTGCCTCGGAAGCAGTGTGATGCACAGCAGCCAGTCATGTTGCCGTGGTGTTGCCACTTGCCGGATATGCAGTCAGTCCCCATCAGCACGCCTCACAGGTCATTGAGGCCTGGATCCCCATGTGCATGCACATAGCAATGGTTTGTGTCACTGCCCATTGCTATTGGTGGGAGACCTGTGTAAGTGTATTGTGGCTGTGCTGTCCCTGCATGACAGCTGTTCTGTGACTCATGTTCTTGCTCTGTCATATCAGTTATGTGTATGTGAATATGCCATGTGGCGTGTTGCTTTGACATGTGTCCACTTCCATCTGTCCTAGGCGGAGACCAAACATTTACCGCCCTTACCAATTGTTGGCGGACATGGAGGATTCTGAGGTCATCCGGAAATTTCGTCTGGACCGACCAACCCTGCATCGACTATGTGCCATGTTGGATCCCCACCTCCGTCCTCGCAGGGTGTATCCGACAGCATTCACCCCCACGGCTAAGGTGATGGCTGCACTGCATTTCTTCGCCACTGGGTCATTCCAGCACACAGTGGGCAGTGGAGGTGGGATGTCCCAGCCCATGTTCAGCATGGTGCTGAGGGATGTACTGGCAGCCATGATGCTGTACAGGAACAGGTACATCCGATTCCCCAGGGCACGTGAGTTGGCGGCAGTGAAGGGTGCATTCTATGCCCTTGGACGGATCCCACACGTCGTTGGTGCCATAGATTGCACCCATGTTGGCCTTGTCCCACCACAGGCCACTGAGCAGCTCTTCCGCAACCGGAAGCACACGCACTCCCTGAATGTGCAAGTGGTGTGCCTTGCGGACATGGTCATTTCCCACGTGTGTGCAAAGTTCCCAGGCTCGGCCCATGACGCGCACATCATGCGCAACAGCATATTACCACGACTGATGACCAATCTGCAACAGGACCGTGGCTGGATTGTCGGTGAGTATGTGGAGTTGTGTAGCGTGCTGGCTTAAGGATGCTGTCTACTGTCCTGTTTGAATTGCAACGGTTCTCTGTGTCCCTCACGCCCAGGTGACTCAGCTTACCCGAATGGGCCCTGGCTGCTCAGTCCATTACGAAATCCTCGGACCCCAGCAGATGACCGCTACAATGAGGCACATGGGAGGACCAGACGTGTGGTCGAGCGTACCTTTGGCCTCCTCAAGTCCAGGTTCAGATGCCTGGACCGCACCGGGGGTGCGCTGGCGTACTCCCCACAGAAGGTGTGCCAGATAGTGGTGGCTTGCTGCATGCTGCACAATCTGGCCATTCGGAAGCAGATCCCCCTAATTGTGGATGACGGAGATCAACCAGGGCCCCAGCCTGCAGACCAGGACAGCTCGAGTGAGAAACACCCCCCCGGACAAACAAAAAATACAAAGGCCAGAACCCCAGACACAACACACCTGAAAACAACAGACCATGAGGACACACCCACATAGGTGAGTACAAAAGCAGCACTCCCACAGACCACAACCCCTTGCTACATTGCAAACCAGAGAGGAGAGGAGAGGACACAGTGACACAGCAAGGACAGCAGCACACCACAGAAACGCACACATCACAACCACCACCACCACCACCACCACCAAACACCGGCACCACAAACCCCCTGCACATTACACAACACACACCGCACCAGCACCACAAACACCATGGCACCACAAAGGATGCCCAAGTTCACGCCCATGGAGCTGACGGTCATGGTCGACGAGATCATCAAGGTGTACCCACAAATCTATGGGAACATGGTCCAGCACACACCACTAGCCACCAGAAACAGAATGTGGACCCGGATCGTAGACCAGGTCAATGCAGTCGGGACCCTGCCCAGGAACAGAACCGAGATAAACAAACGTTGGAATGACGTAAAGAGCCTGGTCAAGAAGAAGGAGGGCAAAAACAGAGAGCTGGCTGCCGTCACTGGCGGAGGGAATCCCGCGCTCTTTAAGACCTTCAAAGCGTGGGAGGAGAAGGTGCGAGTCGTAATACATCCGGAGATCCTCGCCGGATTAGCAGGGGGAGTGGAGGCTGGTAAGTACAAACTAATGTATACCAGCACACCGCTATGTACACACATGCGCAACCACCATGCCACAGCTCCCAGGGACAAACACCCCCATGTCCAGCACACAATACACAACACATCACACGCACATGCAACAGACACTACCACACACAGGCCAAACCGAACAACTGTAAGATGCGTGGGGACATGTGTACACTAAGCCAGCCACGTAACCACCAACAGGTCCACAAATATGCCAGAAGCGCCACAACGAGCACCCGCCACACCCATGTGTCCGCCACAGCTGCACCAACTGACAAGTAACAGGTAAGTGGCAGGAACACAAAGTGCAGTGGGTCGGAGGGGGACAGCTGAAGTACAACACCCACCAGGCCCCCACTCCCACAGACCAGCAAGGTGGAGCACTCCCCACACCCATGTGTCAGGCACAGCTGCACCAACTGACAAGTAACAGGTAAGTGGCAGGAACACAAAGTGCAGTGGGTGGGACGGTGGACAGCCCAAGTACAACACACACCAGGCCCCTAGTCCCACAGCACAGCAAGGAGGAGCATCCCCCACACCCATGTGTCAGGCACAGCTGCACCAACCGACAAGTAACAGGTAAGTGGCAGGAACACAAAGTGCAGTGGGTCGGAGGGGGACAGCTGAAGTACAACACCCACCAGGCCCCCACTCCCACAGACCAGCAAGGTGGAGCACTCCCCACACCCATGTGTCAGGCACAGCTGCACCAACCGACAAGTAACAGGTAAGTGGCAGGAACACAAAGTGCAGTGGGTGGGACGGTGGACAGCCCAAGTACAACACACACCAGTCCCCAGTCCCACAGCACAGCAAGGAGGAGCATCCCCCACACCCATGTGTCAGGCACAGCTGCACCAACCGACAAGTAACAGGTAAGTGGCAGGAACACAAAGTGCAGTGGGTCGGAGGGGGGACAGCTGAAGTACAACACCCACCAGGCCCCCACTCCCACAGACCAGCAAGGTGGAGCACTCCCCACACCCATGTGTCAGGCACAGCTGCACCAACCGACAAGTAACAGGTAAGTGGCAGGAACACAAAGTGCAGTGGGTGGGACGGTGGACAGCCCAAGTACAACACACACCAGTCCCCAGTCCCACAGCACAGCAAGGAGGAGCATCCCCCACACCCCACACCCACGTGTCAGCCACCGCAGTGCACAACGACAGCCGAAAGGCAGACATCACGGTCCACAGCAATCGGTGTCAGTGGGTGTACAGCCACCCCCACGACCCACTACACCCCCCACCCCCACAGACCTGCAACATGGAGCACCCCCGCTAAGAGCCATGTGGCATCCAGTACAGTGCACGCACGAACAACTTGCAGGTGGGAAACTGGACAGGGCTGGATTACTGGAGGCATGAGGACCATAACACCACCAACACATGGGACATGTCACGTAGCACACGAACACGCAGCACCGCCCACCGTCACGAACAAGTGAACAATGTGCACACGGACATGAACAGCAGACTCACACCCCACATGACCCATCACAGACATAGCAACACCCAAGGAGCCACGTCTGCATGCACAAGCCACACTGAATATAGTCCCACACGGCAGCCACTGTGCAACTCATCACACACAACCGAAACACCATTGAAGTCCTGTCCATGTAGCCCCTACTGCCTGTCAACCACACACCCCACAACTACGCCTATGTAAGACAAACAACACTAGACGCAACAGAGCGGAACAACAGAAATGCACACGAACACCACTGAACCCATCAAACACACAGACACACCATGCACATACAACATACCATCCATCCCATCCGTCAGCCCCAGTCTCATGAAAGGCATGTCATCCGCACAGCTGCCACACATACAGAAGTCACGCTAAGACACATGCCCATGACCAACCATGTGCCAGAAGTCAATTAAGCGCACGACACACTGTGAGCAACAACACACAACATGGGCCACACCCCCCGAGCACTGCAGTGATGCACATGGCACAGGGCAGCACGCACACCAAGGAGATGGGACAACTGCAATACGTTGGCTGGCACACAACTATCACTCACTCATAACGATGCGTCCAATGCCATGTCCAGTAACCACAACAGACAGCAAATATGCAGGGCATGTCAGGCATGCACACACCTCAGACCATGCACTGTCATGCTGCCACAACACATGTCACGTTCGGCACCCATGGCTCACAGCATGTACCCCAAAAGCATATACCCTCCCAAATGCGAATCTGGGGCATAGCCCCCATGTTGCCATATGCGTTCCTAAGCGTTCCATTTGAACCCCAAAAGCATATTCCATCCCAAATGCGAATCTGGGGCATAGCCCCCATGTTGCCATATGCGTTCCTAAGCGTTCCATTTGAACTCCAAAAGCAAAGTACAAACCAGACCCAGGATGGGCCAGGAGCCCGCATACACCAGAGTCACAATGAGTAGGGGCAAAGCAACACACCCATCGGCATGGCCAATCCGTCCCATGCCACATGTGCACAGCACACAGTCCCATTGCCTAGCACACACACCTACAGATGCCACAGCCACACACTCGCCTCCGGGAAACCCATGTACGAGATTGCACGAACTGCCAATGTCAGACGACTAATACATACTTCGCCAGGTGCAACACAATAACAAATCTCATTCTCTCCACAGGTGACGAACTGCTGGACGCTGGGGATGGAGACAGCAGCCAGCACAGCCAGCCTACAAGCCCCCAACGAGGACACACGGATCTGGAGGATCTGTCCACCTCTTCGGACACGGACCACCAAGCTGGCCCATCTGGCGTGGCAGGGCCCAGCCGCTCCCCAGGACCCCTCCTACCCACCAACCCATCATCCAGGGATGCTGAACAGTCCCAGTCCCCTGCTGCCACTGTCGTTGCGGCCACACCCACGGTCATTGCGGCCACTACCACTGCCGCAACCGCCACCATCGCCGCACCGACCACCACCGCCTCCACCACCACCACGTCTTCGCTGGCACCAGCCCCAGCGCAGGTGGTGGCCCGGCCGACTGGATCCACCCTGGGAGCCACAGCGAGGACCGTGGTGAGCAATGTGGCTAGTGGGCAGGCCGGTGGCAGCAGGACTGGTAGGAGGAGCAGGGTCAGGGAAACGCCAGCCTCCCCTGGGAGCCATGCCCTGCCTCAAATGGACAGAGTCCTTGGGGCCTATGAAGAGGCCCAAGGACAATGGGCCAGGTCTGCTACTGACACGCGGGAGGTGCTGGGGGTGCTGAGGTCCATGGACGCCCATATGGGCCAATTCGTGTCCCGTATGGACCAACTCGTGGACCTCATGGGCCAGCTGGTGGTGGCGGTGGGGTCACAGGCAAGGCCAGCAACACCACCTCCGCCACCACCTGCTAGGGCGCAGGCTCGGGCAGCAGTGTCCACTTCCCCTGCGTCCACAGCCAGTGAGCACACCTCACCCACCACCAGCAGGTCGCCACCACACACCCCCTCCCAAACGTGGAAGGGGCCGTCCGAAGAGGAAACAGATCTCCCGGGAGGACTTCGCACGCTCCAGTCGCAAGTGAGGCAGCCAGCCAGCCTTCCGCCAGCCTTCCTTGACCAGCCACTGCATTGACTTGCTCTACGATCCCACTCCACACAGCCATCTGGATGGCATGTGTGTGTTGGACTATGGACATAGAACCAGTGGGTACACCCTGATCATCACGCAGCCATGACCGACAGCTCATTGTCACTGCACGCACCACTTTTGTCATCACCTTACACACAATCACATGTCACAGTTTGTAATAAATGCACCTTTTTCACTAACTGCTGTTTGTGCCCTGTGTCTTTATTGTACGGAATACAACGGCCACCTTGGGCGGAAAGGCACCTGATGCGTGGCATGGAAATGGAATCCGGAGGGCCTGTAGGGACCTAGGGGTGGGAGACAGAACAGGAGCACATTCAATGAGTGTGTCACACACCCATCACACAGTACATGTCAACAACTACAAGCAATGTACACACATCGCACAGAGCAATAGGGCACAATGCCACAGCCACCAACAGTGGCATACTACCCTGGCCATGGAGCGTTGACACACTGCACGCAGTGAACATACGGCCACCCTGACACAGCACACACACACCTGCATAGATACAGACACATCATCCGTCGTACATGGACACTCACCGTCAAGTGAAGTAGCGGGCGATGAGCTGCTGGCGCACATTCCCAGCTTCCTCCTCTCCGCTGTCCACCTCACTCGAGCTGTCCTGGTCTGCGGGCTGGGGCCCTGGTTGATCTCCGTCATCCACAATGAGGGGGATCTGCTTCCGAATGGCCAGATTGTGCAGCATGCAGCACGCCACCACTATCTGGCACACCTTCTGTGGGGAGTACGCCAGTGCACCCCCGGTGCGGTCCAGGCACCTGAACCTGGACTTGAGGAGGCCAAAGGTACGCTCGACCACACGTCTGGTCCTCCCATGTGCCTCATTGTATCGATCGTCTGCTGGGGTGCGAGGATTCCTCAATGGACTGAGCAGCCATGCCCCATTCGGATACGCAGAGTCACCTGGGTGTGAGGGACAGGAGAGAACCGTTGCTATTCCAACTGGACAGGGGACAGCATCGCACAACCAGCACGCTACACCACTCCACATACTCACCGACAATACAGCCACGATCCTGTTGCAGATTGGCCATCAGTCGTGGCAAGATGCTGTTGCGCATTATGTGTGCGTCATGGGCCGAGCCTGGAAACTTTGCACACACGTGGGTGATCACCATGTCCGCAAGGCACACCACTTGCACATTCAGGGAGTGCGTGTGCTTCCTGTTGCGGTACAGGTGCTCAGTGGCCTGTGGTGGAACAAGGCCAACATGAGTGCAGTCAATGGCTCCCACGACGTGTGGGATTCTGCCAAGGGCATAGAATGCACCCTTCACTGCCGCCAATTCACGAGCCCTGGGGAATCTGATGTACCTGTTCCGGTACAGCATCATGGCTGCCAGTACATCCCTCAGCACCTTGCTGAACATGGGCTGGGACATCCCTCCTCCACTGCCCACTGTGTGCTGGAATGACCCAGTGGCGAAGAAATGCATGGCGGCCATCACCTTAGCCGTGGGGGTGACAGCAGTCGGATACACCCTGCGGGGACGGAGATGGGGCTCTAACATGGCACACAGTCGATGCAGAGTTGGCCTGTCCAGCCGAAACTTCCTGATTACCTCTGTATCGTCCATGTCCGCCAGCAATTGGTATGGGCGGTCAATGTTCGGTCTCCGCCTGGGTTAAATGGCAGAGGACACATGTCAAAGCAACACGGCACATAGCAATTTCGCATACACATCACTGACATGACTGAGCAAGCACATGAGCCACAGCCCAGCTGTCAAGCTGGGACGGCACGGCCACAATACACTTACACAGGTCTCCCAACAATGGCAATGGCAAGTGAGACATACCACTGCCATGTGCATGCACATGGGGATCTAGGCCCCAATGACTTGCGGGGCGTGCTGATGGGGACTGACTGCATATTCGTCAAGCGGCAACGCCACGGCAACATGAGTGTCTGCTGAGCATGGTACTGCTTCCGAGGCTGGATGAGTATGGCACACGACGACGACGATGTGGGCACGGGCTGAGCGGCCAATACAAGTGGGACCTGTGGCACGAGGGGATATGAGACAGTAGTAGGTGTCAGCACTGCACCCTATGTACAGCACTGTACGGATCACAGCTCCCGAAACATTGACTGGTGTCCACATTGACAGCCCCATGCCAAGACGGCTGTGTGCTTGCAGTCACACGTCACAGGTGAGAGGTTACATTGCACGTGCCAGGTGGCAGTCGTACATAGTGGGAGCTGGCATGTGTGTGCATGTGTCTCCTGTTCAGGATCCACCAGATGGGCGCTGACTCTGTACTGACCATTGGACACAGCATGTTCCGTGGAAGGCTTGTGTGTGTGGGATGGTGGCACTGGATGTGCCTCCGTTGGGGGGGCCATGCACAGGGCGGGTACGTCGATGATTGCGCATTGTTGGTCACGGTGGGTGCACCAGCTAAGATGTGTTGCCCTGTGTTCAATTCCTATGTCCGCATGATGATGGACTGTGGATGTGGGCAGACTACACATTGGTCGATGTGCTGTCTATATGCATGTGCCTTCACACCAGGCACAGCTGCCCCTGCACATGTGACCCCTGCTGGACTCGCTGCTGGGTCTGTGGAACTGATGCACCTTCTGCGCATGGGGCGGACAGCTCTCCTCACTTCCCTCATTGCGCATGTCATGACTTTGCCGCAGGTGACATGGATCATGGAGGGCCCACATGTACGCGTGGGTAGGCTACACATGATTGTTCACTGGTCGCCACCCCCAGTCAGTGTTTCGAATGGGAAGGTTGTCGTGCTGGTGGTATGTTCGATGTGGCGGATGGGCGGGCCTAGGTGCGGGCTTACATTCCGGACATGGGGGTAGTTGGATTGGCGACTAGTTGCAGTACACACGGGACACGTCTCTTCCTTTCCACATCTGGGTCATCCCTTGTACTAACTGACAGTGATACAGTCATCTTCGCCCCAGCCCTCATGTCCTCCCCTCGCCCCCCAATATGCATGCTCACCTGCGAGGCTAGCGCTTGCACAGGCAGCCCCAAGCTTGCACCAGAGAGGGCAAGGAGTGTATGTGTGGGTCCAGTTGCACGAGTGGGCTGTCTCAGGGTATGATGTGTGGCGGGACGCCGTCCACCTGCGTGGTGCCCCAAATGGAGACCCGGCCTGCATGGACTATGCATCACAGTCTTCGCCTTCCGGATCCGCCACCTGCGACACCCAGTGGCTGTGGCTGCCCTTGCGGCCATGCCGCGTCCGTCTGTGGCTGATGGCCCACACATTCACTCTTTGGCCTCTCTGGGGAGGGCTCAGGGGTGGTGGCGCACGCGCTTGCACTTAGTCGCAATGGCATGTGTCGTGGTTGGTATGATGGGCAATGGATGGGATGGTGCGAGCCACCTCCCGTGACGTCAGTGCTGCTCGTGCTGTGGTGCGTCCCCCTACACTTCCATTTGACTTTTTGCCATGCTGGACGTTGAGGTTCTATTGCCTGCGTGATATGAGCAGGAGGAGCGCGAGGAGACCTCTCACACACCATGCTCCACTGCCATCCCGTGCCCTGTATCGCCTGTGCGGATTGACTATGTTGGGGTTACACCTGGTCGACTGGGGCTGTGTGTGCCTTGTCAAGGGGCATGGCGGGCGCACAACAGGATCCAGCTCGTCCACAGAGGGTGGGCTGAGGTGCGCCTGGTACCGCTTTGTACGTGTGCCCGGCTGCTGTGCACACACGTGTTCACTCCCCCCGACAGGTGTCCTCTCACAATGCCCAGGGAAGCGGTGGTGTACTGTTCATGAGCCCTCCCAACACGGCGTGCTCCAACTTGGCATGTGCGCATCTACCCGTCGCACCCACCCACCTGAGCACTGCGTCCATACGACTTCACACGACACATGTGTGTCTTCCACAGTAGTGCTACTCATTTGCGTTGACATCCAATACCAGTGGACTACATGGTCATGTCACGACTGCCGTGTACTTCACATACTCTCATCCTCTCTCATTCGTACTTGTGAAATGAGTCAGCGGAGACAGTTCTGGTTTCAAACATTATATTGAGTCTTCTGTCCTCTGTGATGCAGTATAGTGGACACTACTGGCAGCGGAATACATATTGAGGATATACTGAGCATGATTACAAATGGGATAGGGTGTGGGGTTACATCTGCTTGGCCAAGGCTGTGCTAATGTACATTTACGTATAGCTGCGGAGCTGCGGACTTTGACACAGACGGTATACATGTAGCCTACCAGACCGCTCGGCATCATGGGCACAGTCCATCTCAGTTCCATGTGACAGGTTTGCTGCGGTTGTTCCTCATGCACGCGTGCATGTGAGATGACATCAGGGCATGTGCTTGCGTGCATGCAGCGGCGTGCCACTTGTTGTTGCACTGTGGTGGTTACTGGACATGTCACAGTCACTGGGGTCGTGTTGTTGTTGTATGCACTTGTCGTCCATGCAAAGGTCCTGGTATGGGATTCCCGGGGTGGGGGTGGGAGGGGTGCAGCACCCACAGACTCCAGGCGACCTATTCATGTCCACTGAGCGGTGTGTGTGTCCATGTGCGCTGGATCCATGTCGTGTCCTGGTTGTTCGTGCAGTTCCGTCCATGTGGGTGCGATGCACAGAGCCCATGCCACTGCCTCCCACGATGCATGCGGTGTTCCTGGATGTGATGGGGAACAGTGTGCATGTCCCGGTCATATCCGATGTCATGGCGATGTCGTTGATGGTGTGGTTACAGTTGCCGGTCGTTTGGTATGGCTGTTGTGGTGGTGACTGGCCAGTCCGTGCGGAAGCTGAGCATGGGTGCGGGGTTGGACTTCATAGGTCACTCGGGGAACCTGCGTTGTGGTCCGACGTATTTACAGGTTGTCAGGTATGCGATGCCGTCCAGCAGGGCTTCCATGTCATTGGTGGTGTACATGTTTGCCAGCCAATGAAGCGGATGGTGGCTGTCAAGGTGTTGTTCGTAGGTTGTCCCTTGGAGGACCATGATGGGGCATGCTGGGTGACATTCGATGTAGCTGTTCTCGATGATCCGTCGTGTGGAGGCACAGTGGTTCCATTTCAGTGCGCGTGCGATGTTGGCCACATACGCCATGCCCCCATAGGCAGAGCAGGCCCTGTCGTGTGCGTCCAGAGGGAGGAGTAGTGGTAGCAGGTCCGCCTTCAGACATGCCGGGTTGGAGAGGCATATCTCGACGGGATGCTGGTAGGGACACCTCCGACAGTAGAAGATGGGCATGACGCAGCTGAACAATGTGATGCGGTAAGTCAGTCGGTAACTTACGTTCAGCAGGGACAGGAGATCGCATCCCAATGTATGTATCGTGCTGGTTTGGTACAGCTTGAGCTCTTCGGCGTAGTTGGGTAGGTGTGTTGCGGTTGCCATTTCGCAGCGGTGCGTTGTGGTGGCGTGCTCCGGCTGTGTGTGCAGTCTGCAATGTGCACACTCCGGGGTTGCTGTGAGCTCTGTGTAGTCGTGGGGAGACAGGACTTGTGTTCTGTTGGCTTGTTTGGAGGACACGGGCCCTCTTCCCACATGCTTCTCAGACAGTTCAAGGTCAGTGCTGTGTGACTCCTTCCAATTAACTTGCATGTGGCCGACATGGGGGAGTGTTTTCTTCTTTCTTCCCCGTCCGTTGTGTGCTTCTGTGATATGCGCTATCTGCCCTGTGGTCGGTCTCCTCGGCAAGCCTGTGTTGGTCTATTCTTGGACAATGGCTGTATTCACCGGCTTCTGTCGTAGGGCTGTGGTTTCGGTGTTGGAATGGAAGGTCATTCAGTGCTGTCTGCTCTCCCTTGTGTGGGCGGCAGCCTGCCTTTCCGCTCTGCGTTGGGCCTTGTGTGTGGATGTAATTCTTGGGCCACCTGTTGTCGGTCACCGGGCTCTTTGGTGTTCCGTTTCATGTGTCTTGTTCATATGTGCAGGGTGGTATGGGTTTTTCAGTGTGGTACTGGCGTTCCTCTTCCCGAAGGGGCCCTGCTTCTCCTAGTTGGTGTTGCCGCCGCTGTGTGCTTCGCCATGTTTGTTACACTGGGGTGTGTCCTGCTGTTGCGTGACTTCACTGACATGTGTGCGTCGGTTGTGTGGCGTTGGGTGTTGTCCGTGAATTGGGCGTTGGGGACATGTCTGTGGCCGGCCTGTCACGTGTCATGTGCGTTCGGGGTGGGGCTGATGTGTGTGCTGCTTGGTTGTGTCCCTGTCCCTGTGTGCGACGCATGCATGGCGCTGCGGTTGGCCTCTGCGTTGTGCGCATGTGTGGCGGCGTCATCGGCGCTTTGGGGCCGTGACGGGGTGGTTGGTTCCTAGTCCCAGGTGGTGTGTACACATGTGTTCTGCGATGTTAGGATTTGGCCTGTGTGTCATATGTGGATGCAATGGTGGATGTGTAGTGTGCACGCGCTGGTGGGGGGTTGTCCGCTTTTTCCGCCCTTGCACTGTGTGCGCTGTTTGCGTGCACTTGTTGTGTGTGTGCCTACCTGCGTCTCCGCGGTACGTTGCGTCCTTGGTGGTGCATCAGCAGAAGCATGGGAAGGGCCTGCAGTGCTGGATTCATGCCCGGGGTGCCGCTTCTTCGTTGTCCGTGCTCTGCGTCCGTGTTTCCGCCTCTCTTTCACGTGCGGTGTCTCTTTGCCGTGGGAGCCGTTTGTTTGCAGCATCGTAATTTATGCGCCGGGCGGGACGTGTTTCGTCGGACGGTGTGTGTCAGTTGTGCTGCGCCGCTACGTGTGCGGGCGCACTTTGATGGCGGACGGTGTTGCTGGCTTGCCGGCGGTGTTTGGCCTGCTTTTCGCATCGTAATTTGGCGGGCGTGTGGGCTGCGGCATGCGGGCGGTAACTGGTGGTTTTTGCATCCGCCAGCACGGCGGTAGTGCTTCCGCCCGCCATCGTAATGGGCCCCTTAATTTTTATAAATAATTAAGATAGTCATTAAAAGGACTTTTAACCTATGGATAAGTAGTGTTGTTACTATTAAAGAAATGATAATATTTAGTAATCAATTTATTTCCACTTTTCACTTCTGATTGCAAACACTTTACCTTTAATTATATCTTGATATTTTAAACCTGTGATATTTTTATTTTTATATATTTTTTACTTAGTTATGTTTCTTTATAGTGCATCATTTTGTTTATATAAATATGTACCAATTCCAATTTTTTAATAATTTCTTTATTGTTTTATATGAATCTCATGTAATATTTATGTTGAATTAATATAATGATAGACTCACAATTAACATTTTAAAAACGTATGCTTATGATAAATGTTAATACGTTTTCATTTAAAAATAATAATTTCTACAACGGGTGTAGGATTAGGTTTAAATAGATAACTTACATTCATCTAAATGCATCACTCTATCCAATGTTCATTGAGCTGGAGTAAGAATAGTAAATATTACATGACTAAAATAAAAGATTTTCCCTAATGTTAGTTGGGCTAGAGTTAGAATAATAAATCTGAGCTCTCCAAAGTCAACCATGATTCAAACCTGATTCCCAAAGTTAGCTAGGTTGGAATGAGAATAGTAAAACTTACATCCCCAAAATCAAACAATTTCCCCAATGTTAAACAGGTTGGAGTGAGAATAGTAAAAAAATAAACCTGCCCATTCTAAATGCCGAAATTCCCTTAAGGTACTTTCCTGAAATTGCATTTTAATCATTCAGAAACAAGGACATTTGCATCGTGTGGGCCTTTAAATTTCAGAATACTATGTTTCGCTGCAGTACTTATTCTCCCATGGGAAACACTCAATGCAAATAAATCCAGTTACTAACCATTTAACTTCTTAGTCCTTCATTTTTTTATTTCGGATGCTGCATATTCAATATAAATATTATTGATCTACTAAATGCAGTGAACAGCTGTAGTGAACTATTTATGCAAAATCCTAAGCACTCTGAGAAATTGGGTCATTGGTAGAGGGGGTGAAACACTAATCAAGCAATACCCACAATCCTTGTCAGGGTGAACCATAAAAAGTCACTAAATTCACCTGTGCTTAGCCCTCTGGTAGCTGGGCACAAAGCAGTCAGGCTAAACTTAGAGCAGTGGTTCCCAAAGTGTGGTCCAGGGAGCCCTGGGAGTCTGTGAAGCCTCCTCAGGGGGTCAGCGACTACTTAGATAACGACATAATATTAACAGAATAATAAAGTGTATAAAAATAAAGAAGCTAAATGTACAAGTGAAAATTTTAAAACGTACTGTAATGTAAAGGAATTTGCAATTCAAGGCTAAAAATTAAATTAGTATCTCACATTGATTCGTGGGAGCAGTGCAGGTCATCAAACAGAATATAGTATGGACGATGATTGGCCTCAATTGAATTTAGAAATGCTTCAACCTTTCTATTACAATAAAATATATATATATATATATATATATATATATATATATATTATCTACTGGCGGTCGCCAGTAGATAGTTATAGTTACAACCTATTATCCATAGGAAATCCGCGACATTCTATTTGAAATAACTCTCTTGCCGGTTGACGTATCTTCGCAAAATTTTCAAACTTTGTGGCCCGCTCCGGTCCGCTCCTACCCTGAAAGTCTCGGGGGATTCGTCAGCGGGGGCCGAGAAAAAGTGGGGTCCCAAAACGCGTTTTCCCCATGCAATTTTCCATAGGAAACTTTAGACACGGCTACAGCCCGAACTGCTGAACGGAATTACACCAAATTTGGCAAAGAGGTAGTTCTTGGTTCAGAAAGAACCCTTTTTGTTAAATGGTGTAAATCCGTTCAGTAGTTGCTGAGAAAATCAAAAGTAAAAAGATAGTGATATCTATGGCCGAGTAGGGTCCGCGTACCCTCCCGATCACGAGCTGCATGTTAATTGGCTGTCAGCTGGCTGTCAACATTCCGATTCAGGAAATGTTGGCAGCCATTTTGTCCCTCGGTAGAACCGAGGGACAGAAACAAGTGCGCAAAGCGCACAAAGGGGGCAGGGTAGAAACACCCTGACCCCTAGGTTTGCTCAGGGGTCCCACAAGGACCCCTGGGCAAAAAAATTATATATTTTTTTTAAAAATCGGCAGGATGCGCTCAGGGTGCGCGAATCCTGCCGAAAAAATCGAGCGCGGTCTCCCGCGCTTCGACTGTATTTGCCCCGGGTGGCCCAAGTCCCGGGGGCATGGTGGGGGGTTAATTTTATGTGTGGGGGGCCTCAGAGGGCCCCCAAGCCCCGGGGACCGCCACCCCCGGGGCTTTTTAAAATGGTGCGGGAGGGCTCTGAGCCCTCCCGCAGCCCCGGGGACCACCACCTCCCCGGGCTTTTTTTTTATAATTCAAAGACCTGTGTGGGGGGCTCCAGCCCCCACACGCCCGAGGACCGCCACCTCCCCGGGGCACTAAACATTTAAATATGGGGGTCCGTTACGGACCCCAGAGCCCCGGGGACCACCACCTCCCCGGGGCTGTGACCTGAATGGGAGGGGGCCGCGCGGCCCCCTCCTGGAGCCCTTGATGGCCCTGGGGACCACCAGCCCCCAGGGCCGGCTCCTGCAGTGTCCCGGGGTGCCTACCCCGGGACACTGTAGTTTGCTATGGCAGGACGGGAGCCTCGCGGCTCCCGTCCTGCCATAGCAAACTGCTTTGGATATTGGAAGAGAGAGCAGGGAAACCTGCTCTCTCTTCCAATATCCAAAGCACATTGCTTTTCCACATGGGGAGCTGCATCTTAGCAGCTCCCCATGTTGAAAAGCAATGCCGGCTCCCAAGGGACGCGGGGAGCCGGCGGGACTGTGGGGGGATTGGGGACCCCCCCACAGTCCCCAACGGAGAGGGCCAGCCCCGGGGGATGGGGTCCCCGGGGCAAGTAGTGGCCCGGGAGGGGGGCCACGCGGCCCCCCTCCCCAAAGTTTAAAAAAAAAAAAAAAAAAGGGTATGGCCGGCCCCGGGGATGGGGTCCCCGGGGCCTTAAATGGCCAGAGGAGGGGGCCACGCAGCCCCCTCCAAAGAATAAAAATAGAGGCCAGGCCCCGGGGATGGGGTCCCCGGGCCAATACAGGCCCAGGGAAGGGGGGCCACGCGGCCCCCTTCCCGTTTTTTTTTTATTTTTTAATTAAAAAAAAGGGGTAAGGCCCTGGGGGATGGGGTCCCCAGGGCCCATAAACAGGAAAAAGGAAGGGGGGCCACACAGCCCCCCTTCAGGGGACAAAAAAATAAAATAAAAAAAACGACCGGGCTCGCAGGCCCCGCCCCTTCCTTCACCACTCTGCAAACGCGCCCCTGGCGCGTTTGCAGAGGGGAACGAATTCCCTTGAATACTGGGGGTCCCTGGGGGCCAACTAGCCCACCAGGAACCTCCAGTATGCGCCAGGGGCTGCCTTGCAGAGAGGTGTACAGAGGCCACGCCCCTTTTACACCTCTCTGCAACGCAGCTCTGTGGCGCTTTTGGAGGTATATGGTGGGCTAGTTGGACTCCGGGGACCCTCAGGATTCAAGGGACTTAATCCCCCAACTTAAAACGCGCCACGGGGCGCGTTTGCACAGTGGTGAAGGGAGGGGCGGGGCTTCAGGTGACATGTGTGCAAACAGGCCCCGTGGCGCGTTTTAAGATGGGGAATTAAATCCCCTTCAATCCTGAGGGTCCCTGGGGGCCAACTAGCCCAACAGGTACATCCAGAAAGCGCCACAGAGCTGCGTTGCAGAGAGGTGTAAAAGGGGTGTGGCCTCTCTACACGTCTCTGCAACGCAGCCCCTGGCGCATATTGGAGGTTCCTGGTGGGCTAGTTGGCCCCTAGGGACCCTCAGGATTCAAGGGGACTTAATCCCCCAACTTAAAACGCGCCACGGGGCGCGTTTGCACAGATGTCACCTCAGGCCCCGCCCCTCCCTTCACCATTGTGCAAATATTCTTCTAAAATCATCCGAAATACGAATTCCGATTTACTCACCTGTTATAAGGAGCGACCTCAGTGCTGCATCTTTCAGCCCAGTACTGGTCCTGAAAAGTAATTTTAACCGTACTTACCAGTAACTTGAATTTCCTTCCATAGGATATCATTGCCTGCTTTTTGCTGAAAAAGTTTCTAAGTGTTGATTTTTGAAACATACAAATATTCCTCTAAAATCAGCCGAAATACGAATTCCGATTTACTCACCTGTTATAAGGAGAGACCTCAGTGCTGCATCTTTCAGCCCAGTACTGGTCCTGAAAAGTAATTTTAACCGTACTTACCAGTAACTTGAATTTCCTTCCATAGGCTAACATTGACTGGTTTCACTTGGAAATTCTTCTAAGTGTGGAGTTTTGGAACTTTAAAATATTCCTCTAAAATCAGCCAAAATACAAATTCCGATTTACTCACCTGTTATCAGGAGAGACCTCAGTGCTGCATCTTTCAGCCCAGTACTGATCCTCAAAAGTAATTTTAACCGTACTTACCAGTAACTTGAATTTCCTTCCATAGGATATCATTGCCTGCTTTTTGCTGAAAAAGTTTCTAAGTGTTGATTTTTGAAACATACAAATATTCCTCTAAAATCAGCCGAAATCCGAATTCTGATTTACTCACTTGTTATCAGGAGAGACCTCAGTGCTGCATCTTTCAGCCCAGTACTGGTCCTGAAAAGTAATTTTAACCGTACTTACCGGTAACTTGAATTTCCTTCATAGGCTAACATTGACTGGTTTCACTTGGAAATTCTTCTAAGTGTGGAGTTTTGGAACTTTATAATATTCCTCTAAAATCAACCAAAGTACGAATTCCAATTTACTCACCTGTTATCAGGAGAGAACCCAGTGCTGCATCTTTTAGCCCAGCACTGACCCTGAAAGGTAATTTTAACCGTACTTACCAGTAACTTATATTTTCTTCCATAGGAATCCATTGTCTGGTTTTCAGCAGAAAAGTTTCAAAGTGTCGATTTTCACAAACTACAAATATTCCTAAAAAATCGCCTGTATAACTTAAACGCATTCTTTCAACTGTTTACAGGAGATGCACCAGTGCTGGATCCAGGATCCAACACTGAGTAAGAAAAAGTAACGATAACAGTTTTTACCTTCTAAGTGAATTTCCTTCCATAGGATAACATTGGTGATTCTATGAGAAAAAGTTTCTAAGTGTCAACTTTTAAAGTACAATAATATTCCTTAAAAATCACGACTGTAACCAAAACGCTTTTACTCAACTGTTTACAGGAGATGTCCCAGGACTGAATCTAGGATCCAGTCCTGTGGTTAGAAAAGTAATCCATAAAGTAAGTAATTGCATTTAACTAGAAATTCACATTGAGCTGAATGTTGCATTGTGTTTGAAAATGTGTTGCCCATTGCAACAACTGTAACTACTGTACTTAAAAGTCTATTGCCTATGTGCAAAGTATTTAAACTAAAGTAATTCATTCTGAGAAAGTATTTTTTGTAATGTAATGTATAATGTAATTACAATGTAATTTAAAAAATAAAATATGTAAAAAAAAATTGTTTCTAAAAATGTAGTAAATCAGTATGAAAAAAATTTATATAACAATTAATACATTTAAAAATTGTCATTTACAAAACCTTTGAATTTCACTGAAAAAACCGTAGGTTTCAGACATGTTATAGTTACAAATTAGCATTTAAAAAACCTTTGAAATTCACTGAAAAAACCATAGGTTTCAGGGACGTTATAGTTACAAATTAGCATTTAAAAAACCTTTGAAATTCACTGAAAAAACCATAGGTTTTAGGGACAGTTATAGTTAGTTGGACATTGCACTCGTACAAAACCCGTGAAATTCCCCCGTTATAGTTAGTCCAGCTAACTATAACTCGCGCCCGCAATGCACTGCTGATGACGTCACATATTACATCACTCATGACATGGTCAGTGACATCACTGATGACATCACTGATGACATCTCAAATGACATCACTGATGACATCATCCACGTGATAATCTGATGCAGCTCCTCACACCCTAATATAACCTTTGATACACCCAATCTAAATTACAGACTGCCATTCGCAAAACTATAGACACTCCAACACCAATAACTACATACCCACTCACTGATTCTTAGGTCTACACACACACATCCACTCACTCACCCGTACAGTCACTCATACTTATGGTCACTCAGTACAGGACTATCATATGCACTCTTACTCCTATATAGACACTCAAACACCGCCACTCATCCATAGAGGTACTCACACACCTAGTCAGTCATGCAAATAATTAAACACACTGCCATTTACTCACCTATACAGTTATACACACACCAGCTCACTTAATCATACAAATACTAGCACATTGTTACGCTCTTATACAATCACTGATACAAGCACACACTCATCCATACAGCCACTATCACAATCACTCACTCTCGCTTATAGCTATTTATATACTCCAACACACATATATACTGGCTTTCACATATGTAGTTACTCACACATGTACCACTGGGACATACATTCACTCACTAACACACTCTTACACACACTTACCCACCCATACAGTCTATCACAGATGCACTCTTGAAACCATCCACCCAGTGAATCACCCACTCACACATCTATGCACAGAGTCGCACACACCCCACCCACACAAACACTCAGGCACCCATACAGATACTCAGACAACCAATCAATAACTCATATAGACACTCATGTAGCTATTCACAAACCCATGCAGCCACTTACACAGCAACAGACAGACGGATACAAACATTCACCCAGTTTAGTCACTAACCCATGCATTCAGTAAGATACGTTAAATCACTCACTTATAGAGTCAGTCACGCACCTACTAAATCATCCATACAGACACTTACACACCCACTCATTCTTCAATACGTCTTTTCCTATATATATTAAAAATATTTCAACTTTACAGAAACACACAGTCACTGGATGATGTCATCAGTGATGTCATTTGAGATGTCATCAGTGATGTCATCAGTGATGTCACTGACCATGTCATGAGTGATGTAATATGTGACGTCATCAGCAGTTCATTGCGGGGGCGCGAGTTATAGTTAGCTGGACTAACTATAACGGGGGAATTTCACGGGTTTTGTACGAGTGCAATGTCCAACTAACTATAACTGTCCCTAAAACCTATGGTTTTTTCAGTGAATATATATATATATATATATTTTTATGTTTGCGAATTAAATAAAATGTGTAAACATTTGTGTATTTGTTAAGATGAATGCTTTTTTCTGTATTTTTTGTATATTGTTTTGTGGTTCAAATCAGCAACAATGCTTAGGCCGGGCATCCCGGCTTCCAGTAATGACTCGTGGGGGGGTCCCCGGATTCCAATAATGATTCATTAGGGGTCCCCGGGTTCCAATAGTTATTAAGTGTGGATCCCCAGAAGTCAAAAGTTTGGGAACCGCTGACTTAGAGGCAATGTGTAACGTATTTATGCAGCACACTAACAGCATTAAAGTGAAACAACAACACCAGAATAATCCCACACTAATTTAGAAAAATAGAGTAAAATGTAATAAATAAAATGACATCAAAAATGACAAAAATCCACTCAGTAGAACCAGATATGCCATTATAAAGATTTAGGTTGGTACAGCACCTTTAGCCCTACTTCCAAGGGTCCAAGACTGGGTGGGCACCACTTGGGAGTCAGTAGTCACTGCAGGGTGAGCCCAGGTGCAGGGTTCAAATGTGTTGGAGCTTGCTATGTCCCTGTAACTCAGAATAGGAGGCCAGCCAACTAGACCTTGGAGTCACTCTGGTGGTCCTAGGTGCTGGTGCAGTACTCCGGCCTCTGGCAGCAGGGCTGTCCTTCATGCAGTTATGCAAGGCAGTCCTTCCAGCAGTAGGGCAGCAAAGCAGTCCTTCTTTTGAGTCTTCCACAGGTATAGAAGTGATCTGAAGAGTTGTTCTGAGGGACTTCCTTTTATACCTGGTGACTCCTTTGAAGTGCGAGAAGCTTCTGGAGCTTTCACCCCCCAGAAGTGTCTGGAATTTCCTGCCTCTCTGCCCTGGTCCCAGGTTGTCTGGGGTCACAATAGAATAGTGTGAAACCCTTTGTGAGAGTGCTGAGGCAGCCCCTTTTGAAGTGCAAGTGTGGTAGGTGACAGCTCTGCCCTTCCAATCCTGCTAGAGATAGCCCATTCTGTCAACACAAAGAGGCTAGTTTTGTTAGAGGTCGGTCGGGTTTGGCAGCCCGCCTGACAAGCAGGTGGGTTCTGCCGCTGCATTTCAAAATGACCGCCATGCTGGTGGTTGGAAAGTGCTCCGTATCACGGCTGCAGCCAAGGAAAAGGGCTGCAGCACAAGCCACTTGGTATGGAGCACCTGCACATCCATGGACCGTGTGCCATACACAATGTTGTGCATGGCACACAGGGCATGGAGGTGAGTAGGGGCACTACATGTGCTCTCAGGACCATTTGACAGTGGCCCACAACAGGCGGGGGCCCTGTTTGGGAGCCCCATTTCCATTTCTGATAGCCTTTTCATGGTGGTCTTCCCGTCATGAAATGGCTGTTGGAAAGGGATATCGCAATCCCGATGGCAGTGCCTGTCTCAGCACCGCCATCATTCAGAGATACACCCTCGACCGCCGCCCCATCGGGATCTCTGATCCTGGTGGTGGCGGCAGTCTTCCCTTCGACCACTGTGCTTTCAAACACCGGATTTGTAATCCAGCGGTCAGACTGAAGGCCTGTCATCAGCGACCACCATCGTAATCAGGCCCATAGTCTCTCTATTGTGTGCCGTTTTCAGAACTGTGTAACAAGGAACAGTGTTTCCTGTGGACAATGTATGTAATATATTATAATTATACGCTCAAATGCATATGCTCGTGGGGATAGGATGCCAGAGAAAGAATCACAATCACACACACCAGAAGTTTTCAGAAGTGCTTTTAGTAACCTTTTACTCTTTGAATCGTAAAATCAGACAGACAGTGTGCTCAGTGTCCCAAGTGAGCTTGAACCTAAACAAAGGGAGTGACAATTGGTGACATATAAACATAGGTTTAAAAATATACAAAACTACCACAGGTAAGTGTACTGAATGAATTAACAGTCCTCTAATACAATAATAAAGGCTGAAAAAGTGGTTCGTTTGTGGTACATGTCGACGGCATTTTAACCCCAAGAGTAATTGAGGGGTCTCATCAGGACCAGATAATATGGGACACCTGAAATAGAATGATAGGAAAAATAACTCGAACTGCCAAAAAAGAAACAGGGAAAAATCCTTATGGGATTGGAACTAGATAATGGAGTTACCCGGAATAAGGACATTGGACTGTAAGTGTAGATGGTGCACACCGAGAGGTTATGTGGCTCAAGAACAAATGTGAAGAAGAAAAAGAGAGGGTTACTCACAGAGGGGCCCAGCAAGGCGCTGTAATTTAAAAAAAAGTGGGAGATTCAACCATTAAGTATATTGCCATATTGCTAATAATTACAACAGAATAATTGCCAGGTTGGACACTCACCCCAAAGTAAGGGGGATGAGGGGACAGTCCTATCATGTATCAGTCCAGAATTATAGTTAGTGGAAGACTCGTATCAATAATCCATCTAAGTACAGAGGAGAAAGGATGAACTATTAGGTGAGGCTCAAGCGGTAACTTGGTATTATTGAAAAGAAGGACAAGATGTATTACTCACTTGGTGGTGAGATATAGGTCCAATTAGAAGGTGTAGAACCGGATGGTGGATAACGGTCTACAAACCCATGATTCACCCTTTGTGGTATCTGCATAAAGGAGCAAAGGGCAACATGTGACTGCCTTGCATGAATACATAAATTTAAAAAGAGGATAGCGCTTGGCCACTATAAGCCCTTTCAAATCGCCTTATAAATGAAGAGAAATAGGTACATTAAAACATAATAACCCCGTATTGGTGATTAATAGCAGAGTATTAAGTACAATTGCTGTGATCGCGGTACCGATCAACCCTAATTTGGAAACCGTCCATCTATATGATGGACGCTGTTCAATTACATGAGTAGCGGTACTGGAAGAACCGAAATAAAAAATAGTCCCCTTTAACTCTGGAAAAGCCATAATAATGAGGAATGACAATATCTACGTTTCACTACCACTGTGCAATTGTATGGCCGCAGTTCTGCTGAGCCACTCATGGGGTAAAACCATATGTTCTATGCAAATAACCACTTCTCAATTACAAGTGTCGCGTAGATGGTAAACTGCGGTCAAAATGGTCTCCTTCGATTCAAAACATAAGTTACTACGAATTGCTGTGCACGTGATGTAAAGCTCTGGTGAGATGATAATGATTATCACCTACCTATGAGCTTACTGTGAAAGCCTCCGCGTGGAGGTTGAAAGAAGATGTGCTTACTGATACCCGGGGGGCAGGGCTTTAAGTGGGAAAAAAAAACTGGGGGTGCTCTAAAAGGGGCGGGGCAAACCCCTTAAAGGGGTGTGGCCTATCCAAGTAGGGGCGTGGTCTAAATAAAGATATGTATGGATAACACCATACACCCTCCCCAGAGGCGCAAGTAGAGCCAAATTCCGTGGGGGGGGGCTAAGAAAACATTTCGGGGGGGCTAATTCTTCAAGCAATAGGCAGAGTGGAGCTGCAGGGGCACTACAAAGGGGTGAAAAACAACAAAGCCTCATTAACAAGCAAATGGTCTTTTAAAGACCTGTGAAGTACTCGGGTGCTGCTGTGTGTGCTGGTTGCAGGATCGCAATCTTACGCTTACCAAAAATAAGGCGCTAAATCTATGAAATTACAAGTTTTTTTATTATCCTTAGTGGCACACCACAGATGCTTTTTGGTGGGCGCTGCTCTTGCTCCTGGGCCCCAGAAACTCCTCATCCCAGACATTTACCATTTGTGAGTCCGACGGTGATTTATTCATTAGGTTGTTGACACTGTAATGTGTCAACCACTTTCGAGTAAGTGTGCCCTGACCTCGCACAATGTGCAGTGGGTCTGGGCTGGCGCGGGTGCACACTTACAAGTGCACGGCCGCGCACATGTGCCAGTAGGGCTGCCACTTTTCCAAGAGAAAAGCGCTGACCATGGTACATTGTTTATTTTATAATTGAAGTGACAATCTCTTACATCCAGTAATAACTTTTTTTGTATTTATCTGCAAAGAGCGTAAATAAAGTACTGCCTCCGAAAGACACGTTTATTGTTTAATATCATGGTTACACAATTGTTTTACATTACAATGAACAAACCTAGTGCCCTTCCATTTCAACTCCTTTGCCGCAGTTTCAAGATCTTAGTTTCTCGTTACTCAAATGGGTGTAACTTCTGATATTTAACTGTTTCCATGGACTTCATTGCTTGAGTTTGCTCACGGGAAAGTGTCACTCATAGACGTTGAATGTCACTCCCAAGTACACTGAAACTATGGAAATGTCACCCATAAGCAATCTGAAACCTTGGAAGCTATGAACGCTTTTTATGGGGTGGCAGTGAAGGTTAGTTGTAAAAACTATTTTAAGAAAACACAGAAACAATGATCCTTTAAATACTACTATGCTTATTCTTCTCTGCTTACCACAATTTCCAAAAACAAACCTTTAAATACACCTTCATACATGTATTTTGAATACAGTGACAAACAACAGCACACACAAGGCTTCAAGCAGACCATAAAACTCTGGTCTATTTAAGAAGAGATTGTATAATCCCAGAGGTCATCAGCGGGGTGTCCTGCCTCTGGCACCTCACCACGCCCCGAAGGCTCTGCCTGCATTGGTGAGTTGGAAAGGCAGCAGCATACAGACACTCCAGTACATCAATCGTTGGATACTCCATTTCAGAATACAGGTTTTTAAGACTTTTCCAAAGGTACTCGGTAGACCGTTTTGAGACTATCAGTTGGACTAGTATCCAGAGTATGGTTTCTGGTGCTGAAAATTATTCCACTCAATCAAGCTTTACTGAACCGCAGAACTCTTAAAAGGAGTGGCAACGCCACTAACGATGGCACCTGCTATCTTCCACAGAACAGGCAGGCAGGAGTTCAATATCCACATAATAAATCCCTTGTGAAGGCAATAAAGTCCCGTCAGCCTGCCACAAAGTACGCACTATGGTGCAATTAAGATCAAGGTTAAACATAACACATTTAGTATTTGAGGAAGTACACGTGGTAACGTTGGCCTTTTAGGGAGGGGAGATGCAAGTGAACTTTACACACACCATAGAACCATTGACACATTACCCTTTCTACTGTGGCTCTAAGAGTTTTCGATTTACGCAGCACATATATTGGCGATGGTTTTGTCTTTAGGACAAACAGCGGTACAATTATAAGCACCTTAAAGAAACAGCGCTGTTGTATGGAACTTTTATATGTATAAGTAAGAACTAGAGCTCAAAAAAGGAGCAAAGTTTACCCCCCTACTTGAAAAAAAAATTGTACCTCATGGGTGTGAAACGATACACAGGAAACAAGGACAGACTAATCCTCAAAATGCCAAGAAAAGCAAGACTTCGAAACAACAAAGCCTCGTTAACATATAAATGGTCTTTTAAAGACCTGTGAAGTACTCAGGTGCGGCTGTGTGTGCGCCCGGGAAGCTGTCTCAGCCCGGGCTGACACACACGAGGGGGGGGGCTGAAGCCCTTTCAGTCCAATGGGCGTTGCGCGCCTGATCTACAGCATGCACAAAGGTCAGCGGCTTCAGGATCTAGCCTGGCAATTCCAGCTAGAGCAAAATAAGTTTGGTGTTAGAAAAAAAAAAAGAAAACGGACTACCTCTGCGAGGCCCGAAAATAGAGCCCAATAGAGACCCGTTTCGAGGCCCCCTGAAAATAACTGCCGGTGCTCAGACCCGGACAGACCCGGCCCACTTAAAGCCCTGCCGGGGGGAAAGCCGGAGTCCACACAACGCGGCTGCGAAGTCAGCCAGTCCAAGCAACGGGAGGGCGAAACAATGCACCCTTCTCCTAGAGGCAGTAAAGGCCCGATGTGGATTTCCTGGCCGCGCGCGCTTTTCAGGCAATTAAAAAGGCACGTTTGGTCAGCCCCCTCAGTGCGATGTGGCAGGCGTCGTCACTGTCAGAGAATATACACTAATTTGTCTTAATGGAAGGAAATAGAAAAATATATGTGCACAAAGAATAGTAAGGAGTGTCTTGAGCCAACATATACAGATAAAGGAAGAGAGAAGGCGGTAAGGCCTTACGATAAAAACAGAAAAAATACTATATACATGCACAGTCATGTTGAAAAAACATATCTACAGTGTCACCGGGCTCATCACTGTGTAAACCCTGTGGCCCATTTTTACTTGTTACAAGGTGTGTAAACGTGGTAAACTTATAGGCCAAAATTTTGTTACATTACATAATTTCTCATCATTAGTGCCTATACGTCTGAGGTCACTCATTCTTATCAATTACGTGCAATAGTGTGTTGATGGAAAAACAAACACAGGCTGCATGTAGTGTAACACTTGAAATAGAGTGCAATATTGGGAGTCGCAAGTTATAGACAGTTTGTACCTATGAATGTACACCTCTTTGGGTACATTTAATTTGTCAAAGTTGCCACAAAACAGCACCATTCCTCCGCAGTGTTGAGTCCATGGGTGACAGAATCAACCCGTTCTATCCAGCGAAACTCCAGTATTTGCAGGATCTGTGCGATGTTTTCACCTCTATCTGGTACAGTGGCCATGTCAATCACTTGCCACTTGATGTCATCTGCGGTATGGCCCTTTTCCTGAAAGAGTGTAACCAAAGGTGCGTTTGCTACAGAACACTTATTCTGCTGCGATGATGGTTGATTCGTGTTTTGATTGGTTGCAATGTTTGGCCAATATATACCAAATTACATGGGCACCATACACAGTATATTACATTACGTGAATTACAGTTGGAGAAGAAATTCAGGTCTTGTTTGATGTTAACATGTTTAAAGACTTTCGTATCAAATGAAAAATTACATGCAATACAATTTCCACATTTGTAATGACCCTTTGTTTTGAGGAAGGCCCTAGATAGTCTCTAGAGTCCTAACCTTGCAGCCAGAGTTACCATGTGTGGACAAATGTACTATATGCTCCATGATGTTTTTTCCATGTTTAAATGCAAACAGAGGGACTTCAAGAGAAGGGTCAACATTCGCAATCAGATGCCAGTTCTTTATGATAAGATTGCAAACTTTATTTGTATGGACACCAAATGTTGTGACACAGATTAGTTTGTCTGGGGAGGTTTTTTCTTTAGTGGTCAATAGTTCCTCTCTTGGACAGAACCAAGCTCGTTTTATAGAATTCCTCACTACCCTATTAGGGTAACCCATATTGATCAATTTTGTTTTCAAAATCTGGGCTTCTCGCATGTAGTCTTCCTTTTTGAAGCAGTTTCTCCATAATCGCAGAAATTGACCGAAGGGAAGCCCACGGTCAATTTCTGTGATTAAGCAGAAAGTACTTTAAAAAAAAGGAAGACTACATGCTAGACTCTGCCGTCATAAGGGGATTATGGTGTGTTTTGATGCACCGTCGGAAGCGCCACGGACGGTCCCTCTGCCTGCTGTCTCCGACCGCACACATTGTAATGCGTTGGTCGGACCACAGCAGCAGATGGCGGTTGGACGCAACCGAAGAGCTGTCGGTTGCGGTCTGACCGCCATTGTAATTGGCTGCTAAATAGTAATTCAAATAATTATTTAATTGATGATTAATTATGGCTATCATGTTATTCTTATTTGTTTTAGTTATATTTTAGGTGCGGGCTGCTAGGTTTATAGGGGTATAGAGTGGGAAGTTAATTAAGTATTAATTAAATAATTATTATTTTTAATTGATAATTAATTATTAAATTGTTTATTAATTGTGTAAATTGTTTAATGGATTTTTCATATACATATTTTTATGTACATTAATATTGTTTATATTAAGAGTTTCATATTTTAAAAAATAAATTATTAGTGTTATTTAAATGTGTAATGTGTTTGAAATGAAGTACTTTCCCTACTGTTGCACAGACTGGAGTGGGAATAGTAAATTTTACTCCTCCAAAGTCCAATACATTCCCTACTGTAGCACAGACTGGAGTGGGAATAGAAAATCTTACCCTGCCAAAGTCCAACGCTTTTCCTACTGTTGCACAGACTGGAGTGGGAATGGTAAATTTATCCCCTCTGAAATCCATGGTTTTCTGTGCTGTTGCATAGACTGTAGTTGGACTAGTAAACCTACCCCCCCTCCGAAGTCCAAAGATTTCCCTACTGTTGCACAGACTGGAGTGGGAATATTACATTTTACCCCTCCGAACTCCAACGCTTTCCTTCCTGTTGCACAGACTGGAGTGGGAATTGTAAATCTTATCTCTCCGAAGTCCAACGCTTTCCTTCTGTTACCTAGACTGAAGTGGAAGTAGTACATTTAACCCCTCAGAAGTCCATCACTTTCCCTGCTGTTGCACAGACTGGAGTGGGAATAGTAAAATGAACCCCTCCGAAAACCAATGTTTTCCCTACTGTTGTACAGACTGGAGCGGGAATAGCGAATTTAATCCCTTTGAAGTCCAGCACTTGCCCTACTCTTTGTATTAAATAATAGTGGAATTTATTTAATTTACATCATTCTAAATTTATATATTAAACTATTTAACATTTACTACTTTAGACTCTATTTATATTAAACAAATCAATATTTGTGTTTATTTTTTTACGATATTAGTGTTAAAAATATTATTTTCCGATATTTTTGTACTTACCATTATAAGCATAGGGGCATAATATTTTGGTAAACTACATTTTTACGATATTCTTTACCTCAATATTGTGTCGGTGATCCATTTTCCTTGTGTTCGTCCATCCATATTTCCAGTAATGTACATATGGCATCAAAGTCAAGTAGACTACTTTTGCTCCACATACAAAACAGTGCACATTCCAAGGAACAAGAAACAGATATAGAACCCTATAATTGGTCCACGCATCATCTATACTTTTTGGAGTACTCCTTGTCGCTCAATATATTGCTGCCATAATATTTGAATTTATGGCATTCTTTTGTGCTATCATACACGACTTAAAATTGAATTGAGTATTAATATAAAAATGTACTTTACTTTTGCATCTTCTGACCTTTGATGTTTTTAAAATCCTGTAAGCTCATCTAGTAGCCCCTCAATTTGGGGCTTAAAAACTCAAAACACTTTTTTGTGCCAATACTTTGAGAATAACATTTGTCACAAATTTTGACAACCACTGAGCTCCATATCAAAAAAGTTCATTACTAGCCTCATGCACTCATGCACTATATAGATAATTCCCTCAGAGAAAAGGTTTATCTCAAGAATTCCCACCCCGCATCTGGTTTCTACAAAGCAAACAGCTTTTATATGTTTTGATCTTACATTTCTGAGGCAAGGAATACAGGGGCAATTAAAAAGAAAACTACTTCTATTAAACAATGGGACAAATTAGCCCTCTAAGAGAGGAGGAACCACCAAAACTGGCCAAGAATTGGTGCCAATCATGTCTAATATATCTGTGTTAGCAATATCAAGCCCCTGAGGGAGTGAACTCACAACATCCACCTCACTCCCCTCTTCTGTATCATCCTACCTAAAACTTGTCTTTCACCCTCTTTATTATCTATGACCTTAACCCCACGACTTCCCTTTTACTGCACCTTCTTCTTTTGCATTTCCCATAAGAACACTGCTGAGCCATTGTATTCAGAACTAGGAGCACTTACACTTTGGGTTACTGTGTTCTTTTGCAATAGTTTGCCTTATAGTAGTTTCTCTAGAATGGCAATGACCCAACATTGTCTCATTGGATGTTGATGCAAATAGCTTGTACATTTTTTATCTGTTGGTTCCTCGTAGGTCTAAACCATTCTCTCAAAGTTTGTTTACACTTTATTACCTTATGAAGGATATTAAAAATAATTTTGGTATGGTCAAAAGTTGTAATGCTAGATATATCCAGATCATTGCGTATATTTATGTTTAAATTATTATTAAGTTTCATGTTTATTTCATTTAGAGGCTGATAGCTTCACAATTGCTCCTTGGATGACCAAATAACGGCCGCAATGTTGCTGCACTCATCTATGAAGAGTTGAGTGCAGCAACATTAAAGTGTTTAATAGAGATGAGAAAAAAATGCTCTTCTATGGATTGGGGGATCTCTTCTGTGGCCCCCGTAGGCTTACCCTTTTCCAAATGGCAGTTAACATTGTTCGGTGTAGATGAAGTGACCCTGAATCAAAGCCCTATGCATCAAGTTCAAAATGATTGTTTAACAGAGAGCTGTTACTGGCAACATAGGTTCTAATGAAAGAATTCAATATTTGTTGCTCTGGGGTCAAAGCACTACCATCCTCCTCTTTGGTAACACTCACGCCTTTCATGATTAAAGGAATTGGCGATGACTGTTAAGTAACTCCATACTTCCCTTTAATACCACTCACTTCTTCCAAGATTATAGGATTGATAGACGTTTTAGTTTCATTTACATAATTACTTTAGATAAACTTCTTGCGTCGCCTATCTTCAGACCATTAACAACTTAGATATTGCCTCTCGTAACTCCTTCTTGGATGGACACTGCTTCCGTTACTGATCCTACCTTTCCAGACTATAGGATAGTTAGGTCTCCCTTAGGCACCCCTGAAATAAAATCAACCAAGAGTGGCCCCCGATTCTACCAGGACAGCTGGGCTATGCTTCTGTGATACACTTTGCATGCCTCATGTGTTGATGTATTGTTGATGCTCTGCACCAGCGTGCAGAGCTTTGAAGGACCGGTGGGTGGGCAAAGGGAATGGGCAGCTAAACAAACAGTAAATAAGAGTATAAAGGCTGCTATTGTTATAAATACCCATCTTTCCAAATCTCCCTTACAGGTTCAGCTGCAGCAAAGTACAGGTGCCAGAAGTCAAACCAGCTGATTTGTTGGCTTGATTAAGTTGTCAATCAGTCCAAGAGATGCTTTAATATATGTCTACATTCTGGGGTCTCATTCATTTGCCCCCTCGCCAATCAGCAGTTTGAGCAGTGGCAAGGAAGGAAGAAGACCTACTCCTTCACTGTTTGCTGAGCATGTGTCATATGGCCTCTGCCAGTCCACTAAAGGCTCCTCCCTACTTAACATACAGCTGACATGGAATTGTGGTAATGGATTATAGGTTTACCACATCTGTCCTGTTTGAGCCTGTTAGGACTTGGAAAGAGTGCAAGAACCCTTATCCTTTGAACCCTCTCCTTAAATAAGTCCTTTTATCATGCCTATGCATCTCCCTTAACTCTGGTTTTATGGAACCTGAAAGCTTCCTACTACACAATCACTGTTGATTTCCTCTCTCTTGGTTCTTTATTATCACCCACACTAAATGTTGTGCTACCACTGCTCCTCGGTGGTCCTTAGAGACCCATGTATGTGTGGTGGTGATGTTGATTCCTTAGGTTTCTGCTCTGCCACCTCTGGCCGTCTCTAAAGACTCTACGTAATGGCTGGTTGTATAATGACATCTCCCTGCTGACTTTATGTGTGTGTTGTATTGCAGATATATGAGAAGGAGAATGCACAAATGGCTCAATGGTTGGATGAATGGATGTATTAACTCCAGGATGACATTCAGAATTAGCTTTTAGAATTTAAGTCTGCTGCTGAGGGCTACTTACATGCAGTTTGAGTGTACACCTTTTTCATAACCCTATATGTGTAAATTCAGGGAAAATGTAAGCTTTGCATGACCTTTCCAACACTTTCCCAAGGTTTGTAAATGCCCAAAAAGGCTCAAAGGATCAAAAAGGTGTTCAGAGTCACCTTCTGACCGTGGACCATTCATTTAATAAAAAGGTTGACTTTTATGTTCAACCTGTTTCAGTTTTTCCACGCATATGCCTACCTGTACCATGCGCAAAGGTGTGGCTTAAGTGTTAATTCTTTAACATTTCCAATATCTTTGATATTAAATGTTTGGCCCATATTATCGAGAGATCCTAAACCACTGAAGTCAAATTGTAAACTGTAGAAAACATCAGCAGACAAGTAGACATTAGAAAATGGGAGGAATGTAGTCGATCAGTTTAATTTCACTCCTTGAGCCTCTGGTTTTTCTTACCTCTTATTTATGCATCATGAAGTCATTTATGCAAATATTCTCCTATTTGCATATAGGTTATGGAGTTCTGTGGTGCAGAACTCCTTTTAAGTGTCTATTTAGATCACAGCAGGGCCGTGTGATATCTGTTGTCTGACACCAAACTGCGTGGTGTTGTTTTCATTAAATATTTATCATACTTTCAATTAGACAGCAGGCGACTTTGTGCTTATATGACATGTTTTCATGCAAAATTTATTGAAGAAGACTACGCGTTGTAAAAAGATCTTGTTGCCTTTCACCAGTGGCGAAGGGTAAATGTTTGACAGAAAAAACATAAAGGTACATTTTGCACAATGTGAAAGTGTTTCATGAATGGCTGAGACGAACGCTGTTTATTTTTAGCAGTAGAAAATCCTTGATGAAAGAGTTAACCTTTTTCGTTTTTAAGTGTTGATAATGGATTTGTTCGCCTTTTTCCATAAATCATTGGAGATAATTTAACGTGAAATCAGAATATATTTGATTGCCAATTGATCGCAATTGGGTTTAACACTTCTTGGATTTTCTGTTTAGCTGTTCACCCGTACTGCCAAAACTACATTCTCCCAGATTACCAGAAAGCCTTTCTGCACCTTTAACAAACACAGAACTGTTCTATATCGATGAAATATGAAAGACGAGCAATGTTTGATAAAAATTCATTTTTCTCCTGATAAATTATTTATATGTTAACTGAGATAGCGTTTTCTTGACAGTATCCAGGGCTCAAAGTGCAAAAGCATTTTGGGGTGGCAAAACCTGCCTCTTTCAAAATCACAGGGCTTGTGATGGCAAATTCCTTATAGATGTGTACTCCGCAATAGCCTTACCGACTCGCAAAATGGGTTCTGCAACTCATTTCTAAATTACAATTAGGAGGAGGTGTACAATGTTTCTCCCCTCCTAATTGCAGTTCACAATTACGTATATCAATGCCTTGTGTCCACACGTGCAGCCACAAACCATTGACCACATGCTGGCACACGAGTTGGGGTGGCGTGTGATTCGCAAAAGCATGGAGGCAGCTTCCCCGTTGAAAATCAGGATGGGCAGCCTCGGGAGGGGCAGAGCAAGAGTGAGCCCATTGCTATTCACAAACTAAACTTCAAAAGTTACTACACCTAAGTCCCAAAACAGTTGTGAATGTACTCCAGCACAGACTTGGACCAAGTCCATCAACACACATGGCCAATCAAAAGTACTGTAACACACTCACATAGAATACAAAGTAGGCAGGGTCTTAAAATACCACCTTATGGGAAATAATGTTAAGTTAATAAAATGAGTTTGATATTTTAAATAAATATATAAAAATTGTTTAACCAGTATATTAAAATGTAATAATAAAGATATTTTAATATTAAAATTAAAATAAATCTTAAAACCATTTCTTAAATAATTATTACTATTTTTAAAGTAACTTCTAATAAATTCCAACACATATTTAATACAATTAAAAGTATGTAGTTAGGTGTTTTTTATTGCTTTTTTATCAATACATTTTTTTAATGAAATAAATATATAAAAAAAAATTAATTATTCAAAGCACATTTATGTTCATACAATGCAAATGTTTATGTTATTTATTTTAGATTTAAAGTAAATATATAACATTATTTTATGTCAATATATTTAATCATTAAATATTGTTACTATTTTGTATTAAAATTGGATAAACTTTAATAACTTTTCTAGTACTTTACCATAGGGACAACTCCTCCCCTGTGGCAGACACCTCCAGCTATGTGTGAAAAGTATACATCATGTTCTAGGAGGCTGCACAAAGGCTTGGAGACATGTACGTATGCACCAAAGAGTAACTTTACACTCAGAAATGGTGATTAGCAAAAAACTGTAAAGTTACCTCCCAGGTGTAGGAACAGATTTTCACAACAATAGATTTACAAGTATACATTTTTCTTTGTGAATCGGGGCTATAGGATTTATTGTAAAACAAAGGTAAGGTAGGACATTACTGTTGAAAAATGTATTTAATAAGTCCCTTTATTCAGCATTCTTACTTATAATGCTTGACCTGTTTTCTATGTATTATTCTACATACATTTAGTCTGAAAATTTGAAAAACACTACTTCAAATTATATTCGTCCCTTGAGGGAGTGTTCTCAAGCTCTGTTAAATTACTTAACTTGCTTGCAGTATTTAATATATTATAGGATAAATGTGAAAATGTATGTTTGTCATTTTGATAGGTCTCAATTAAATTATTTTACAAGGGGGGGCAGCATTGAAAAGTTTGAAAACCACTGCTCCATGGGTCCATCGAAGGCCTTCTTGTATGAGTGCCGATGGATAACCATGATGCCTTATTCTCCATTGAGTAATCTGCAATTTAGTGCATCAGCTTGAGTTGCTATTCTGACCTGGATTCTGTTGAGGAAGTCGAGCATAAGGCAGCCTCTGAGTCAGAGGCTGCGTAAAGCTGGGATAAGTATGCTAACATTTTTTTGGAATACCCCAAGGGTGATTTGATAATGACCCCCTTCCCTCCATTCTGTAAACTCTGTCTGCCTAATAGTAGCCATCTACACTTGCTAAAGATCCCATTTATGTAAAAAGGTAAAATACAGAAATGAACAAATACTAAAAAGTAAATAACAGTTAAAGAATCCACAATGGTCAATAACAGCTATCATGAAATTGTCAACTACAACAAACCCATTGTGATGATTTCCAAAAAAAGAAAGCTGCTGTAACCCTTCTTAGCCAATCTCTTAATCTACCTATAATCCTAACACTTACCATAGCCCTTTTGCTTCCCCTAAGCTTTTCTCTTAGCCTTTTATGCATCTTAAAATGATAATCTGACATTTACTATAAATGCTACCCTGAGCCTAACACAAACTCTTAAACTAACACTAACTCTATCACAAAGTCTTACCTATTTTCATTAAAATCACATTAGTTCATTTAATAATGAAGATAATATTCCTATTATCAATTTTTCCCAATTTTGATCTCAACGTCTGAGCTGGAACCCAATGTGCTAACGTTCCTGCAGGATTCAATCAATGATCTCTTGACAGAGGTGGATTAATTACTTAGCCCCTCTCTGCATCTTATTGTTGTGTCATTTACCTTTACGAATTTCCTGAATCTGTTGGTAAGGCATATGATAATAATGATGATGATGAAAGTCTTTTTGACATTGATATTAATATCCTTCACCATTGATCCCAGTGTGATGGCTGTTTGTCTGAGAACAACAATACTGATCTCTCTGGAGAGCACCACTTTGTCTTGATAAAAATCAACATTAAGCTGGTGCAATTGACAAATAATGGAAAGGGCCCAAATACCTAGGCTAATATAGTATAGCACTACATGGTGAAGAACAAAAATGGGCTGCAGAAGTCCAATGCAGATCTCTGGTATCAGATACTTTTGAAAACCCTCATGATGTTGCCCAAGATATAAACCAGGTGACACATTAGAACTGCCTGCGTGGATCTGAGTCACCTACAGTACGCGATCAGAGACAGGATTGATAGAATGATTAGCTGGTTTGCTAATGCCACAAAATTGTTGCATGATTTAAGTTGATAAAGTAATATTGAATCTGAAAAGTGTCAGCTCGCTACTGACAACATGCTGATTATTTATGCTGTCAAGGACTTAAACACACATTCAATGTTCACTATATAATGGTATGTCAAGGGTATATAGTAAGCTCCAAGGTGAGCTCAGATTGGACTGTGATCCTTGATATAATCCTCAACAATTTTTGGTCATGAAATATATGAAACTCAATAAACCGATGTAAAAATTATTAAAGTGGTAACCTCACAGTGAGAATGGCAATATCATGTAGAAACCGATAATCAGATACATCAGTTGTCATCAAACTCTACAGCAAATAAAATAAGAACCCTGGCTGTAGACTATGCAATGTTTACAATTCTCTTGAATTCATGAAGCTAAAAACACTCCATGGGATCAGTGCAGAACCAATGCAATTCAGTACAGAACTTAGAATGTAGTTCCACAGGGATCACAAATGGCTAATGTTCTTGAAGCACAATTTATAATAACACAGAATATTGTATTAAAAGAAGATAGCATTCTCCTCCCAAATCATTACTTTGTAGGAAGAAAGTAACATTTAACATTTCCAACTCTAGAGTTGTGTCTAAACAGCAAAAGGAAAACACAAAAGCAACAACAATTAAGCCAGGTCCCTTCAAAAGACGATTTCTTGAAGTCCATGTGTGCATGAACTGAAAAAATGGGGCAGGTGCAGCCTGTCCTAGAATAAAGGGTGCAAGCCCACATGTAACAGGACGTGCAACAGACCACAAGAGTCTCTGAATCTGGCCAGCTGAATGTTCAACTGGGTGCTGGACCACCACACATTATAAGGTACGATTAAAGAACAAAAACAAAAAGATTTGGTGCAGTAAGGGGTGTGCATACAGTTTTTTGTCAAATTATCAGGTATAGATACATTGTTCCAGGCTCTGATCCTTTCTCGCCTGGATTACGGCAATTCAATTTACCTAGGTGCCCTCAAGGCAGTGACTCGTAATCTCCAGGTCGTGCAAAATGCAGCCGCAAGACTGCTCTTGGGTATTCATAGGGTCACAGGGTCAGACTGATTTGCATATGGCCATGTCTGAACTGGGGTGGTGGAGTGAGCTAAAGAATGATGATGGATTAAACCCAGATCAGTTGACTGGGGGTGAGTGTTTGATTTGCTCTAATGCTCCGTCCATCATCCCCTTTGGTATCGCTTTGTTCGCCCTAATTTGGCAGGGTATGCCCAGACATGGGTCCCTTGCTCACTTTGCCACTGGATTCAAGATAGCCTGGCTGATGAGGGTTATGAACCCGAAACCGGTCCCAGGATGCTTGTTTCCGGTCCAGGGAAGACATGGCTTGGCAGTTCGGGCTGGACTGTTCCCATGAGGCACAGGGTCAGACTGATTTGCATATGGCCATGTCTGAACTGGGGTGGTGGAGTGAGCTAAAGAATGATGAAGGATTAAACCCAGATAGGTTGACTGGGGGTGAGTGTTTGATTTGCTCTAACGCTCCGTCCATCATCCCCTTTGGTATCGCTTTGTTCGCCCTAATTTGGCAGGGTATGCCCAGACGTGGGTCCCTTGCTCACTTTGCCACTGGATTCAAGATAGCCTGGCTGATGAGGGTTATGAACCCGAAACCGGTCCCAGGATGCTTGTTTCCGGTCCAGGGAAGACATGGCTTGGCAGTTCGGGCTGGACTGTTCCCATGAGGCACAGGGTCAGACTGATTTGCATATGGCCATGTCTGAACTGGGGTGGTGGAGTGAGCTAAAGAATGATGATGGATTAAACCCAGATCAGTTGACTGGGGGTGAGTGTTTGATTTGCTCTAACGCTCCGTCCATCATCCCCTTTGGTATCGCTTGGGTATTCATAGGCATAATTCAACTAGACAGGGTCTGATTGACCTTCACTGGCTGCCCATCGTCCAAAGGATTGAGTTTAAATCTCTTTGCATGTTGCTCAGAGTCTTTTATGGGAGTGGCCCGCCAATCTCTTGCCAACTGGTCACCCCTTTTTCCCCTAATAGTCTTCTTAGATTCTCCAACTCATTTTTAGTAACTGTCCCCACGATCAAAAGGGCTCGAAGTGGAGGACAGTCTTTTGGCTATAACGCGGCCAAGCTGTGGAATGCTCTCCCTCTGGACATTCACTCTATGAACAGGGAGTGAGCTTCCGAAAATCTATTAAGACATGGCTTTTTAGGAACTGATCCTTAGGTATCTCTTCTGGCCTTGGTGTAGTGGTATTTCCTTCCACTAGCGCTGGGATGCCTTTGTTTTGCCATGCACTTTATAAATCCCATACCATAGCCTTGTGCTTCCAAAATATCATAGCCAAAGTATCAAGGGCCAAATATCAAGAAGATAAGTTGATATAGGTATGAGTTTTTATTTGCAATGGGCACTGAATGTCAAGTGCATTTTATTTGCTGTCACTGGACATTGCGCTTGCTTTAGCTAATGGGACTTCATTGCTCCTGTAACCTATGTCAGTCCGCCCTGATCTCTGCCTGCCTCATGGTGATTCCACACACAGGCACTCACAAACAGTCCCTTGCGATCAACCCCTGACTTCTGCTGCCCATTTTGGAGCTGAAGGCTATTTTGATGAATTCTTTCTCCATTGCTCTCTGCCTGAGAGTTATTATGCTTCTCAGTGCCTGCTAATATGGTCTAGGCCTCATGATAGATGATAGAGTCTTGACGATGATCCTGGTATTGGTTGAGGATTGAAATGCCGTTGACTGATTATACCATAAACCCACTTTTGAATATATGGTTTGATATTATGGACTGTGAAGTTATGTTGACACACAAGCTGACCACGCTTTTCACATGTGTGTATCACTTATGAAGGATCACCAAGCATGTTGTTCTACACTGGCACTCACTGCGCATTTTTTGTGACTTTAATTGTTTAATTGACTAAAATTGTAATTTGACTGCATTTTGTCTTTCAGTCAATATGAGCCCATGCTCTTTGTGAAAGATCATATGTGTGTTCATGAACTTCTGGATAGATGTGCCATATAAAAACTCGTAGTTAGTGGAGTACACTGTTGTGTAGTTCCTATATAACCTATACAGGATCTGCGCGTTTGGATAACATAAACTGTGGGATTGGTGGCGGACTGATTCCGTGCACCCCCACCGGACACGTTAGCCTGTCTGTATCAGCTAGCTCACAGTGCCACTCTAATCTCCTCTTACCAAGGAGAGAATAGATTCTGACAACCTCAGAACATGACAACCCTGATCCCTCAGAATCGTGGAAACAATATATTAAATTTCGCACAGTCACTCGTGCTTACTGAGTTTGTCTCAGATACACAGAATAAACAGGCTGGGCGTTTTCAATAAGTATTTATTGAACAGTTGTTATTCTAGTGTAGAATAGATGAGCTGCAACAACCATTAGACAGTAGCAGAGATATATGATTAGAAGTACTACGAAAGTAAAGGGGTGGTAAAGTTCTACCATCTTGCAGAAATTATGAATATATACAAGTACATAAAACACATGATAAAAAGTGCGCACTACTACAATGCCTCCCTAACTAGATGTACCTAAATGTACCTAGCATCTGTGTAGGTGTTATGCCAAGAATCCCTCTAGGATCTAGTCAGCCCCATTACCTGAGAATGAGAGAATATGGGACCCCGTCCTGGTCTCGAGTTGGACACCCCGCGAGGGATGTTAGACCACTGCGAGCTGGAGTGTCTGCATGCAGGAACCTCAGCGTCTCTGGTCAGTGTGTCAGCCGGGAAGTCTCGGTCTCCTCTCTCCTTCCAAGCAAGATGTGATGTATATATACCCATAGGTCTCCCCAGGGGTCCTACCTTGCTGTGTTACTGTGTCGGCCTAAAGGATGACGTCGGGCCTGAACTTTATACAGAGATATTATACAGGAGATGTTGGTCCTGCTGTGCTTTCAAGAAGCCTCATGCATAATGTATGAGATTCGAACTAGGGGGAAACCCGTGTTCTGAATGCAGTGTTGTATCTACGTAAAAGGTCAGTCCCTAAGAACCGTTCTGTATGTAATGTAGGGAAGAATATAGGTGAAAGGTTGCAATGTTACCTGCGCCTATATAGGGTACCTATATGGAATATAACACCCACTCCTCTTCCGACTGGACGACATATGTAACTTATTACCGTACTACTAGCCTAACTAGATATTGGTACGCACAAAGTTTATAAAAACATTTGATTTTGCTAAAATGTTTAAAACTTCTAAAAATGTTCTAAAAAACATAAAACTGTCTAAAAAAATGTTTTTGCAAGCCATAGCTCTAAAGTGTCCTTAGTTATAGTCCGAAGCACTATAAGCATTAGAAAGCCATGTATGCCCAATAAATGAAATGAATGTCAATTTCTTTTTTTTTGTTCCAAATTTGAGCTTGTTTTGAAAAAGGGCGAATTTCTTCCAGCACACGACGAGCCAAATGAGTCAAATGTTTATGTGTCCTGGCTGGTAGACGCAACATTTTCGTTGCTTGCTTCCGCAGTAGACGGCCCCTGTAGCACCTCGCAGAGTACGTCAATTGAGCACAGATGATGTTCCACCCTGTCTGCAGCCGGTGCTGGGGCAGCCTGTGCACCGTCCAAAGCCTGGGTGTCAGAAGAGGAGCCGGTGTCCACACCAGCAGGTGCTGTTACTACCTGTGGGGGCTCAAGGAATGCCGCCATCAACATCGGAATACGCTGAGGACACTGCAGAACATGGGCCGTTATCGGGTCCAGTAAAGCATTCACATCCGTTTGCGCACATGATGGGAGTGTCAAACAAAGGTCTAACACGCATTCTTCTCTGCAAAACAGGCATCGGAGGACAGGTAAGATGCAGTCCATCCAGACTGGTCGAAATGACAAGAACCAAGATGCACTTAGTTCTCTTAGGCGAGGCATGCCTAGATGTTGTACCATGGGGTCACAGTTTTTACACTCCAGGAGTGCTCTTTCCATCTCCTTGGTGACTGGGACGTCCATTGCGTAGTAAATATAAAACAATCAGGATACCTGCTACTTGAAACAGGATGAGTGGAAATCCTCCAAAGATGCTTCCGAATACGGAGTGTATGAAGTTTGGTATAACTCCAAGTACCGTCTGAAAGGTGATCAGAAGTCCAGAACCTATGGTCTTAAATAGGTGGACTATGCCTGTCGTATCAGACATGTTAAAGGTATGATTTACCATTTCTGCGAAATGGAAAGGGCAGTTTGTATGAATAAGCGCCTGTATCTCTGCTGAAGACCTTGCGATCTGGAGATCAAAAGTCTCTCGAGCGGAGGTTAAGGGCACAGACTTTTGTAAAAGCATGGCTTTCATTCTGCTTAGAGTATCAAAACGTATTAAAGAAACATTCAGTGAAGGCCATAACGGCGCCTCCCTGACTGTATGTGTCGGTGGAAACAATACTTGCATACAACAAGTAACCCTGGAGCTCACGGTTACCAGATATGCGATGCCCGGGAGCATTCCGCAGCAGCCTTGACTGTTCAGCATCAAGTAACTCCCATTTGAAAGTAGCCTGAATGCTGGAGTAATCACTGCAGCTGGGGCACCCCTCAAATGGCAGGACAAGTTCGCTACAGAACCATTACAAGCCCCGTGCAGCATTATATCCTGGCATATGAGTGATCCACTTAACCCCTTCGCTGCGTTCGTCGGCCAACGGCCGTCGCGAGCACTACCTCCGTAGTGCTGCGCACGTCCGTTGGCTGACGCGGCCCCGCCCACTCCGCTAAACGGCCGCACCGCCGCGGAATTGCTGCCGCGGTTAAAGCGTTCTCACAGTTTGTACCGCTTAGAAACACTTCTCGATCCCCACTCCGGCATCGAAATCTGTATGGTAATACCCATGATTCCTTAATGTATTCCTTACCCATTTCTTCTTATCTGCCTGCCTGCTTTTGTTCAAGGCAATACTGAAAGTGAAAAGTAGTGACTGGTAGAGTTATGTGGCCATGGATTAGCCATTCTGTGGACGGTAGTTCTGCCACTGTAAACGCTAATCTATCCAGTTTTTCGATATGCAGCATTGTATATTTTGCTCCCCTTTGTGCCATCTCTATCTGTTTATCTGTTAGATTGTATTCAGAAAACAGAGACGTACTGTTGATATAACGCCAAGGCGCATAGCCTGCACGCAAAGATTGCAGCGTCCAGCTTAATAACATAATAGAACGTAATTGAGATTGCCCGTGTTGTAATATGGCCAAATCTTGTTCTAGTATGTCTATCGCAGAAGATACAATGTTGCCTAAGGAATATATCCTGGAGGTCAATGTAGTTAACCCATTGTCTACCACTGCTAGAGATTATTCTAGATTTATACGGTCTATTTCACGTAACCTCTCTGCGGCCTCTTTTGGGCTATTTTCCATATTTAATTATAGACAGCATAATAGAAACGTTTCTGACGTGGCTTCCTGGGACCTAGTAAAAAATCCCTGGGATCCACATCCTGTGACAGTAAGGATAAGTGTTGTTTCAGCTTTGTGAGCGTTGAGGTTTTTAGCCAATCGAGGCACAATTTCCCAACACTGTAGGATGTCACTACCCCTGGATGTTCTCTCTGTACATAACGTGGGTCTGGCCTATGGATAGCAAACCCTACAGTTTTGCTCATGAATCTCGCCTGACAACTATTAGTGTCTGTGGGCCAAATCAACCATTTCTTCCAATCGGGGTCTGATCTGTTGTATTGTATAATGTCATTCAACGTAATCTCTTTCTTTGATGTTATGTTACCCTCGGTGTGTGATGGAGTTGGCAGCCGAGGTGTGTTCAAGTCTTTGTTCTTGGCTAGTCCAAGGCAAGCCGTCTCTTGTACTGTCTCGTTCAAAAACAATATTTGTTGAGGGATAAGGCATGCTCTAAACAAAGCTTCCGGTCCCTGAACTTGACATTCCCTAGTACCCCAGACTATGGTGTCTTTCCATAAGTCGAAACCTTGTTCAGACAACTGGGCAATAAAGGAAGCAGAGTAAATCTGTTTGGTATTTGTTAACATATTTTTCTGTGCTGATGTTGGTGCAACCTTATAATAATATGATGCTGGGTCAGACATATTAAACCCTGAAAAACATGGACATTTTTGCCTAAATGTTTTTGAACTGCCTTTCGGCGGTGTTGGACAATGTTCCCAATGGTGGTAAGTGAACACATTTCTAGGATTAGCAGATTTATGCAGAAAGTGATGACCATAGTGTTGATAACAATACATTGTTTCGAAATCTGATGTGCTTTCCAATGTTTCACTATTAGAAAATGCAGCAGATTTTTCCAAATCAGACAACATGTTATTTACAGTCTCAAAATCCCAATCATCGGAAAATGTACTTGAGGTAATGATATCACTCAACGATATTTTAAATAAATGAGGAATTCTCAAAAGTTCGGTGGGACCAAATATATCGAAATCAACCTTGTCCCAAACTATACCATCAGGTATAGGAACTGCTGTAATGTTCACTGATGACAAGTCTCTTTGTTCTCGATGAGATGATTGGTGTGGTTTTAAAATTAAATTCACCTTTTGGGCTGCAGAGTTTTGTCGAAGGTATTTTCCATTAACAAGCATGCTAAAAACTATTACTAAGCCTAACCAGAAAAGAAAGAAAAGTATCCTGGTTATTACCCATAGTTCTACCCAAGGTGACACCAGGTAAGTCTTTTTAAGAAAGTTCAGAAAGTCTTTAACTTGCTGCTTGCGCGTTTTTTGGGCTGGCATTGTTTCCGGTTCACTTGTATCCAAAGAAAACATATCAAAGTTTATGAAGTAGCCAGAAGCAGTTCGATCAATTGTTGGTATGGCATCAGGATTTGTAGAGATCGTAGTTTGCTCTTGTTGAGGCATGTTGATGTAGACATCTGTATTTGGTCGAATTGAAATTTGTCTTTCATTTTGGTTCTGAATTTGAACTTCAGGTTCAAGGGGAACGAGTTCCATAGCATTATTGCATAGTCCATTATTCTGTGCAGGAGACTCTTCGAACGTGATGAGTCTTTCCGTTTGAAATTCTTGAATTGTAGCGAGAGGAGGGCGTCTGCTACTTTGGAGTCCACGTGGCCTACTACTCAGTATCGGCCACATAGTGTGGTTTGATTAGGTCGATTGAGACAAATCTTTCCTCCTTTTTTCCAGCAAGAGGCGGTAGAAGTACAGTTCTTGTTCCTTCAACTGCTAGAACCTGTACAGGCTTTCTGTATGATGGCCCAAATTCTTTCTTGTCCGCTATTTTCTCTCTGACCAGATCCCCGACTTTTGGGATCCAGACAGGTCTTGCTGTGACTGATTTGACTTCCCCAGTGGTGGTCTGCTTCATATGGACATTACTTTGTTGTGTCCTGGACTCATTTAGATCCTGTAAAACAGCCAAACGATCATGGATGTCAAAAGGCTTTTCATCCGACACTGCTTCCTTCACAATCAAGATCAGGTACCCACATTCTTGTCCCAAATAGGACCTCATATGGAGTGACCTTCCCCAGAGAACTTCTTGGCATGCTATTCAATGCTCGCTGCACTCCATACAGATGTTTTACCCAACTCTCACACGTGCCTAATACTCTAGCCGTTAAAGATTGCTTTATGTCTCGGTTTTTCCTCTCCACGACCGAATTTCCCTCTGGATGGTATGGAGAGGAGTACCGCAAAGCTGCACCCAATCCTCGCATGGCCTCCTTGTAAGCCTGAGATGTAAACGCAGGGCCCTTGTCAGAATGTAATGTGCTAATTGCGTATGTCCCTATAAAGACTCGCAAATCTTTTATAACAGTTAGAGCGTGAGCCGAGGGTTGGGGCCACACCCATAGGAATCTTGAGCAGGAATCCACTGCAACCATGATATACCTGTAAGCCCCATTTCTTTGTAAGGGGCCGCAGTGGTCCAAGTAAACACACGCTAGTGGTTTGTCAGATATTAATAATGGTGTCTGTGCTGGACGTGTTACGGTGGAACCTTTCATCTGCTGGCAGATGTTGCATTTCAAGACATAGGGGCTGATTACGATGGCGGGCGGACTTGATCCGCCCGCCATCGTAGCGGTGTTTGGGACTGTCCGCCATGCATGCAGCGGTCCCGCCTACCCGATTAGGATGGGACCGCCACCGCTGCGGTCAGATTCCGCACCGTTAACATTGCGGCGGTGGCTGCTGACAGCAGCACCACCGCGATGTTGAAAAGAGCATGTTGTGCATTTCAGTGCACTACGTGGCAGGCACTACACTGTGCCTGCCACATGGTGCAGTGAAATGCAGGGGGGTACCCATCCCCAGTGCACCCACACCTCCCCCCAATACAAGGGGGGCCCGCAACTGGCCCCCGAAACCAATCCCCGCCAGCCTTTCAATGGCGGTTCAACCGCCACTGAAAGGCTGGCTTCCGCCAGCATCGTAATTCGGCGGACGGAGCCTGCTAGGCTCTGCCACCATTGTAAGCATGCTGACTGCTCCACCAGGCAAACGTAACGATTGCCTGTTGCGGTTCCATGGCGGTCGGGCTTTGCCTCAGCCGCGGTCGCGGTCTGGATCCCACCGCCATCGTAATCCGGCAGTCGGAGAATCGAGGTCGCAGGGCCGGCGGACCTCACCGCCGGCCCGGCGGTGACAATCGTTCCGCCATCGTAATCAGCCCCATAGTCTTTAGTCTGCTTAGTTAACCCAGGCCACCAATAGCGTTGTTTCAATAAAGAAACAGTCGCCGTAACTCCTGCATGTGCAGAACCTATCCCTTCGTGTGCTGCTAGAATTAAACCTAACCTACGATCCATGCTTGGTATTACTCTATCCCCCACTCCAGGAATCTGAGCAAATGGAATGTTATTGGCATCTAACTTGTAGGTGTACTTGAGTGGAAACCTTTTTAGTACTGCTTTGCTCTTTTTGCGCGAAGCAATGACAGTCACCATAATCTCACGTCTATTCTCGTTTTAGAACGAGTGATTGCAGCTAAGGAAGCCGTGCATACAACCCCCTTTGCGGCTTCATCAGCAAATGAATTCCCTTCAACGTGAACTCCATCACGCTGATGTCTCAGTATATGTATCACGTGAGCTCTTGGTAGTTCGGTTTTCAACTCCACTACTTGTTCCCATAGCATTTTATGCTTAATTGTGCCACCTTTTGCATCTTTGAACCCGTTTTGAACCCATTGCAGCAAATATTCATTATATGACTGTACACAGCAAAATGAATTGCACACAATTAGTGTGGGGAATTCTCGATCCGTATTTACCAGTGCCAGTATCAAGGCTTTTAACTCTGCCAGCTGTGCAGTGCAGTCTCCTAGAGATTGCGTTTTTGTGCAACTTGGGTGGAACTTTCCATCCTGCATGCGACCTTTGACGATTGCGCATGCCACGCTATATTGTTGCTTACTTCCTATGGCCAGTTGAGCTGATCCGTCAGTGTAAATTATATATTCATACTGATCTAGAGGCATTATTTCGTTTGGTAGAGGATATTCTTGTTCGTATTGCAGAAATGCTTGTGTCTTTAAATTTGGGTCATACATGTATTCTACATCTGTTGCAGTGAGAGAATTAGCCCATTGTATTCATCTTGGATGTAAGGCTTTAGCGTTAGGAACGCTTGCCTTTGTCGCAGCCTCTAAGGCTGGAACCGGAGTCACTACTATTATTCGTTTCCCTTGTGCCAATCCTCTTTCTCTCACTACAGCATTCTGTACTGCTGTTAGAATCTTTTCTGTAGATGCGAAGCGCATCTCAGCATTTGTGTACAAATGTGATTTGTATGCAATTGGTACTGTTTCACCTTCATTATATGTTAGATAGGTGTACCCAGATTGACCCGCAACTATATGGATCACCAGATTGCGTACGTTTACGCGTGTCTGTAAGTGTTTGGAAGCTATCATGTCAGCTTGTAAGGAACGAAGGATATCTGTGTGTTCCTGTGTCCATTGTCTTACTGAAAAATCAGGTTTTATTAAATCGTAGAAAGGTTTTACTCTTTCTGCATAATCCAAAATGTATGTTCTGCCAAAGTTTAGGAATCCCAGGATTGATTGTAAGTTTTTCAATTATTTTGGAGGTTGGAGCAGCACGCATTTATTTTTCAAAAAATTGGCTGGCAGGCTTTTCCCTTCACTTGAAAGTTCATATCCTAAAAAAGGACACTGAGGTGGGCAATTTTTGATTTTTTAAAGTTGAATTTGTAGCCCTCAGATGCAATCCCAAAATTATGGTATTCACTCTGTTCAAGTGCTCCTCTAGGTCATCGTCCGTTAGATAAATATCATCCACATAGGACAATGCCTCTTCATCCAAATTGTGAAGTAACTCAGTTACTCTGGCCGAAAACAACTCTGGGCTGTTCTTATACCCCTGGGGGAGTCGACAAAATCGACGCTGGGACCCTAGCGCTGAGAATGCTGTTAGATACCTGCTTTCAGGTGCTATATTTTGGTAGAAAAATCCATTTGAGATATCAAGTGCTGTTTTATTTTTTTCCGCACAATATTATTCATTAATGCAGCACTGTGTGCATTTTGGACTGCAAATGTCTTAGTGCAAGTGTTTAAATGTCTATAATCTAAAACTAAACGATATGAATTGTCAGGTTTCATGACCGGAAACAAAGGTTTATTCATCGATGAGGTGCAATTTTCGATCACCCCTTGGTATTCAAGTTGATCTAAGATCTCCCTGACCTGTTTTTTATCTTCTTGCTTTATTGGATACTGCCTCTGTGCAGTTGGAGTATTTTTTAAGGGAATTATGTAGTGGGTTGAATCCTCATCCCATCCAACATGGTTTTTATATAATGCAGGAGCTTGGGCTACCGCCCACTCCTGCGCATATGTGTGTTTTAGGTGCCTGGGAATATGGTCTGAGAATGTCGGTAAAATTACCGTTTCTCCTATAGGGCAATCCATGACGAATGCTGGTGGCCAATCATGTTCAGCTAACAAAATGTCATAGCCAAATGACAGATTCTCCCAAAAGAGACCTCTAACTGTCCTACATTTGTCCCCCTCCATTTGGAGTGTTATTTCATATAACTTATGTGGGACACTTACCCTAGTATCTGGTGTCTCTACCATGATATAATCATTCAAGTCCGCTGTCACCAGAAATTCCATCAGGTTCTGGTGAGCTATTGTTACTTCTGCCGCACTGTCTAGCATCGTCAGAGCCCATTCCCCATTCAGTAGTCGAGTCCTCAGAATTCTGGGCATGTCTGATCTTTAGACCTGCAACCTTCTTCTTTTTGTACTGTGGCTTTTGTTTTGGTTTTCTTTTTTTTAGAAGTGTAATCTTGAGCGTGCTGCTTGTCTTTGGACCTTGTACGCTCTTCTTGTCTGTCTGACCGTCCTTCCCTCTCGTAGTTTTTTGATGAACCCTGAAAGGAACGAAAGGAACGTGTATCAGTATCCTGATACCTGTCAGGTTTCCTAATATTATCCCTATTCCTAAGGTTATACCTCTTTTCGGACGGCTCCTGTGGAGGAGATCTACCTCTTGATTGAGATTTGTTTCCTTTAAATTTTTGTTGTTTTTTATTGTCCCACTTCTTTGTTGAAGCAGGTATCTGCTTAGAAGTGTCCTTTTCAGGACTGCCCATCAGTTGTGGTTTTAAAGCTTTCCCACCCAAACTGTCTCTCCCTAATTCTGCATATGCAGTTTCAATTATTTTCGGTAGCTCGTGTTTTTGTTCTAAAGGACTGAACTCCCTTAGACGTTGGCGGATAGCCACTGAAGCTGCTTCCCCTTTAATATTAGCTAATATTATGGCTGATACCTGGGCATAGTTACCTAGTAACTTAATCCCTAAGTTCAGAGCAGGCTCTGCTCCGTACTCGTTTTGTATTTGTCTCAATACGTCTGGTACTACAGCTAACGACGGGATACCATGAGTTCTGGTATTAATGGTAGCAAAGACTGTACCCCAAGTGGTACAATCCTCTATTTGTGGTGTTATCCCCATGGTCAAGCAGATTGTTAGCATTCTGTGTTTTTCATACAGGGTAGTATTCGGGAATACTGCCTCTAGCTGTGTTATTTTCTGAGCTACCCAGAATGGCATTTGTTCACGTTTTGTGGGCATTTTACCCATCACCGCGTGTAATGTTTGTGGTGTGATTTTAGTTGCTGTACTCTGAATTTGAGTTCCATTTGTTGCAACTATTGCTGGTTGGACTGTAAGTGTCCTCATGACAAATTGCGTCAAGTTTCTGTAAATTTTTATCAATTCTTTGTGTTGTGTGAGTAAGTTTCCTGTTGGCATTGTTTCAATGTCAGGATGTGGTGTGTAGGTCGCTAATATTGGCTATGTTGCCCCTTCTCTTCTGAGCAGGCCGAGTCTCACTCTTCTTCTTATGTGGGGTAGGGCGCCTTTAAACCAGTATAAGTGTTCCTGGTACGTGAGCGGAACCTCAATGTCCTCAAACGGACAATATTCCGCTGGTGCATCTCCTTCTGTATAGGAGTGAAATGTTTTTGTTCTTGCATTTGCTGCTGGGAATGTAACCCACAAATAAAAAGCCTCTGTTCTATATGATTCGTGTGCCTTAATCACGAAAGCTACTATGCCACCCCTGGCTGTTACACCATCCGCAAGTAGTTTCAGGGTGACTGTATTTCTAAGATTTTCTGCAATCGGAATTGCATCTACATTTTCTTCTTCATCTGAGAGGTGCAAACTATGCACAACTCCCTCCGCGTTTTCCACGCCTTCAGTAATTTTTTAGAGGAAGAAGTATTTCAAGGAAACTAAGATAAGGTGTTTTTGCACAATTTTAGGAACACTGTGTCCTTCAAGCTTGATTAACCAACAGCCAATAAATAGGATTTTTAGCCTACTTAGCTGTGGCGGAGTTTGTGCCCACCCACTCCAGATGTCTCTGGTGTTTTGTGAGTAGGGGTCTCTGAGAATAGCATGACTGAACTACTCAGATTCTACTGTTGAATAAGTACCCAACCAACGTTGGCGGCGCCATATCGTGTAGTTCCTATATAACCTATACAGGATCTGCGCGTTTGGATAATATAAACTGTGGGATTGGTGGCGGACTGATTCCGTGCACCCCCACTGGATACGTTAACCTGTCTGTATCAGCTAGCTCACAGTGCCACTATAATCTCCTCTTACCAAGGAGAGAATAGATTCTGGCAACCTCAGAACATGACAACCCTGATCCCTCAGAATTGTGGAAACAATATATTACCTTTCACTCAGTCACTCGTACTTACTTAGTTTGTCTCAGATAGATACACAGAATAAACAGGCTGGGCGTTTTCAATAAGTATTTATTGAACAGTTGTTATTCTAGTGTAGAATAGATGAGCTGCAACAACCATTAGACAGTAGCAGAGATACATGATTAGAAGTACTATGAAAGTAAAGGGATGGTAAAGTTCTACCATCTTGCAAAAATTATGAATATATACAAGTACATAAAACACATGATAAAAAGTGCGCACTCCTACAATGCCTCCCTAACTAGATGTACCTAAATGTACCTAGCATCTGTGTAGGTGTTATGCCAAGAATCCCTCTAGGATCTAGTCAGCCCCATTACCTGAGAATGAGAGAATATGGGACCACGTCCTGGTCTCGAGTTGGACACCCCGCGAGGGATGTTAGACCACTGCAAGCTGGAGTGTCTGCATGCAGGAACCTCAGCGTCTCTGGTCAGTGTGTCAGCCGGGAAGTCTTGGTCTCCTCTCTCCTTCCAAGCAAGATGTGATGTATATATACCCATAGGTCTCTCCAGGGGTCCTACCTTGCTGAGTTACTGTGTCGGCCTAAAGGATGACGTCGGGCCTGAACTTTATACAGAGATATTATACAGGAGATGTTGGTCCTGCTGTGCTTCCAAGAAGCCTCATGCATAATGTATGAGATTCAAACTAGGGGGAAACCCGCGTTCTGAATGCAGTGTCGTATCTAGGTAAAAGGTCAGTCCCTAAGAACCGTTATGTATGTAATGTAGGGAAGAATATAGGTGAAAGGTTGCAATGTTACCTGCGCCTATATAGGGTACCTATATGGAATATAAAAACATGACATGCGATGAAGGTGACTACTAGATTAATAGTATCCTGTCAAAAACTTCAAACTGCTGCTTGGAAAAGTTGTGCTTTTAAATTGAAAAAAAGTAGAAGTCACACTCAGCAACAAAGATGTTGGAAAAGACTGACCGACACCCTTAAGAGGTGGGTTATATGGTACTGGGCCCCATTACTCCCAGGGCTGACAAACACAGTCCTCTATCTGCAAAATGAGGTGCAAGCAGAACACCAGGGGAACACTTTACAAAATATGCTCTCTCCATTTCTGTTTTCAATTGCAAGTAGTGTGATGTTTATTGCACCTGCTATTTACCAGGTGCAATAGAGAAAGTACCATTTGTTACATTTCGACAGGTACAACCTGACCGAATCGAACAGGGTAAAAAGGCTCGGTTTTCATAAAGACATCAGTGGCAGCTGCTCCAGAGGCGACTAGATTGGGCAGCAGGGGGGGGACACACATAAATACATTAAACAAAATAAATATTTTAAAACAAATTATGACTTACCTAGCACTGCATCTGCTCTGTCTTCCTTCTATTCTGATCCTCGACTGGCACACACTGCGCAGGGTCCCAGACACCAATCCCAGCACTGCTTTCATGCTGGGAATACTGGAAGCCGGTCCCAGGATGCTTGTTTCCAGTCCAGGGAAGACCCGGCTTGGCAGTTCGGTCTGGACTGTTCCCATGAGGTACAGGGTCAAGACTGATTTGCATATGGCTGGGTCTAAACTGGGGTGGCATGGTGAGCAAAAGAACGATGGATTTAACCCAGATCTATTGACTGGGGGAGACTGTTTGATTTGCTCTGCATTCCGTCCATCATCTGTGTGTCTTTTGCTTTCTCGCCCTAAGTGCGCCGGGTATGCCGAGACGTGGGTCCCGGGCTCACTCTGTCACTGGATTCAAGCTAGCCTGGCTGATGAGGGGTGATGCCCTGAAACCGGTCCCAGGATGCTTGTTTCCGGTCCAGGGAAGATCTGGCTTGGCAGTTCGGTCTGGACTGTTCCCATGAGGCATGGGGTCAAGACTGATTTGCATATGGCCGGGTCTAAACTGGGGTGGCATGGTGAGCAAAAGAACGATGGATTTAACCCAGATCTATTGACTGGGGGAGAATGTTTGATTTGCTCTGCTTTCCATCCATCATCTGTGTGTCTTTTGCTTTCTTGCCCTAAGTGCGCCGGGTATGCCCAGACGTGGGTCCCGGGCTCACTGTGCCACAAGATTCAAGCTAGCCCGGCTGATGAGGGGTGATGCCCCGAAACCGGTCCCAGGATGCTTGTTTCCAGTCCAGGGAAGACCTGGTTTGGCAGTTCGGTCTGGACTGTTCACATGAGGCACAGGGTCAAGACTGATTTGCATATGGCTGGGTCTAAACTGGGGTGGCATGGTGAGCAAAAGAACAATGGATTTAAGCCAGATCTATTGACTGGGGGAGAATGTTTGATTTGCTCTGCATTCCATCCATCATCTGTGTGTCTTTTGGGAATACTATTCCCAGCATGAGAGCAGCGCTTGGATTGGACTGAGTGGCCTTCTTTGCAGCTCAGACAGTGTCTGGGAGCCTGTGGATTTTCTCCACCCGGCTGTACAACAAAGCCGGGTGGAGAAATGCTAAGTGCGCATGACGGTTTGGCCGGCCTAAGACGGCCAGCCAAACCATTATATGCACTTAATAGCGCCCACAACTCCTCCTCCTGAAGGTCAGGAGGATGGCCCGGCCCTACCCCACCACTCGGCTACCCAGCAGAGGCAATGGTGTAAAAGTAAATGATAATCAAATTATTTTACTATCATCTTCTTTTTCACCATTACCTCTGCTGGGTAGCAGCAGTGGGGCGACGCTCCGCCACCATAGCGGAAGAAGGCGCCTCTGAAAGACATGTGGATTTTGGTAGGGTAAGAACCAAAACATGTATGTTATTCTCCAAAAACTCAGAATATACAATAACTATTGCACCATATAAAATCCAAAAACATCGGTATCAAACTTCATCCATTCGATAATTATTGCACCAAATTACAGACCACTCATAATGTCGGCCACTATGTCAGATGCAGCAGTTGTGTGTTGCCACACTGCTGGTCACAAGAGTTTGGCACACATGAACAATCTTGCCTTATTACCCAGCAAAGACATGAAGTAGCGTGGTCCTTCAAAGGAAAACGTGTATTCCAACATAAATCTTGTGTAAAAATCTGTTGCAAGGGAGAAGTCACCTCAGTTTCTCACACACACATTCTGAATGTATAAGAGTCTTTAATAGTAAAGTAAGTCCTAATGGTTTATGGACTTTATGTACAGTATATAGTTTATGCCCCATTCATTTGTAAGCACTGAATAACCTAATGTGAGAATCAGTGCCCCAAATCCCAGGGTACTTTAATTTTAATTTTGAGTGGATAATCCCTCGTTAAACTCCTTTAGATTTTTAGCAGCTGTAAAGGAGTGCTTGTGAATTCCCTTGTTTGGACTGGTGTTTTCAACTCTGTGTGAGATCCGGTTTATGTGAGCCCTTCCCAATAAATCCTCACAATTAAAAATACAGGTGTCGGTAATTCAGTCCAGACACCCGCCTCCTTTATAAGAAAGGCAAAACTTGTAAATGTGAACAAGTGCAGTGTTTAAACATCCCACCAGGATGACAAACCACTTTCTTGAGTTTAAAAGACTGAACAGTGCTTAGGGAATTTTTTTTACTGTACATATCTGCACGTGCTTTTGTGAATAAACAATTAAATCACGGTTATGAAAATCGGACGTGTATTTAGGATTTGATAACTTCCCCATTCAACAGGAAAAGGAGAATGTTTATCCTGAAACGGCAAACAAGTATTTGAATGAGCAAATGTAATAATTGCCTTGGATGCATCAAAGTCACAGTATAACATTTTGCTTAGCAAACAAAACATTTGGTTTCCAAAATATCACACGACATGACGCAGACATCATGTTGTTTACCTATTTTACTGAGAAAGTTCAAGTCAGGACAAGTCAGGGCAATGAAAAAAATAATACTGCAGAAAATGAAAATATGAACTTCATGAGTTTACTCGAAAATATTGTTAAAAAACCTAAAACTCGTTTATGCCCCTTAAACGTTTGCACTCTCTTAAACACACAACAATCCATTCTCAAAGGTAATTCATGCGAGTATATCAGGTTGTACAAACAATCGTGACCATTAAATCCAATTCTGTATTGGAATAACGTTTTTTTTAAACATTTTTTACACGTGCCAGCACCGGAAAATGTTTAATGTCAGATTCAAACACATTATTCATGAGAAAACGTACTTAAATTATTTTAACTGATTTAGTATTAAATAAAAAAATTATGTTGTGGCGTGGAAATTTCATCAAAAACTGAAGACAAACCACGGAAAGATTCATATAGCTACCTGCCTACCCAAGTACCATAGATATGCAAATTACTGCATTCAGAAGGACAACCCTAATCCTGATAAACACAATCAGGAATGCTTAAATTCTGACAGCAGAAATTGGATTTATTGCAGAAAAAGTCCGCTGTGTAGTGTGAATTTTCGTGTGAGCAAAACAGTCTTGCTTTAAATACAAACTTGCGAGCTTGCAGTATTCGCCTACTTTTTGCAGCTGTATTCCATCCGTGAATCTGCTTGTAGCTTTACTACTGTTATGGAGTAAGTGAGTTTTCGGTGCTGGTATGGTAGGGTGACAACCTCGGCTCTGGTCATTACAGCCACTATTTCCAGTCCTGAACTTTAATGTGATCACCTAATGCTTTCTGAGTACTGGAGTCTTGCATCCTTCCATTTAATTACTTAGACACACCTGAAAACAATGATTTGTAGGTAAAGAATTAAGGACTAGGGAGTGAGGCCATAGTGCCTGGAGTAGGGTGGTTACCCTAAGACACAGCAAGGCACCCACCAAAAATGTACAGGTGGCGTGTATGGGTAGGCGATTATCCAAGAGGAAATATTTTCTCCATTGAGGAACAAAAACAGCATCCAAATTCAAGTTAAAGTTTACTTTCATGTTCTGTACTGGGGGATTCACTCCTGCTATTCTCTGGCGTTTGTTAATTATTACACATGCAAGTTCTCAAAGAAATCGGTGACAGTCTTAGATTCCCAGGAATACTCCTAGAATTTTTGGAGATTTCCTAAAAAGTGTGAAATTTGCTTCAAGCATAGATTTACACCTGTGGAAGTAGTTTATTTTAAATTTCACGTTTTGTGTATCGAGCTGGGCAAGCACAAGTTAAATTTAATTTTATTAGATCTTTGCTCCAGACTGCTTTAGCTGTCTGTTCCCAAGACCTATTATTTCCAATGCATACACATATGTTTAAAGTGGGATTTGGACCACCCCCTTACTCATGATTGAATTAATCTGTTGTCTAGATCAGGTGTCTGCTTTTGATTTGATGGATTTCTTCACTATTCTTGTGTGTGTGATGGCCAGGAACATTTTGGTACCACAGTGTTCGATTGGGTGAGTTGTATCCTTCCACTGCAGACTTGATGGTACTCTTTTAAGACTTCACGTCACCACTACACACCTCACATAACATTACAATTTTGGTACAGCATCTCATTGGCTTCTAGAAGGGATGGTTCCATGGAGATCCAGTATGTAGACTGCTTCTTTTGGAGCAGTTTCCCCAGCAGTGGCTGGGGCACTCTCCTCCCTCTCAAGGCAGTCCTAGTGACTGGGGCCTGAGGGTCCTGCTTCTGCTCTTGCAGCAGCTGTTTTCCCTGTTCTGAAAACACAAACGTGTTTGCGAATGGATTACAATTTAACAGGCCACGCGTAATGAGGGCCGCATTTTGGGCATCAGATTCAATTTTCCCATGTTTTGTTTTGTGAAGGAAAAACATGTGCAGTTGCCTTTGACATCTGACTCTCTGTTCATGCTTGAGAAAACAACAACCCAATATTAGCCTGTGAAACAAACATTGACAAAACCAGTAGGTTTGGCTTTTGTGTAGGACATGTATGCAGAGGCACACAACATTTGTGTACACATGCGTAGAGCATTAACAAATGAAGAAACCAACTAACCTGCTGATATACTTATTAAACAGACATACAGGCACCATACACGCATTGCAACAAGCATACGGGTATAAATGTGCACAGGCTCCAAGTTATACATAATCTTTGGTAGTAGGAGGCATAGGCAGATGTACAGGAGATCTCAATCTAATGAGCATAAGGAGGCAAAACGTCATATACAGCAAAGAAGCACAGAGTGATGCGGATCAAGGAATAAGAGAATCATGAATACCTGGGAAACATTAGGGATGTGTGCAACACTAAGTGAAGTGTCTCACAAGAGTTGTGGGTGATCAGACCCTCAACCCCTCTGTTTTTATATATTTCCTTCTAATTTGAGATCCTTCTATTTTACATACCCCTAGGTGGGCTGTGTGCTGGCATGACTGATATTTGTTGCACATGCTTCTGGGACAGGGATGACTTACTGCATCCCTAGTGCCTGGTGGTGGGGTGTTGGGTTGGCGGTGTGTGGATGGGAGGTGCTGGTGAAGACAGTGCAATGTCTGTGAGAGGCTGGCGGGAAAGTGCTACTCATTTCATGGACACTGCCCCCCACTACTCTTCTTCCCTCTGCTGGCCAACCTCCTGCTCCAAGCCCCACAGCTATCATTGTTTCAGTTTGTCACAGCAGAAAACTGGTGTTTAACCTAGCGCTTGTGTACACAAGAGGGCCAGCACCTATGAACTACAGGTGCTGGGGGTGAGGTATCAGTAGCAGGGGCATCTGGGGCCAATTCCTCACTAGGTATTTGCTCTCTTTGGCCCATAGAAAAAGACAGGGCAGGACCTTACCTCCCACATCATTCACTGGTTTCTGCTTTACCACTTGGTGGGCACAGTACTGATGGTTGGAGGAGCACTGCTTCTGGCTAGAAGCTGAAGAAAGCTGGGACGTGGCCCAGAAAGGACAGCACCACTTTGGATGAGTAGTAACATCCTATGGGGTCTTTTTGTATAAAGGCTAAGGAAAAGCATTTCAATGCACCAGCATTTAAAGCTAACAATATCTTCCTGCAGGTGATCTGCTGAAGCACAGTAATTATATAAACTAGCTCTATCAACTATCTCCCTCCCTTTTGGTGAAACATGCATATTTTGAATGCCCATCAAGGAGATGATATCTGTGGATAATAGTTTTCCACAGAGAAAGGGCTAAGGGCTGTGAGGAATGTTTAACACCTGACAAGGCGTTGAAGCGCTTTTCGGCGAGTAGCTTGCTACTCCGGAACTCAAAAGGATTAGTGATGGATTAGTATAGGGAAATGTGAGTTAATTTGAGCGATGGACATGTGAGGCTGTTAGTTGGATTGAATGGGATAAAGGAGGGATAGGAGAGGGAAGAGTCTAGATAGTGTTATTTGGAGATCATAGTAGTAAGATGAGGTTCGGGAAAAGTAAAAAGGAGAGATGGAGGCTGGGAAGAGTCTCTAGAAAAGGTTTAGGGAGATCATAGTAGAAAAATGAGGTTTGAGGTGAGTCAAAGGTAGAGATATAACTGATTCAAGTTTGCTGTCTCTGTGATCCTAATTTAGAATCCTAACTGAATTTTGATTTTAAATTGCAATTCTGAAAATGCCACTTTTAGAAAGTTATTAACAACAATAGGGGTTAAAGCCCAAAGGACCGGGGCCAGGTAGGGCTATTCAAAATTCAAAACACAACATGAACACCTGGCTCCGTACTAACCTACACTCCTACTATTTATGGAGTAACGGGCAGACTATTCTTTTATCTGTCCAAGTAAAATTTTTATTAAATAGTCTTTAAATTGATTCAAAACAATTTTTTCAAAAGACTGAAAAAGAAACACATATTTCTCAAATTGACACAGAAACCTTCACATATAAATAACACAATGCACAATCAAAAACAATTTGGACATACACCAAAGTGAGAATTATTTGCAACAAATTACAACAAGCGACAAGATCACTAAATGAAAACAAACATAAATCAATTGCAAAAAAATTTAAAGCTTGCATCATCTGTGAAAAAACACAACAGTGATTGCGAAAAATGTCCAATTTCATGGACTAAACTTATTGTTTCAGCAAGAATATCACAAAAGTGTTGGAAATAATGAATTAATCTTTAATACATCCGACACTCAACACATTTAGATTTAACTAAATGCCTCTCAAAATGCCTCTTGAAAATGCCAACGCGTTTCAAGACCCAGGCTGGATAGTACTGGGACTCTCGTCAGGGCTTCAAACAAATGATCGGGATATTCTAAAAAAACAAAAAATGAAAAACGTGATGCAACAATAGCATCAACCCCAAACTACCTTTCTCTCTCATATATATAGCTGATTTTTGTGTACCTGATTCTTGAAGTAGGAGCAGCCGCTCCAGTTCGTTGATTCCACGCGTTTTTATCTATGTCAGTTGACTCGTCTCTACTGTAGCTTTAAAGCACCACGTGCACACTTTAAACTGTGTATAATTCTGCAAGAGAAGATCATTCATAAAATGAAAACTTCTACTCGATCCCTGACTTGCCTCTAAACCTTTCAATGCCGGTAAAAAGATTTAATTTAAATGTACTTTGCGCAAAGGCTGCAGAGCATGGACAGGAGCTATTCGGATTGGGACTCACAATTCTACAAAAGGGAAAAGGTATTGTGTTCATTAAATAGAATGTTTATCAAGTGGCTGCACTATACGATTTAAATTCAGTTGCCATTTGGACTTACTTTAAATGAGTTCGTCCGATATTAGACTCTGCAAAAGGCAGGCTTTTCTTCTGCTCAAAAGCGAGCGTGCTCGCATTCACTGGAATTGATTCTAGAAAGCAAGCGTGAATGCATTAGGCTTGCAGTCATATGTTAGGTTAAAATTCATGGCTTCACTTGTACTCAAGGAATTAAAAGGGAGGGACAAACAAACTTACTTGTATCGACTTCATTGAACAAACTGGATTAACTCTCACCCGGCATCTCTCACTAGAGCACTTCCTGGTTGTGACAGCTATGAATCCTGGGTAACAGATTTCTCAACCAATCAAAACCTAACACTGTTCCTCGTTTTGTGCATAACCAAGAAATGTATTGTGGGACTAGTAGTAACTAAACTAAATTCTACTTAATTCAGTCATGCCATTTAGCCCAGAGGAACCACTATTAAACTTTAAGATAAGGTAGGCTTCTTTTCTCAACAAAGCAGCGTCGATGTCAAAATGACGTTTAGATGTATCAATGCAAGACAACACGGTCCATTTAAAATCCTTTTCACAGTGGGATTTATCCATGAAATGCTGCACCATGGGAGCGTTCAAAACCTTCTTTTTGATCCTTGAGCGGTGCTGTGTGATTCTTTGATTTATCTGTTGGTTTGTTTTTCCTATATACAGCAAAGCACATGGGAAAACAACAGCATATACAATATTTTTTGATTTGCAGTTTATAAACTCAGAATGTCGCCATTTGATGCCATTATGGGAAAATTCAGCACCCTCGATTGTGGAATCACAAGCCGCACACGTGCCGCATTTGTGATGACCCTCAATAGGTTTTAAATGCCATTGGGATCTTAAGGACTGTTTGTTTTGAATAGGAAAAATGTCTGCCCATACTAGTTGTTGCCCAATGCTTCGGTTTTTTCGCATGGCAAACAGTGGTTTTGGAAAACCACATTCCAATTTTTCAAGTAAATGCCAATTTTTTAATATGACTTGCCTAAACCTATTTGTATCAGGGCCAAACGTGGTTGCGCAAATCATGCGTTCTAATGGAGGTTTCTCCTTCTTTTGTAAGAGGTCCTCCCGAGGCGTGTACCACGCTCTTTTTATTGCATGTTTCAGGAGCTTTTTCGGATATCCACAAAGGATCATCTGTTCTTTGAAAATTGCCGCATGATGCTCATAATCCAATTTTGATGAACAATTGCGACGTATTCGCAATAGTTGACCGTATGGGAGGTTTTCCCTCAAACTCCTAGGATGAGCACTTGTGTGGTGAAGAATATTATTTTTGTCGGTAGCCTTTCTATGCAGAGTGGTTATCAACTTTTTATTATTTGGTACTACTTCAATATCCAAAAACATCAACCTTGTTCGACTCATAGTCAATGTGAATTTGATATCTTAGTGGCGAGTGTTAAGCCAACCATGGAAGCTTTCCAACTCTTCTTTGGAGCCATTCCACAGGCACCAAATGTCATCTATATAGCGCAGCCATTGCACTATATTCTCTTTAAATGGATTGTTGTTGAAAACAAACCTGTTCTCATATTGTGCCATAAAAAGAACCGCCATTTCGGGAGCAAATGGACAGCCCATGGCTGATCCCTTAATTTGAATAAAAAAGGAGTCATCGAATTTAAAATAGTTTTTCTTTAATGCAACCTCAGCCAATTGAAGAATGAATTGAGAAGGTACCCGGTGGGGACGTGGTCTTTCTTCCAGGTATGCCTCGATCACTTCGAGTGCTTCATCCTGGGGTATCTGCGTATATAATGAGGTGACGTCAAACGACACCATCCATTGGGTCAACTCATCAAACTCATGCCCTTCGATTTTATTAATAAAATCAACAGTGTCCCGCACATAGGAAGGTACCTGGGTCAAGAAGGGTTTAAGAAAAAAGTCAACATACTTGGAAATTGGCTCTAGTAATGAGTCGCTTCCCGAGACTATTGGCCTTCCCGGGGGATTTTCCAACCTCTTATGTATTTTAGGTAAGAAGTACAATACGGGGATCCTTGGGAACTTCTTAGACAAAAAATCAAATTCTTTAGGACCAAAGAACCCACCGTCAAAACCTGTTTTCAATATTCCAAAGATGGTTTCTTGAGTAGACCTAGTCGGATCCTCCTTGACCTTCCGGTACCATTCAGAATTGTTCACCTGCTGCTTCCCTTCAGTCACATACATTTCTTTGGGCCAGATGACGACGGCACCACCTTTGTCGGCTTGTTTTATTACTACTGATGTGTCTTGTCTCAAAGTCTCAATTGCCATTTGCTGCTGTCTCGTAATGTTGCGCTTAATGAAAACTTTTTTTGTTTCCAATTGACTGATGCCTGATAACACTGCTTGTTCATAAGCTAAAATTTCTTTTGGTATTGACTGTGGGAATGGGACAAACTTGGATTTGTTGGAGAGACCAGACACCTCATTGGTGTTGGTATAATCTTTTCCATGAAAAAATGCTTTTAAGCGAATTTTACAGCAAAATTCTAATGCCTCCAGTTTCATTTTAGTAAAATCAGTGAATCTATTGGGGACGAATATTAAACCCAATTCTAGTACTGAAGCTTCCTCCTTTGACAATTGTCTCTGTGACAAATTTATAATGCTAGTGGGTTTCACGACTTGTAATATTGTCGTCGAGTTCTCATCTCCCAAGGCTGGGGTTTGAATCTTCCTCTCTGCTTTGGTTCGCCTTTGTCTAAAAAAGAGACCTGCTTGCGTGAGGTACCTGGCCTTGAATCTGAATCACTGGAAGTTTCTGAAGATGACGTTTCAGAAAAAGTGAGGAAACGATTCCTTGAACGTCCCTGAAAGTTAGACAATGCTCTGCGCGATTCAGTTGATGTATAAAATTCGTCTTTAAGGAAAGGATATACCTGATCAATATTAAATGATTTTGAGTCTCTCTCAAACTTAGCAGTTTTGAAACTAATTGTATTATCTTTAAAGGCCAGTATCTCCTTTTCTATTTTCTCCCATAAGTTTTTTGCATCCACCACAGAATGATTATCCTTAACTGAATGTGTTAGTTTTTCAAGCTCTTCAGCTTCTTTCAAACACAGTCTCTGAGCGGTTTCAATGGTATGGACCATTAAATCACGGCTACACTTGGTGTTTATGTAGCTAAATCCTTTTGCAGAGTCTAATATCGGACGAACTCATTTAAAGTAAGTCCAAATGGCAACTGAATTTAAATCGTATAGTGCAGCCACTTGATAAACATTCTATTTAATGAACACAATACCTTTTCCCTTTTGTAGAATTGTGAGTCCCAATCCGAATAGCTCCTGTCCATGCTCTGCAGCCTTTGCGCAAGGTACATTTAAATTAAATCTTTTTACCGGCATTGAAAGGTTTAGAGGCAAGTCAGGGATCGAGTAGAAGTTTTCATTTTATGAATGATCTTCTCTTGCAGAATTATACACAGTTTAAAGTGTGCACGTGGTGCTTTAAAGCTACAGTAGAACGAGTCAACTGACATAGATAAAAACGCGTGGAATCAACGAACTGGAGCGGCTGCTCCTACTTCAAGAATCAGGTACACAAAAAATCAGCTATATATATATGAGAGAGAAAGGTAGTTTGGGGTTGATGCTGTTGTTGCATCACGTTTTTCATTTTTCATTTTTTTAGAATATCCCGATCATTTGTTTGAAGCCCTGACGAGAGTCCCAGTACTATCCAGCCTGGGTCTTGAAACGCGTTGGCATTTTCAAGAGGCATTTTGAGAGGCATTTAGTTAAATCTAAATGTGTTGAGTGTCGGATGTATTAAAGATTCATTCATTATTTCCAACACTTTTGTGATATTCTTGCTGAAACAATAAGTTTAGTCCATGAAATTGGACATTTTTCGCAATCACCGTTGTGTTTTTTCACAGATGATGCAAGCTTTAAATGTTTTTTGCAATTGATTTATGTTTGTTTTCATTTAGTGATCTTGTCGCTTGTTGTAATTTGTTGCAAATAATTCTCACTTTGGTGTATGTCCAAATTGTTTTTGATTGTGCATTGTGTTATTTATATGTGAAGGTTTCTGTGTCAATTTGAGAAATATGTGTTTCTTTTTCAGTCTTTTCAAAAAATTGTTTTGAATCAATTTAAAGACTATTTAATAAAAATTTTACTTGGACAGATAAAAGAATAGTCTGCCCGTTACTCCATAAATAGTAGGAGTGTAGGTTAGTACGGAGCCAAGTGTTCATGTTGTGTTTTGACTTTTAGAAAGTTGGCATTTCCTTACTTTAGCAGTTTGGTGCCAGTACCCTGTCTCTGATCACATGGCTGAGTGTAGTTGGCATTTGGGATTTGTGTATTCCTACTAGACAGCCACACACAATGGAAGCGTAGGTGTTTTTTAATGGGACATCCTGGCAGAGTAGAAGGGCTGTGCCCTGTCCACACACAAAGGGCTGCATACCTCCCTGTAGTGAGACTGAAGCCAGGGCAGGAAGGGAGGACCTCTGTGCACTTCAAAGGCATGTCTTTGATGTCTCCCCTACTTCAAATGCACCACTGAGTATAAGTACTGGACCTCAAACACTACAACTTCAGGACACTTCTGGACCTGTGACTACTCAGCCAGGAAAAAGGACTGCTGTGCACTGAAGGACAACTACTCTGTTTGACTGCATTCTGCTGGACTTCTGCTTTGCTGTGCTGATCTGTTGCCTGCTGCCCTTTGCCTGGGTGAGAAGAACTGGACTTGCATCTCTTGACCTCAGAACCCAAAGTGACTCCAAGGGTTAGTTGCTTGGCTTCCTGATCTGAAGTCTCAGGGACATAACAGACTTCCAACCCCTGCACCTAGACTCTGCCGTCTGTTAGTCTATCCTGCTAAGTGGTGCCACCCCAGTCCTGGACCCTTGGAAGTGGGCCTAAGGTGCTTGATAACAAAACTAACACATCTTCTCTGCTGAGCAACGCATCTCCGAGCAGAACCAATGCATCTCTTTGGCAGAGCAGTGCATCCCTGAGCAGAACCAATGCATCACTACTGCTGCATGGATTGGACCCATCGCAAAAGACTCACATCGCCACCACCTCCCGCATTTTGGGACCAACGCATCATCTTTGGAATTACCACTGCGCAATGCTTTTTCCGGTGCAAGCTCCTCCCATCCTGCATCGATGACAAAACTCCTCATCGCAGCTTTACTGCTCATAAGAACTGATGCATCACCTCGGTTGCACCTCGCATCCTCGGCACTGGACTTCACATCACAAGCCCCATAGATAGAATCCTCAACGTCGACGCACCAGGACCTCGCACTGCAGTCTCGTCACATCTCGAAACCGACGAATCACCTGGGATGCATGACACATCTTTGATGCAAAACCACTCAATGCTCCTCAACCAGGATTTAAGGTACTCTGTTCAGTGGGCCTAATTTGGTCCCTGTAGCCAGCCTGTGCTGCATCGCGGTCGTCCTGAACATGTGACTTTGTCCTGGTCCGGTGCAACCAGATATCCTCAATAGTGCTTTGTGCTTTTTGAAGCTATGTTTTACTATAGACTTTAACAATCAATATCTCTGGTTCTACTAATTGGATTTTTGTTGTTTTGGTCATGTTTTATTTATTAAAGTGAGATCTATTTTTCTAACTTGATGTGGGATCATTTTGTGTGGTGTTTTCACTGTTTTACTGTTTGAAATGTGCACAAATACTTTACATACTGCCTCTACGATAAGCCTGACTGCTCTGGGCCAAGCTACCAGAAGGGGAACACAGGTTAATTTAGGGTTTGCCTGCTCCTTAACCTGACTATGATTGTGGTTGCTGCTTGACCAGGATTTACTCCCCAATCAACCAACAACCCATTTTGTAACAGAGACTAAAACTACAAAACTCTAATCAGTAGAACTGGAGATATACGATTTTAAAGTTTTAGCGAAAAAGTAGGTACATGGTCGTGCTGGACCGAGCAAAGTCAGAGTTCAGGTCGATCATGATTGAGTGCAGGCGAGGCATAGGACCAAGTTTGGCCCGCTGAGAATTGTAGCTTAAGGCCTTGGTGCGCGGTCTCCGCAGTGGTGTAGCACGGGGAGTGGGAGGGGGGTAGTCCACCCTCGGAGGCACTAGTTTTGGGGGCAGCAGCCTCTCCCACCTCTGCTCTTACCTGCGGCCGTGCGGGCGGGAAAAGCAGGAAGTTAGTGCCACCACCCCAGCTCTTATGGCTGCCGCGGGCGGCAAAGGCTGAGACCATAACGGGCAGATAAAGGTCTAGCTATGCCACTAGGTCTCTGCAGGTGTTGCTTTGTGAGGTTTTGGGTTGTCCTACATCGGTTCTGATGAGGTGTGTGGCGAGGCTTTGCATCGCTCAGCGTTGTTTCTGATGAAGCCGGCAGCTGTGCGGAAAGGCTTTGCAAGGCTATGTGTCGCTCAGCATTGATTCTGATGAGACTGGCAGCTCTGCTGCAATGCTTTATGGGGTTCTGTGTCACTGGCGTCTGTTCCAATGAACCTTGCAGCTGTGCAACATGACTTTGCAGGGCTTCGTGTTGCTTCGTGTCAGATATGGTGGATCCTTCAGTTAGGCCAGGAGGTGCTGTCTCTGATGCCAGGCAAAGGCCCAGGACCTGGGAAGCACCACTAGGGGATCAGTAACTCATTTCCAGCAGAGAGCTGCAGCAGGTAAGCTGGGCAGTTGCAGGGAGGCCTCTGGAGCTTGTTGTATCCATGTGGCTCAGAAAAGGAGGTCAGTCAGCTGACACTTGGAGTCACTTCAGCCTGGGATGAAGGGGACAGGTTCAATCTTCTTTCTCAGACAGCAGGGCAGGCCTCCGGAAGCGGAGTAGTCCTCTGGCCGTAAGGCATTCCTAATTCTGCAGTATCCAAATATCCAGGAGTGTACTGAATAGTGGGTCTGAGGGTCCTACTTTTATACCTATTGCTAGCTTTGCAATTGGAGAAGCTTCTGGAGTCTTCTCCCCACTGAGATGTTTGGAATTTCCTGCCTCCCTGCCCTGGTCCCAGTCTGTCTGCAATCACAACAGACTAGTGTGAAGTTCTTTATATGTAAGCTGAGGCAGTGCCTTAGAAGTACAAGTGTAACAGGTGACAGTTCCGCCCGCTAATCAAGTCAGGATGGCCCATCCTGCCAACACACAGGCCCTCTATTGTGTGGCTACCTGGGGGAATACAAAAAGGCAAACTGCCAACTTCACTTAGTCATGTGACCCAGGAAACAGGCACCAAATGGTTAAGATAAAAAATGCCATCTTTTTAAAAGTGGCATTTTCAAATTGGGATTTAAAATCCAAATCTACCATTAAGGAGGGTTTTAAATTACAATCCCTGAGACACTATACATCACATTCTTACCTGCTCCCAAACAAAAGTTATCACGTATTAAATGTAATAAGGTAACCCAATGATATCATATGGGAGAGGAAGGACTTGCAGTAGTGAAAAATGAATTTGTGAGTTTTTCACTACCAGGATATGTAAAACTTAACAGTACATGTCCATCTTTTTAAATATAAAACCCCATGGGCAGTTTAGTGCATGCCCATGGGGTGACATATGTACCAAAAATGAGGGTAAAGGCCTGGCAAAAGTTTTTTTTGCCAAGTCGAAATGTCAATTTAAAACTGCACAAACAGGTTGCAATGGCAGGCCTGATACATGCTTAAAAGGACTACTTACGTTGATGGCACAAAAAGTGCTGCAGGCCCACTAGTAGCATTTAATTTACAGGCCTTGAGTACATATAGTACCACTTTACTAGGAACTTACAAGTAAATTAAATGTGCCAATTTGGTGTAAGCCAATTTTATCATATTTAAAAAAGATAGCACAAGCACTTTAGCACTGGTTACCAGTGTAAAGTGCACATCGTACTAAAAGCCACAAAAAACAGGTTCAGAAACAGGGAGAGTGAAGGCAAACATTTGGGGGTCACCCCATTTGGGCAGAGAGGGCCATGTCCAACATGGAGCTTTCACAGTTTTATTTCAAGGATTCCAGATAAACTGTACAATATTGATGACACCAACCAAAGATTGCTCACAGACTCAATAAATGATATAACACTCCTCTGTGAAAAATACAGCCTCCTTAGAATCAAACGTGTCTTGTACTACTCTGAGGAAAGCCAAATCTGTAAGGAAGGTTTGTGCAGTGTACTCCCTAAATATTGAAACTAAAACATTGATGGCATAGACAGTCAAGGACAAAATATTGAATCGAAAATATCAGCAGGTATGTAAGGGACAGATTTAATTTTTGGTGGACAGGGTATTCTTCTTTGGCCTTGCAAAGGACTTGGGGCCTCATCAAGAAAGCAGCGATGCGATACTCCTCAGTGCGCCCTCCTTGCGACACGAATGATGCGTCCTATATACTGTATGACACATCATGTCACAAGGAATGACAGATACATCAATGTCGGCGCAAAAGTGGCAAATTGCTGGAGTTGTGTTGGATGCGTGATGCAACTTCAGCAATGTTCCTTTCACATGGGGCAAGCCCCATGTGAAAGGGCCTGCATCACCCTTACGGCTGCCATGAGGCAGGCGTAAGGATTTGACGCATTGGCGTCCTAGAAGTGGAGCAGCAAAATGTCATAGATTTCACTGCGCCACTCCTAGGACCCTTTCTTGCGGGGGAACGCCCACCCTGCATACATTATACCTGACGCAGGTATAATGTAGCGCAGGGATTTACGAAGTGACGAATCTGCCTAGAAATTGGTGGTTTATTTGACAATACAAAGGTTTAAGAACTTCATGGGAATGCATTTAAAGTGAGAACAAATCACAAACACCTAAGAACAGATAGATGCACTATCCAGCCTCATAAGAAAATGAGTAAGAGGTGTGCAAGAGTATAGTTATGAAGTAGAATATATTCCAGGAGTGGAAAATGGAATAGTTGACACCTTGTAAAGACTGGTAAAGTAATCCCTGATTTATCGGTGGACTGTGCACGGTGTCATTCTCAGGAATCAGGGGGTACTTTACCACCCGGGAAAGGAGATTAATTTTCTATGATGAGAAGGAACCTGGAAGCATAATACAAGTCATTTAAATTTGACAGTATTGGAAGATAAAACCCTGCGGAATGTCCTACGGGACGAAACGCATTGGCTGGGCTGATTGAGAGAAAAAGAGTTGTGTCTTAATAAAACGAATAAAAGTTGGATTTTGGAAATGCAATCACAAGAGTCGTGAAAATTGAATTCTATGGAATTTCACATATTGGATACATCTGTGTGGACTTTCATAATTGCTTGAAAATTGGGTTTAGAAGTAGATGGACATTAACGCACCTTTTCAAATTTTGTTGGACAGTAATAAAAGAAGCAATACAAATGGCTGCATTTATTAAAAGAAGCTGAAAGAGGAAGTTGTGGAAACATAACAATGTAAAGATTGAAACCCCATTCAACAATTGGAAGAACAGCATTTGAGCTATTGAGGAGCAGGAAGCCCACCACACCAGTGTGCATGGCATGTATGGTTGAGGGAAAGATATTGAGGATAGTTCTAAGGGAGGTCATTGGAGAGAGTAAGAGAGAATTAAGATGGAAAAAGGAAAAAAGAACTTTGACAGGACAAAATCAACTCAAACAAGCACAGTGACTGTAGGAGATCAGGTGAGGATAAAAGCTTTTGTGGGACTTGATAACTCATCAAAATATACCAAACCCAAAAGGTAACAAAACTATTCAGAAATGCAGTAAAGACAGAAGAAAACGGTATGGGATTTCAGCAGAATAGGTAATAGTGCAGACAGCAAGAAAATGGTAGATTTGGAAGCTAGCACAAATGGAAGAGACAATGTGCAAAGGATGATGAGAAGGGCAAGGCAATCACACACACCTGGATTTATAAAGAATTACTTCGCATGATGCTGAGAAGTATAAAACCGATTTTTCATGATGATATAGTTTGAAGTGTTTGTAGTTATGTAGAGCAGGTTAAACATATTTTTTATTTTAGTGTAATGTTATAGCTTTCAGTTCAATGTTCGATATAAAATAGGGCAAATGTGGTATTGTTAAAACTATCCCAGTGGTCATATAGAATGTGGAAGTGTAAGGAGTTTGAAAATGTTGCATTTCAAATGATAGCTAGCTGGAAAAGAGAAAGCAGGAGGTGGCTGAGATGTTACATAAATAGATCCATTACTGGAAGTATACACCTACATGCATGCCATGTGATACTTCTACTGGAACAACATCTATTTTCCAGGTGGGCGGTGTAAAGGACCTTCAATTTGATGCTAACATGAACTGTCAACCATTGGAGTACTTTCACCGTGACCTCGATGTGGCCTTCCTTATAGCAGTGTAGACATAAAGTGGCAGCGTGGCTGTGCAGCCTTCGTTGCCTGGCAATGAGATTCTTGAGGAGGCCATTGTGAAATAAGGTACAGTAATCCTGATGTACTAAAGCTCTTGTTAGCTTCACCTCGTGATCAGTTTTGATAAGATGAAGATGTTTTCTCAGTAAGGAGAGCTGGAGGTTAATGTTCTTTAATACCATATTGACTAGGAAAGCAAATTCAGAGTCCAAGAGTACACCCACATTCCTTACTTTCAAAGAGGTTTGAGGATGGGTTCCAAGGCCTCTGGGTCAATCAGGGTAAGGGATACTTATTTTGTTTAAAAGTAGCACTGCAGACATGTTGAATTTCAAAGGGATGATTTCTCATTGTTGAGGTAATCTCAATGCTACATGACACTGCTTATCGAACGCCTACTACAGACAAGACTTTCAACGTGCTGTATATTATGTGGCCCAGGCGTCTCCAACCATTTCTGTAATAAGAGTTACTTATGCTCAATGAAAATCATCCAGAGCTATTAATGTTAGTGATGTGATAGTGACCACCCCATCCAAGATTGTCAGCAATGATCACATCAGTGCATTAAGCAGGGTAGCCAGCAGTAAAGTCAAACAAAAGTACTATCAATTTGTAATGCTACTACATGGGTAATGCTTAACGGCTACATCTGCAATCCCCATGGCACCAAGGTAATAATGAGTAATAAAGCTCTCCAACTCGAATAACAGCTTTAAATTAATTTTGAAAATCTAACTATTTTTCTTCAAATATTAGCTTGTGAGTTCTGAAAAACACATATTTTCGTGTCAAATACATGTTTTTTAATTTTGGTATACAACTAATAATCCAAACAAGCAAAAGCTTTTATATAGGAGAAGGCTTGGCTGCACACAAGAGAGCTACTTACAGGTAGCAGGAGATCTACTGGTAGATAACAAGGTACTCGTTGGAGTCGATTGATGTAGCCATTTCTGTACTCTCCCAGCGATCGTATAACCCAAGTACAATAGGCTATGCTCCAAATAGATCTGATTGGGTTTAAATACTACAAAGAATCACATCAAAACGACCCCTCCATGATAGGGTGTGCCACATACAGAACATCGAGAGGGTGGACTATATAGAATAACAGAAACAATGAAGATACATTTGCTGTGGCATAGCAAAGGTGCCATGGGCCCAAATACAAGGAAGGAATTTGAGCCCCCTAACTTATAGTAAAAACAACCCACTAATTGGGGGGTAAAGAGGGCCCCCCATAAGTCTGTGGTGCCACTGCACCTGCTGTACTATTGATAGTTCCACCCCCCTGTGGGGGTGCAAGAAATTGAGCTAAATGCAGAGATTTCAAAGTGGTGGAAATAATATAGGAATAGACTTCTGGAATAATCGTGATGAATTTTGTTTCATTGTGTAACATTTCTATGACTTTGACATCGTTAATTGCATATATGTGTAGTTCTCTTACTCATTTTATGAGGATTTGTTTCCCAAATAAACAGTTCACCTTTCAACGATTGATAGAAATTTTAAGTGTCAGAGATAACCATGACACTTAGGAATCTTTCTCTTTTCAGATTAGAGTTTTTGACGGTTTGCAGAATTATTAGGAACTAAAATAGTCTTTATGATCCAGACTTTGAAATCCATTGTTGAGTAACTGTAAATTCCTGATTTCAACTCAGATACATTTAGGTATATCAATTGAAATAACATCAAATAATGAAGAAACATTTGCTGAACAAAAATGAAAACCTACAGAGAGCACGTTCATGTGTGTGTGTGTGTATATAAACTATGTGTTCTCTACTTTTCTTTGGCTGATTGGGCTTTCCTCTCAACAAAAGCTAAGGGAGTGGCCTGAACAGCTGTGCCTAAAACAACTGCTTCAGAGGAAGAGGCTGAAAGAGCACCACCTACCTTTTAGATGAGTATCAGCTTCTGAACCAGCAGCTCTACCTATATTTTAATTGCTTATTAATTAATAATGTGATTGTTTTGGTTGAGAAGTCTCAGGTCATGTCTTATGTTATTAGTAATTGTGATTATGACAAGAAAATGGGAACATTAAGAAAACCACACTAAAACCATGTGGCCCAAGAAAAGTTGAGGAAGCGTAAATGTTGTGACCCATATGCTTTGCATGTGAATAATACCGAATTGCAATTCACTGTGATTGAATTTAACAAACAATTAATGCAAGCTGATTTGAGTTGTAATGTATAGTTGATAATTAGTTTTGCACCATGATTGTTGTTTTTTATGTTTATAATGGATTACTATCAGCACTTGAACACTGTATAGATATGATACTACATTTCCCAGGAATCTTGGGGGAAAGAAATGAAATGAAATGAAATGAAATTTGTACTTGTAAAGCGCACTTATACCCCCAAAGGGGTGTCCTGGCGCTGTACACATACCGCTGTGGAACCCTTCCTGGCTTTTCCCTGTGAAATGTCCACTCCTGGGCACCCCCAGGGTGAAGCCAGGCATCCCAGCGCTGTTGGGGCCGTTGTGGAGATTAAGCAAGCTATTGCCCAGAGTTGCAGAGTGGGACCCATGATTAGAATAGGCACCGAGGCGAGAATTATCAGGTCCGAGGAAATTGAGCCCAAGACCCGCCGAGGCGGGAATTGAACCCTGGTCCCGGGCCAGATCTCTGCATCAGGGTCTGCCGCTCTAACCATTGAGCCACACTTCTCCAAAGGAAAGTGATGTAATCACAAAATTGAATTTAATATGGAGAAGCTCAGTTACAATATTCTGTAAACTAGGCCATGCCTGGCTGAAATGCGTTGGGACTGAGTGCATCCATTACATGTTCACTTGCATAATAAATCTTCCACTGCTCACAAATTCAAGTGCTATGTTTTTGGTGTGTTTTACGCTCCATGCTATACAATACATTAGGCAGTAGACTCATCCGCCTCATCCTCAGCACCCCCTTGTACCAGAAGAGGGCCAGAGCTGATACATCAAGTCAAAAGAGTTTAGAATACCGGTCACGCCAGGGTTTATAGTAAGTACCATGTTTCCATAGGAAATGCGTTTTTGACTTGCCTATAACTTTGGCACGGTTTGACAAAGCTTCACAAACTTTTCCCCAAAAAAACTGTGCCGGTATTTCTAGTTGTGCATGGAAAGCTTCGGGGTGATCCGTGTTAATTTCCATAGAGTCTTTAGACACGCCTGCAGCCCGAACCGCTGGATAGAATTATACCAAATTTGGCAGAAAGGCAACTTTTGGTCCGCATATTACGCTTTCAGTTATTTGGTGTATATTTGTTCAGTAGTTTGTAAGAAATTAAATTAAAACCAAATTTGTATATTTATTATCGTGTAGCCTTCGCGAATAATGACAAGCTTGTGCCGTAAACTGCAGAGCTCTTATTGGCTGCCAGCACTTCAACCAGAAAGTGTTGGCAGCCATCTAGGGACTCGACTTCATCCGAGTCACAAAACAAACGCAAAAAAAAAGAAATGGGGGGCAGGATACAAATACCTTAAATCCCTGGCCTTGGTCCTGGGGTCCCAGAGGGACCCAGCAGGGCAAAAAAGCTATTTTTTCTAAATTCATGGTGAAATTCATGAATATGTGCAAATATTGCGGTGAAAAAAAAATAAGCACGTTTTAATTGTAGCCCCCAGGTGAGCCAGGTTACTGGGGCATGCAGAGCATTGTTAAAAATGGAGGGGGGCACACAGGGCTGCATTCCAATGGCATATTTGTGCCCTTGGGACCACATCTTCCCTGATGCTAATGACAATATTAATGTGGGGACGCGTGGCTCCTATGTCCCGGGGACCACAACCTCCTTGGGGCTATATTAAAAAAATAATATAGCATGCAGAGCATTGTTAAAAATGGAGGGGGGCACACAGGGCTGCATTCCAATGGCATATTTGTGCCCTTGAGACCACATCTTCCCTGATGCTAATGACAATATTAATGTGGGGACGCGTGGCTCCTGTGTCCCGGGGACCACAACCTCCTTGGGGCTATATTAAAAAAATAATATAGCGGGCCGGTCGGACCCACCGGGGACCACCACCTCTTCTTGGCTAAAATACACATTAAAGAGGAGGCCCGCATGGACACCCGGCCCTGGGAAGCTACACCTCCCCTGGGCTTTCTTTTTTTTTTTAGAAGCAGGGTTGACACGAAGCGCCTCTCCCATGCCATTCTCGACCCCGGTGACCACCACCTCCCTGGGCAGCCCCTCAAAAATCAGAGAGGGCACAGCTCTGCCCCCCTCCTGGAGCCAATAAGGGCCTTGGGGACCGCCATCCCCCATGGCCGGCTCCTGCTATGTCCTGGGGTGCCCACCCCTGGGACATAGCTGTTTGCTTTTGCTTGGAGGGAGCATTGACAGCTTCCGCCAAGCAAAAGCTAACACTCTGCTTATAGAAAACGGGAGCTGTCAAACTACTCCCACTTGCTGGAAGCAGAGTTTTCTCCTCTTTCCCTGACTGCAGACATACAGGCAGGAAAGAAATGAAAGTATTGTTCTCAAATGCATGGAGCTGCATTACCAATGTAGGCTCCTGCATGAGGCTGGGAGCCATCTGGGACCGTGGGGGCCTTGAGGTTCCCATCACAGTCACCATCAAACTACACTGGGTGCCCTGGGTGGACTACAGGGCAAGCAGGGAGGTGTGGCGGGGCCCCGGCGGATGGGGTCTCTGGGGAGCCCCCTTCCCCCATTAAATTAAGGCCAGGCACTGGGGGTTGGGGTCCCCGTGGCCAAAATCAGCCCCCTCCCCCATTAAGTCATGGCCGGGCCCTGGGGGATGGGGTGCCCAGGGCCATTCTGGCCCTGATGCTCATTTAATAGAAATTAAACCTCAACAGGAAGCACTTATAAATATAAACATAGCAGGTGCCCCAGCTGATGCTCCTCTTCTGTAAAGGACAAATGATTTTAACTCCTGGATTGGTGAAGGCAAAGCAAGTGTATTTTCTCAGCAATTCCATATTCAAAGATGATCTCAAATGCTTTGTGGAAGGTGAATGCATCGTTGAGCTATTGGAGGCAATCTGCAGTGACCGTGATGAGTGTGTTCTTTCTTGTCCTTACCTGGTGGGAGCAGAGTTTATGGTTCTCCCTTTAAATTGCTTCAAGTATTCAAACGTGCAAGTCACTTGGAAGCTTCGCTGTTTGGCCCCGCCCACCTTAGTAGAATGCAAAGGTCACCCTGCCTTTTCTCAGGATGATGGACAGCTTAACAAGCAGCACACCAGCGATTTTGGTGGGTGTTTTTGATGCCGAGGAATATGAGGACATCTCCATCAAACAAAGAAGCACTTGCTTCATATAGTTAAGAAGAAAGACGCTTGTTTGGTGGAGATTTACCTCCTTGTATTCTTGTCTTCTCTATAGGAGGATTAATGTTATCACATATTTCTGGATAAATATGCACCAGAAAGAATCACATTGCCAAAATGCACACAAGGCAGATGGTGACATTTTCTTATGCTCCATTACTTATCTGTAGTTTAGAATATGTACTGGACATTTACCCAGGTAGGTAGCTATTAGTAATAAACCAGCAGAAAGTTCTCCACTTGAGTAGATATTTTGAGCAACAATGTGGAGTCTTGTTGGAGTAAGTCACAGGTGTGGTCCCTTTGTGGCCCAGTCACTCACACAGCTACTGACACACCTACACAGACACTTAGGTACCCACTCACATACTCAGGCACTCACACACCCACTGACAGACCCTCTCAGACACTGATACACTCCCTCACAGACCCACTCCAACACTCACACACCCACTCACTCACAGACCTGCTCACACATCCACTCACAGACCTACTCAGACACTCTCAACACACTCATAGACACAGACTCTCATGCACCCACTCATAGATGCACTCAGACACTCTCACACCCACTCACAAACCCACTCATGCACTCACTCACTCACAGAACCACTCAGACACTCTCACAGCTAGTCCCAGACCCATTGAGACACTCATGCATCAACTCACAGCCCACTGAGTTACTCACATATCCACTCACACATCCATTTACTCACTCTTACAGCCACTCACACAACCACTCACTTACCCATACAGATGCTCACACACCCACTCAATTACTCATACAGATACTAACACGAACTCAGTCACCTAAACAACCTTGTAGTCTCCCATAGAGCCTCTAGCACACTCACTTGTTCACACATACAGCCACTCACACACCCACTCACTCACCCATATAGCCATGCATACACCCACTCACCCATACACCCCCTTACATACCGATTCACGCACCCATATAGCCACTCATCTACCCTCTCACTTACTCATACAGACACTCATGCACTTGCTCACTCATCCATACAGACACTCATACACCCTTTCATTCACCATTTATAGCCACTCATGCACTGGGTCATTCACCATTTATAGCCACTTACTTACTCCCACTCACTCACCCATACAGTCACTCACACATCCACTCACTTACTCATACAGATGCTGGCACATCCACTCGCTCATCCATAAAAAGCTCACACACCCACTCATCTATATAGTCTCTCACATACCCTCTCACTCATCCATACACCACTTACACACCCACTCACTCAACCATACAGCAACTCACAAACCCACTTATCCATACAGCTACTCACACACCCACTTATTCAATTGATTCAGCCATAAACACAGCCACTCGCACATGGATATATACAGTTACATAGACATTCATATAATCTATGTTTTAAAATAGAAGCACTCACTAGTAGTACACAAAGTAAACTAGTTTAACTTTTGAGGTACCTTGGTATATATGTTTAACACTCAGGAACTTTTAGAAAACACTCACACTCAATGGATGATGTCATCAGTGATGTCATTTGAGATGTCATCAGTGATGTCACTGACGATGTCATGCCCTAATGGGTAGAGCGGTTGACTTTGAAGCTGGGGAACTGGGACTGAGTCTCGGCAGGGACACTCAACTGCTTGTGATACTGGGCAAATCACTTAATCACCCCGTGCCTAACAAAATGAATGTGTCCGTCTGTAATGCAACTGGTGCTCATGTAAAGTGCTCTGATACCTTCGGGTCGATGTCGCTCTATATAAAACCCCTTCCAAAAAAATGAGTGATGTAACATGTGAGGTCATAAGCAGTGCATTGCAGGGGCGAAAGTCATAGTTAGCTGAGGTAACTATAACTGCTGAATTTCTACGGTTTTGTATGAGCGAAATCTGAGCTTAACTTTAACATCCCCGTAACCTGTGTTTTTTTCAGTGAAATATATATACAGATATATAAATATAAGCACTAAGCGTTTGAAGATAGGGAGACCGGAGGGCCTGACTTCAAAATATGCCCAGCATGTCTTCGCTTAAAAGGACTGTCTCATCTAACAAATATAGGGGAGGAAGTGTCTTTGGGATTCATAACACCGATGCGGTCCGAGTTTAGAAGTGGAAGAAGGGCCCGGAAGTCAACAGCATTATTGGACATTATAAATTGCTGAACTGCAGGAAACAAACATATGGGAGCATTAACCGCTTGACCGCGGCGCGAATTCCGCCGCGGTGTGGGTTAAATAATGAGTGGGCGTGTGTGGGATGGCCCCCGGCCGTCCTCCGCACACAGCCACTGTGACCCGTCCGACGCATCGAACGGGTTAAAAGAAGAAACAGTTGTTTAGATAAGCACTTAGCCTAACAATCATAACGTAGAGGAATATTGTCCTACTCCCATATGTACTAGTATTTTTAACTACATTTCCCAGAATGCCTTGTACCAGATTTAAGGCACGGCGAGTCAAACAGCAAACAATTGTTACCACCTGAAGAAGATGGAAGTTGAAACGCGTTGTGGTACCATCATATAGCTGGTGATGAAATAAAGGACTGTCATAAAGATACTTCTGGGAGTGCGGCGTATTCCTCATTGTGTATCTATGTTTCTAGGGGTGTGTGGTTGTCACCCCCAAACGCCGCACCAGCAGCTAGAGTGCGCCGCTTATGGAACACGTTTGTTTTACCTCATGTTTGTGGAAGTGGCAGCGCCCGGTGTATGCGAATACTTACGAAGCAGGTGGAGAGATACCAATCTCCTGCGGAGCGCACTAAGCGTTTGAAGATAGGGAGACCGGAGGGCCTGGCTTCAAAATCTGCCCATCGTGTCTTCGGTTAAAAGAACCGCTTCATCTAACAAATATAGGTGAGGAAGTGTCTTTGGGATTCATAACACTGATGCGGCTCGAGTTTAGAAGTGGAGGAAGGGCCCGGAAGTCAACAGCATTATTGGACATTATGAATTGCCGAACTGCAGGAAACAAACATATGGGAGCATTAAAAGAAGAAACAGTTGTTTAGATAAGCACTTAACCTCACAATCATAATGTAGAGGAATATTGTCCTACTCCCATATGTACTAGTATTTTAAACTACATTTCCCAGAATGCCTTGTACCAGATTTAAGGCACGGCGAGTCAAACAGCAAACAGTTGTTACCACCTGAAGAAGACGGAAGTTGAAATGCGTTGTGGTACCATCATATAGCTTGTGATGAAATAAAGGACTGTCGTAAAGATACTACTGGGAGTGCGGCGTATTCCTGATTGTGTATCTATGTTTCTAGAGGTGTGTGGTTGTCACCCCCAAACACCGCACCAGCAGCTAGAGTGCGCCGCTTATGGACTACGTTTGCTTTACTTCATGTTTGTGGAAGTGGCAGCGCCCGGTGTATGCGAATACTTACGAAGCAGGCGGGGAGATACCAATCTCCTGCGGAGCGCACTAAGCGTTTGAAGATAGGGAGACTGGAGAGCCTGACTTCAAAATCTGCCCAGCGTGTCTTCGATTAAAAGGACCGCCTCATCTAACAAATATAGGTGAGGAAGTGTCTTTGGGATTCATAACACCGATGCAGCCAGAGTTTAGAAGTGGAGGAAGGTCGCGGAAGTCAACAGCATTATTGGACATTATAAATTGCCGAACTGCAGGAAACAAACATATGGGAGCATTAAAAGAAGAAAGAGTTGTCATCGTCGGGAGCTTGTTTTCCGCATTGCCGTGCATGGGGTCAGAGCCTCGGGCAGTAACTTACGACCAGCTTAAAGGAGAGGACGAACAGCGACGAATGCAAAAGGCAGCTTTGTGCGTTACCGGCGCTGCCACTGATGTGAACGAGCCTGATCCGGTGGAAGAACATCTCCGATCGCTAATGGAGGAAGAGAAGAAAAGTTACAAAACCCTCTTCAGTCGGCTGAAGGGGCTGAAGACCGAGATTGAACACTTGCAGCTGCTGCTGGAAAAGTCCAAAGTGAGGCTCCAGAAAGACTTCGAGGTCTGGTGGTCCCAGGAGGCAACAAGTATGCAGGTCCAGCAAACCCCAGCGATGTTGACAAACTCACCCAGTGTTTGGATGAACCCATCTCACACGCCCTTGGAGTCCCAGCAGCAGCTTGTACATACTGGAGCCCCGGAGGCCAGTCGTGATTTTCCCGCCAGAGGTTCCGCCCAGAGAACCAGCGCGAGCAGTGTGAGCAGCTCAGCGTCACACATCAGGACCCCCAGGAGTGTGGGCTCCGGGATACCCCTGACGGGGGACACTCAGACTGATGCCGACATCATGGCCTTTGTGAAGGCGAGGCAGAGCCTGATGCAGCGGAAAGACCCAAACCACCATGGCCGCTGGTTCGGCGGGGATACCTCGCTGCGGAGGGAATGTGAGCTAGCGGCTCCCCCCCGCCGACCGCCACCTACTTTCAGGACTCTACTCTTTTTGCTTTGTTATTCTGCGGTCCCATCCCGGATCTTCCCGCGACGCCTGCCGGATCAGCCGACCGCCACCTACCTTCAGGACTCGACTTTTTGCTTTGTGTACTGCGGACCCCTCCCGGAGCATCTTGCGACGCCTTCCCGATCCACCGTTGAGACGTGCTAACAGCGGTTTGATTACTGCCTCCTGTCCTCCGGCGCTGACACACTCTCGTTGAGCGCAGGATGGCGGAGTCCCGAGAGGGTCCGACTGCGGTGCTTGCAGCCTACTGAGCTCCGGATTCCATCCTGAGCAGCTGCTCCCCTAAAGTATGGCCTCTCAACGACTCTCAGGCCAATTTCTATGCAAGGAGGTACCCATTCATTTCTTACCTTTAATAGCCCTACATGATCTGAGGGGCGATCGATCCCTCAACCCTGCCTGACCCTAAAATGGCGGCCGCGCTAGCAGCGCTTGCACATTACCAGTTCTTTTTTTTCAATTGTGCACACGTCTAGGTGAGTTAACGCTGTGCATCACTCGTGCCAGATCCATAACTCTTCACTTGCCTGCTGCCCATTTGTTGTCTGGGTATTATAACGATCGCAACTGACCTCAACATTATTGACTCTGTTCTCCCTGCATATAAGATGGCGCCCGCCCAGTGGTAGCCTGACATTCCACATCATTTGTGATTGTACACTCCGCAGCCATGCACATCAGACCTGATAATGCATAAGCCTGCCAAACATCTCCCCATCGTGTTGATGGATCGCTCCAGAGTACAGGAACTACTGAGGGAGGCATGGAATGAGATGCTGCACGGTACCCCCACATTACCGAGATTACCTAACGCGATGACTGAATTTGACACTGGACTTAATGACCATGCTCCCCCTTCTGGGCTTTGGGGCCTGCTTACTCTAGCTTCTTGGGCACCCACGAGGTACTTCTCTTACACTGCCGATCTGACAGAACTGATCCGCTTTCCAGCCCCCTGTCTCCACACCCCTCCCCCATTGCTCTATTGAGGACTTGTTCTTCTGTGTTTGACTATGCAACTGTAATCTAATGTAACCATGAAAAATTGTTTTTCTTGTTATCCCTGACCGCTGAGACCTGAGCAACATGGCTGATGCCCGGTGGAGCTGCTAGACAGCTGTAGAGGAGATCGGCCCTGTTTCACCCACTCTGCCGTCACCTACCCAGCCGGACATTGGGCACAGTTCTCCCCGTCTCCCCGCCGTGTCTCCTTCCTCCCCCTCCCTGTGACGAATTATTGTAACATTATTTCTTTGCCTATGTTTTACTATGCTCTGGTTAACGGATGTAATTTGTAACTTGTAATGCAACGATCCTCATGTGAAGCGCTCTGATACCTACGGGTCTAGCCAGCGCTATATAAAACTCTTCAAATAAAAAGATAAGCACTTAGCCTAACAATCATAATGTAGAGGAATATTGTCCTACTCCCATATGTACTAGTATTTTAAACTACATTTCCCAGAATGCCTTGTACCAGATTTAAGGCATGGAGAGACAAACAGCAAACAATTGTTACCACCTGAAGAAGACGGAAGTTGAAACGCGTTGTGGTACCATCATATAGCTGGCGATGAAATAAAGGACTGTCATAAAGATACTTCTGGGAGTGCAGCGTAATCCTCATTGTGTATGTACGTTTCTAGGGGTGTGTGGTCGTCACCCCGAAACGCCCCACCAGCAGCTAGAGCGCGCCGCTTATGGACCATGTTTGTTTTACCATATATATATATATATATATTCACTGAAAAAACCATAGGTTTCAGGCACGTTATAGTTAGAAATTAGCATTTAAAAAACCTTAGAAATTCACTGAAAAAACCATAGGTTTTAGGGAAAGTTATAGTTAGTTGGACATTTCACTCGTACAAAACCAGAGAAATTCCCCGTTATAGTTAGTTCAGCTAACTATAACTCGCGCCCCGCAATGCACTGTTGATGACGTCACATATGACATCACTCATGACATGGTCAGTGACATCACTGATGACATCACTGATGACATCACTGATGACATCATCTAGTGACTGTGTGTTTCTGTAAAGTTTAAATATGTTTAATATATATAGGGAAAGGCGTATTGAAGAATGAGTGGGTGTATAAGTGTCTGAATGGATGATTTAGTAGGTGTGTGACTGACTCTATAAGTGAGTGATTAAATGTATCTTACTGAATGCAAGGGTTAGTGACTAAACTGTGTGAATGTCTGTATCCGTCTGTCTGTTGGTGTGTAAGCGGCTGCATGGGTTTGTGAATAGCTACATGAGTGTCTATATGGGTTATTGATTGGTTGTCTGAGTATCTGTATGGATGCCTGAGTGTTTGTATGGGTGGGGTGTGTGTGACTCTGTGCATAGATGTGTGAGTGGGTGATTCACTGGGTGCATGGTTTCAAGAGTGCATCTGTGATGGACTGTATGGGTGTGTGAGTGTGTGTATGGGTGTGTTAGTGAGTGAATGTATATCTCAGTGGTACATGTGTGAGTAACTACAGATGTGAAAGGCAGTATATATGTGTGTTGGAATATATAAATAGCTATAAGTGAGAGTGTGTGATTATGAGAGTGACTGTATGGATGAGTGTGTGCTTGTATCAGTGATTGTATAAGAGCATAAGAATGTCTTAGTATTTGTATGAGTAAGTGAGCTGGTGTGTGTATAACTGTATAGGTGAGTAAATGGGAGTGTGATTAATTATTTGCATGACTGACTAGGTGTGTGAGTACCTCTATGGATGAGTGGTGGTGTGTGAGTGTCTATATAGGCGTATGAGTGCATATGATAGTCCTGTACTGAGTGATTGTAAGTATGAGTGACTGTACGGGTGAGTGAGTGGATATGTGTTTAGACATAAGAATCAGTGAGTGGGTATGTAGTTATTGCTGCTGGAGTGTCTATGGTTTTGAGAATGGCAGTCTGTTATTTAGAGTTGGTGTATCAAATGTTACATTAGGGTGTGAGAAGATGCATCAAATTATCACATGGATGATGTCATCAGTGATGTCATCAGTGATGTCATTTGAGATGGCATCAGTGATGTCATCAGTGATGTCACTGACCATGTCATGAGTGATGTCATATGTGACGTCATCAGCAGTGCATTGCGGGGCGCGAGTTATAGTTAGCTGAACTAACTATAACGGGGGAATTTCTCTGGTTTTGTACGAGTGAAATGTCCAACTAACTATAACTTTCCCTAAAACCTATGGTTTTTTCAGTGAATTTCTAAGGTTTTTAAATGCTAATTTCTAACTATAACGTGCCTGAAACCTATGGTTTTTTCAGTGAATTTCTAAGGTTTTTTAAATGCTAATTTCTAACTATAACATGCCTGAAACCTATGGTTTTTTAAGTGAATTTCAAAGGTTTTTTAAATGCTAGTTTCTAACTATGCCTACAGAGGTAGGACATGTGAAGAAAGAAGAAGAAAGGCGCAGAAAGAAGGAAGACAAATGCAGAAATATGCAACAGAAGTCCAGAAAGACGAAGAAAAGTGCAAGAAGAAGGAAGAGATGTGCAGAAAGAACCAACAGAGGAGTAGAAAGTACTCCTGTGCCCCCAACTTTTTGCTGTGGGTACTGGTGGTAACTGACTCTGACTCTGGTGGTAAAAGACACTTAGAATACAATGAAAACACCTACATACACTAGGGAACACTATGAGTTGGGGTACCCCTGTGATTAGCATGACCTCCTCTGTATTTGCCATGAGTTAGTGCCTGGGTCATTGGATGAGTACATGGGTACTGACTGGATGATTAGAGTACTGCAAGGAGAGTGGATGGTGAATTTATAAGTGCTTGTGTTTTGGCGGAGTGATTGGATAAGTACATGGTGCTCGCTGGTTGATTGGAGGAGTGCATGGGTAGTGACAGGGCGATGGCTGGACTGCATCAGTAGTGCTCAGGGTAAGTTGGAGTATTAATTCCCCTTGAATCCTGAGGGTCCCTATTTGATAAAAGCCCTGGTGGTGGCGGTCCCCGGGGCTTGGGGGGGCCTTGGAGGACCCCCAAACATTAAAAAAACAAGCCCGGGAGGTGGCGGTCCCCGGTGCTGCGGGGGCCCCCGCAGGCCCTGCATATATTTGTTGGCAATGCCCCCGGGACCTGGCCCACCCGGGGGTCTCAATTAAATGAAGCGCGGTATCCCGCGCTTCATTTTTTTTTACATTTCGGCGGGATTCGCGACCCCAGTGCGAATTTCGCCAATTTTTTAAAAAAAATGCTTTTTTGGGCCCTGAGCAGGCCTAGGGGGTCAGGGTGTTTCTACCCTGCCCCCTTTTCTTCTTTTTCACCTTTGTTTCCCTATTTTCTTGTGACTCGGTTCTACCGAGTCACAAGATGGCTGACAACACTTCCTGGTTTGGAGTGTTGGCAGCCAATTAAAATGAAGCTCGTGGTCGGGAGGGTTCGCGGATCCACCGCGCCTCTAGATATCGATATTTGTTTTTTTACAATTTCTCAGCAACTACCGAACGGATTTACACCATTTTTAAAAAGGTCGCTTTCTGAGCCAAGCAGTTCTCAAATAGCGACAAAGCACTTTTGAATTATTTGTTATCTCTATTTTTTTATCCAGTTGACCACTTGATTAAATGTTACGCTTAGGGGAGAAAATGTGGTGTTACCAAGTTGGAGTTTCTGCTTCAGCTCGTCATTCTGTGATTCTGGTCAAATCACTTAATCTTCCCATGCCTACAACCAAAATGAGTTTGTCCTTGTATGATGTAACCAATGCTCATGTAAAGCACTCCAATATCTGACCAGCCTGCACTATATAAAACTGCAAAAAAACAAAGGATAAAAAGTGTTTTGGTGTATTGAAGAATGAGTGGGTGTATAAGTGTCTGGATGGAGGATTTAGTAGGTGAGTTACTGACTGTATAAGTGAGTGATTAAATGTGTCTTACTGAATGCATGGGTTAGTGACTAAACTGTGTGAATGTCTGTATCAGTCTGTCTGTTGTTGTGTAAGCTGCTGCATGGGTTGGTGAGTAGCTACATGAGTGTCTATATGGGTTATTGATTGGTTGCCTGAGTATTTGTATGGGTGTCTGAGTGTGTGTGTGGGTGGGTGGGAGGTGTGTGACTCTGTGCATAGTTGTGTGAGTGGTCGATTCACTGGATGTATGGGTTCAAGAGTGCATGTGGAAACAGCTGTATGGGTGGGTGAGTGTGTGTATGGGTGTGTTGGTGTGTGAATAGATGTCTCAGTGGTACATGTCCAAGTAACTACATATGTAAAAGGCAGTGTATGTGAGAGTTGGAGTATATAAATGACTATACGTGAGAGTCAATGATTGTGAGAGTGGCTGTATGGATGAGTGTATTCTTGTATGAGTGATTGTATAAGAGAGTAAGTATGCGTTAGTATCTGTATGAATAAGTGAGGTGGTGTGTGTATAACTGTATAGGTGAGTAAATAGGAGTGTGATTGATTCTTTGCATGACTGACTAGGTGTGTGAGTAACTCCATGGATGAGTGGCAAGGACAATTGAGCGATTTGCATTGGAATACAGGTTTATCAAGACCTGTTCGAATACACGCTAAATGCCGGTGGGGAGGTCTACTGATTTCTCCCGTTACAGGTAAATTCGGCTATACAACGGAAGCTAACAGATCTTACTGTAGAAAGGATTTTCTATCAAATTCTGGGAATCCCTTACCATTGAATTTAGCCTTGAGAAAGTCCGTTTGGACGAAACACGTGTCGGCTGCTTTTTGTTGAGAAACCGTGTTTTTGAAAATGGAATAAAGAATTTACAAGAAATACAGGAGAGCTTATTTATGGACTTCCTTTGAAATACTTTGGGCTAACACAAATTATTTGAATAACATTTGGACTTCTGGGTGTGCCTCAGCATTGTGTGTGTTATGATGAGTGGCGGTGTGTGAGTGTCTGTATAGGTGTATGAGTGCATATGATAGTGTTGTATTGATGAGTGACTGCATGTATGAGTGATTGTATGGGTGAATGAGGGGATGTGTGTGTAGAGCTAGGAATCAGTGAGTGCGTATGTAGTAACTGGTATTGGTGTGTCGATGGTTTCGAAAATGGTAGTCTGTATTTTACAGTGGGTATGTCAAAGGTTATAATAGAGTATGAGGAGGTGCATCAGATTTTCACGTGGATGATGTCATCTGTGATGTCATCAGTGATGTCATTTGAGATGTCATCAGTGATGCCACTGACCATGCCATGAATGATGTAATATGTGACGTCATCAGCAGTGCATTGCGGGGGTGCGAGTTATAGTTAGGAATTTCTATGGTTTTGTACAAGTGAAATGTCCAACTAACTATAACGTCCCTGAAACCTATGGTTTTTTCAGTGAATTTCTAAGGCTTTTTAAATGCTAATTTCTAACTATAACGTGCCTGAAACCTATGGCTTTTTCAGTGAATTTCAATGGTTTTGTAAATGCTAATTTCTAACTATAACGTCCCTGAAACCTATGTTTTTTTCAGTGAATTTCAATGGTTTTTTAAACGAAAATTTCTAATTATAATGTGCCTCAATCCTATGTTTTTTTTAGTTAATTTCTAAGGTTTTATAAATGCTAATTTTTAACTATAGCACCCCTATTAAGTCCCCTTGAATCCTGAAGGTCCCTTGTGGCTAAGTAGCCCAACAGGTACCTCTAGTAAGTGCCACAGAGCTGCGTTGCAGAGAGGTGTTCCTAGGCCATGCCCCTTTTTACACCACGCTGCAAACGCGGCTTCTGGTGCACTGCTGCTCGGACGATGAAGTCCACTTGTGTCCTGAGGTCCTGTGTCCTCCGCACACGATTGTGGCGGCCCGGAGATACTCGTGTACCCGACTCTATCAGATACCTTCCGCCTCATTCACGGAAACAACACGTGTTACCGTTACAGTGGATCGGGGACCCGACCCTGCACCTTGTTCTTCGATTTCCTCATTGAGATCCCAGTGGACTGCCCGCACCGGCTCCTTCTTCATGCACAGACGCTCATCTACGCTGCCGCCCACATATTAGGACCTGATTCTAGACGTCCTGATTTTTCCTTGAATTTTCCAGTCCACCTTTTTCATGATCTACAGCACCCTCAAATTGGCAACCCGGTCCTGAAGATGATCCTGAATCACTAAGATCGAAAAGCCGTCGACCAGTTTACCAGTGCAATTTATGGCGCACACCCAACTTTGGTTCACAGAATTGTTTTAAAACCTTATCAATGATCTAAAATATTCCTTGTGTTGAACCAATTATTTTGTACATATCCTATACCACTTTATCTCTTTGTGCCCACCGCTGTGTTTTCTCACTTGTCACTTGCGCCGTCACCTTTGTCACGAGCACAACGTACACCAAGTTTCTTAGGGTTGCCTCTGCATTTATGCCTACAGTGCTGATATAACTGTTGTGTATAATTTGTGTTTTTAATATATGATGCCATGAGCACATTCAAACAAACTTGGAGTCTCCTCTTTCTTTTATGTAATGTCTTGTACATACATGTATATTAGGTTTCATTAAATCCGGTTGAGATATTGTTGTTAGCTTTCTCGCTTTATGAACCAAGCACTACCTTTTTGCCAAATTTGGGGTAATTCCGTTCAGCAGTTTGGGCTGTAGCCTTGCCTAAAGTTTCCTATGGGAAATTGATTTTTTGACTCTTATTTTTTGAATTTCTCAGCAACTACTGAACGGATTTACACCATTTAAAGAAAAGGTCGCTTTCTGAACCAAGAGCTACCTTTCTCCCAAATTTGGTGTAATTCCGTTCAGCAGTTCGGCTGTAGCCTGTCTCAAAATTTCCTATGGAAATTAACACACGAAAAACGCGTTTTGGGATCCCCCTTTTTTCTCAGCCCCTGCTTGATGAATCACCCTCAAACTTTCAGGATAGGAGCTGACCTGGATAGACTTTTGTTTTGGAGAATTTCGCGAAGATTTGTCAAACGACGCCAAAGTTATTAGCAAATCAAAAACACTTTTCCTATGGAAACTAGGTTCTAACTATAACTACCTACTGGTAATATATATATATATTCACTTAAAAATCATAGGTTTCAGGCACGTTATAGTTAGAAATTAGCATTAAAAAACCTTTGAAATTCACTGAAAAAACCATAGGTTTCAGACACGTTATAGTTAGAAATTAGCATTTAAAAAACCTTTGAAATTCACTGAAAAAACCATAGGTTTTAGGGACAGTTATAGTTAGTTGGACATTTCACTCGTACAAAACCATAGAAATTCCCCCGTAATAGTTAGTTCAGCTAACTATAACTACGCCTTCGCAATGCACTGCTGATGACGTCACATATTACATCACTCATGACATGGTCAGTGACATCACTGATGACATCACTGATGACATCTCAAATGACATCACTGATGACATCATCCATGTGATAATTTCATGCATCTTCTCACACCCTAATATAACTTTTGATACACCCACTCTAAATTACAGACTGCCATTCTCAAAACCATAGACACTCCAACACCAAAAACTACATACCCACTCACTGATTCTTAGGTCTACACACACATCCACTCACTCACCCGTACAGTCACTCATACTTAGTCACTCAGTACAGGACTATCATATGCACTCATACACCTATATAAACACTCACACACGCCACTCATCCATAGAGGTACACACACACCTAGTCAGTCATGCAAAAACTTAATCACACACCCATTTACTCACCTATACAGTTATACACACACCAGCTCACTTACTCATACAAATACTAGCACATTCTTACACTCTTATACAATCACTGATACAAGTACACACTCATCCATACAGCCACTCTCACAATCACACACTCTCACTTATAGCCATTTATATTATCCAACACACATATATACTGCCTTTCACATATGTAGTTACTCACACATGTACCACTGAGATATACATTCAATCACTAACACACCCATACACACACTCACCCACCCATACAGTCCATCACAGATGCACAATTGAAACCATGCACCCAGTGAATCACCAACTCACACATCTATGCACAGAGTCACACACACCCCACCCACACAAACACTCAGGCACCCATACAGATACTCAGACAATCAATCAATAACCCAGGTAGACACTCATGTAGCTATTCAGAAAGCCATGCAGCCGCTTACAAACCAACAGACAGACGGATACAGACATTCACACAGTTTAGTCACTAACCCATGCATTCAGTAAGATACATTTAATCACTCACTTGTAGAGTCAGTCACTCACGTACTAAATCATCCATTCAGACACTTATACACCCACTCATTCTTCAATACGCCTTTCCCAATATATATTAAACATATTTAAACTTTACAGAAACACACTGTCACTGGATGATGTCATCAGTGATGTCATTTGAGATGTCATCAGTGATGTCATCAGTGATGTCATTTGAGATGTCATCAGTGATGTCATCAGTGATGTCACTGACCATGTCATGAGTGATGTAATATGTGACGTCATCAGCAGTGCATTGCGGGGCGCGAGTTATAGTTAGCTGAACTAACTATAACGGGGGAATTTCTATGGTTTTGTACGAGTGAAATGTCCAACTAACTATAACTGTCCCTAAAACCTATGGTTTTTTCAGTGAATTTCAAAGGTTTTTTAAATGCTAATTTCTAACTATAACGTGTCTGAAACCTATGGTTTTTTCAGTGAATATATATATATATATATATTCACTGAAAAAACCATAGGTTTTAGGACAGTTATAGTTAGTTGGACATTTCACTCGTACAAAACCATAGAAATTCCCCCGTTATAGTTAGTTCAGCTAACTATAACTCACGCCCCGCAATGCACTGCTGATGACGTCACATATTACATCACTCATGACATGGTCAGTGACATCACTGATGACATCACTGATGACATCTCAAATGACATCACTGATGACATCATCCAGTGACTGTGTGTTTCTGTAAAGTTTAAATATGTTTAATATATATTGAGAAAGGCGTATTGAAGAATGAGTGGGTGTATAAGTGTCTGAATGGATGATTTAGTACGTGAGTGACTGACTCTACAAGTGAGTGATTAAATGTATCTTACTGAATGCATGGGTTAGTGACTAAACTGTGTGAATGTCTGTATCCGTCTGTCTGTTGGTTTGTAAGCGGCTGCATGGCTTTCTGAATAGCTACATGAGTGTCTACATGGGTTATTGATTGATTGTCTGAGTATCTGTATGGGTGCCTGAGTGTTTGTGTGGGTGGGGTGTGTGTGACTCTGTGCATAGATGTGTGAGTTGGTGATTCACTGGGTGCATGGTTTCAAGAGTGCATCTGTGATGGACTGTATGGGTGGGTGAGTGTGTGTATGGGTGTGTTAGTGATTGAATGTATATCTCAGTGGTACATGTGTGAGTAACTACATATGTGAAAGGCAGTATATATGTGTGTTGGAGTATATAAATGGCTATAAGTGAGAGTGTGTGATTGTGAGAGTGGCTGTATGGATGAGTGTGTACTTGTATCAGTGATTGTATAAGAGCGTAAGAATGTGCTAGTATTTGTATGAGTAAGTGAGCTGGTGTGTGTATAACTGTATAGGTGAGTAAATGGGTGTGTGATTAAGTTTTTGCATGACTGACTAGGTGTGTGAGTACCTCTATGGATGAGTGGCGGTGTGTGAGTGTTTATATAGGTGTATGAGTGCACATGATAGTCCTTTACTGAGTGACTAAGTATGAGTGACTGTACGGGTGAGTGAGTGGATGTGTGTGTAGACCTAAGAATCAGTGAGTGGGTATGTAGTTTTTGGTGTTGGAGTGTCTATGGTTTTGAGAATGGCAGTCTGTAATTTAGAGTGGGTGTATCAAAAGTTATATTAGGGTGTGAGAAGATGCATGAAATTATCACATGGATGATGTCATCAGTGATGTCATTTGAGATGTCATCAGTGATGTCATCAGTGATGTCACTGACCATGTCATGAGTGATGTAATATGTGACGTCATCAGCAGTGCATTATGGAGGCGCGAGTTATAGTTAGCTGAACTAACTATAACGGGGGAATTTCTATGGTTTTGTACGAGTGAAATGTCCAACTAACTATAACTGTCCCTAAAACCTATGGTTTTTTCAGTGAATTTCAAAGGTTTTTTAAATGCTAATTTCAAACTATAACATGTCTGAAACCTATGGTTTTTTCAGTGAATTTCAAAGGTTTTTAAATGCTAATTTCTAACTATAACGTGCCTGAAACCTATGATTTTTTAAGTGAATTTCAAAGGTTTTTTTAAATGCTAGTTTCTAACTATGCCTACAGAGGTAGGACATGTGAAGAAAGAAGAAAAAACGCACAGAAAGAAGCAAAAGATGTGCAGAAAGAACCAACAGAGGAAAAGAAAGAGGCCTTGTTGCAAAATCATCCTGTGCCCACAACTTTTTCAGACGGGTACTGGTGGTAACTGACTCTGACTAACCAGAGCCAGTGCTATGCTAAAAGACACTTAGAATACAGTGAAAACACCTACATACACTAGGGAACACTATGCGTTGGGGTACCCCTGTGATTAGCATGACCTCCTCTGCAAGTCCCTAGTACATAATAGGGCAGGGGGATTAAAACTACCTCTTAAAACGCGCTACAGGGCGCGTTTGCACAGTGGTGAAGGGAGGGGGGCCTGAGGTGACATGTGTGGAAACGCACCCCGTGGCGCGTTTTAAGTTGCGGGATTAAGTCCCCTTGAATTCTGAGGGTCCCTGGGGCCCAACTAGCCCCCCAGGTACCTACAGTTAGGACCACAGAGCTGAGTTGCAGAGAGGCGTTCCGAGGCCACGCACCTTTTTTCACCTCTCTGCAACGCAACTCTGTTGTGCTTACTGAAGGTACCTGGTGGGCTAGTTGGCCCCCAGGGTCCCTCAGGATTCAAAGGGAATTAATTCCCCAACTTAAAACGCACCACAGGGCGTGTTTGCGCACATGTCACCTGAGGCCCCGCCCCTCCCTTCACCACTGTGCAAACGCGCCCCGTGGTGCGTTTTAAGTTGGGGGATTAGGTCACTTTGAATCCTGAGGGTCCCTGGGGCCCAACTAGCCCACTAGGTACTTCCAGTAAGCACCACAGGCCTGCGTTGCAACGCCTGTAACAAATTGTGCAGTTGTGTTTAGGTAGTGAAGAGGGTCGTGCTGGGGGTAGTGTTTTAGGGTTTAGGGTAGTGCAGTGGTGTTTGTGTAGTGTAGGGGGTCATGCTGGGGGTAGATTTAGGGTTTAGGGTAGTGCAGTGGTGTTTGGGTAGTGTAGGGAGTCGTGCTGGGGGAGTGTTTTAGGGTTTAGGGTAGTGCAGTGGTGTTTGGGTAGTGTAGGGGGTCGTGTTGGGGGTAGTGTTTTAGGGTTTAGGGTAGTGCAGTGGTGTTTGGGCAGTGTAGGGGGTCGTGCTGGGGGTAGTGATTTAGGGTAGTGCAGTGGTGTTTGGGTAGTGTAGGGGGTACTGCTGGGGGTAGTGTTTTAGGGTTTAGGTTAGTGCAGTGGTGTTTGGGTAGTGTAGGGGTACTGCTGGGGGTAGTGTTTTAGGGTTTAGGGTAGTGCAGTGGTGTTTGTGTAGTGTAGGGGTCGTAGTGTTTTAGGGTTTAGGGTAGTGCAGTGGTGTTTGTGTAGTGTAGGAGGTCGTGTGTGTTTTAGGGTTTAGGGTAGTGCAGTGGTCTTTGGGTAGTGTAGGGAGTCATGCGGGGTAGTGTTTTAGGGTTTAGGGTGCAGATGTAGGGGGTCATGCGGGGGGTAGTGTTTTAGGGATTAGGGTAGTGCATTGGTGTTTGGGTAGTGTAGGGGGTCATGCTGGGGGTAGTGTTTTAGGGTTTAGGGCAGTGCAGTGGTGTTCGGGTAGTGTAGGGGGTCATGCTGGGGGAGTGTTTTAGGGTTTAGGGCAGTGCAGTGGTGTTCGGGTAGTGTAGGGGGTCATGCTGGGGGGGTGTTTTAGGATTTAGGGCAGTGCAGTGGTGTTCGGGCAGTGTAGGGGGTCGTGCAGGGGGTGGTGTTTCAGGGTTTAGGGCAGTGGTGGTTTCGGGCAGTGTAGGGGGTCCTCCTGGGGGTGGTGTTTCAGGGTTTAGGGCAGTGCAGTGGTGTTCGGGCAGCAAAGGGGGTCGTGCTGGGGATGGTGTTTCAGGGTTTAGGGCAGTGCAGTGGTGTTCGGGCAGTGTAGGGGTCGGTGCAGGGGTGGTGTTTCAGGGTTTAGGGCAGAGCAGTGGTTTTCGGGCAGTGTAGGGGGTGCTGCAGGGGGTGGTGTTTCAGGGTTTAGGGCAGTGCAGTGGTGTTCGGGCAGTGTAGGGGGTCATGCAGGGGGTGGTGTTTCAGGGTTTAGGGCAGTGCAGTGGTGTTCGGGCAGTGTAGGGGGTCGTGCTGGGGCTGGTGTTTCAGGGTTTAGGGCAGTGCAGTGGTGTTCGGGCAGTGTAGGGGGTCGTGCTGGGGCTGGTGTTTCAGGGTTTAGGGCAGTGCAGTGGTGTTCGGGCAGTGTAGGGGGTCGTGCTGTGGCTGGTGTTTCAGGGTTTAGGGCAGTGCAGTGGTGTTTGGGCAGTGTAGGTGGTCGTGCTGGGGCTGGTGTTTCAGGGTTTAGGGCAGTGCAGTGGTGTTCGAGCAGTGTAGGGGGTCATGCTGGGGCTGGTGTTTCAGGGTTTAGGGCAGCGCAGTGGTGTTCGGGCAGTGTAGGGGGTCTTGCTGGGGCTGGTGTTTCAGAGTCTAGGGCAGTGCAGTGGTGTTCGGGCAGTGTAGGGGGTCTTGCTGGGGCTGGTGTTTCAGGGTTTAGGGCAGTGCAGTGGTGTCCGGGCAGTGTAGGGGGTCATGCTGGGGGTGGTGTTTCAGGGTTTAGGGCAGTGCAGTGGTGTTTGGGCAGTGTAGGGGGTCATGCTGGGGCTAGTGTTTCAGGATTTAGGTCAGAGCAATGGTGTTCAGGCAGTGTAGGGGGTTTTGCTGGAGGTGGTGTTTCAGGGTTTAGGGCAGTGCAGTGGTGTTCGTGCAGTGTAGGGGGTGGTGTTTCAGGGTTTAGGGTAGTGGTGTTCGGGCAGTGTAGGGGATCTTGCTGGGGTTGATGTTTCAGGGTTTAGGGCAGTGCAGTGGTGTTCGGGCAGTGTAGGGGGTCGTGCTGGGGGTGGTGTTTCAGGGTTTAGGGCAGTGCAGTGGTGTTCCGGCAGTGTAGGAGGTCGTGCAGGGGGTGGTGTTTCAGGGTTTAGGGCAGTGCAGTGGTGTTCGGGCAGTGTAGGGGGTCGTGCTGGGGGTGGTGTTTCAGGGTTTAGGGCAGTGCAGTGGTGTTCGGGCAGTGTAGGGTGTCGTGCTGAGGGGTGGTGTTTCAGGGTTTAGGGCAGTGCAGTGGTGTTCGGGCAGTGTAGGGGTGTAGGAGAGTAGGATCTGCTTCACATGGGTACCCCCACTTTTTGCTGATGCTTCACTGTTTTTCGACATTAGTCTGGCTGGGGCCCTGCTAATCAGAACCCCAGCCTAGCTGCTTCCTCTCTAAAATGGTTTCCATGTGCCTTAGGCACATCACTGATTGGAATCTGGAGTGCCCTTATAAGTCCCTAGTATATGGTATACTATGTACCAAGGGCATAGGTACCTCAGAGGCCTGCCAGGGGCTGCAGCATGTATTATGCCACCCCTGGAAGGCCATCCAAACTGACACCACAGGTCTGCTACTGCAGCCTGGGTAAGGTGGTGCATGCACCCCTTACTGTGATATAGGTTACCTATATCACGAAATACATACACACATATAAACCTATAAGTCACTCCTAAGGCAGGCCTTATCAATCCTAAAGGCAGAGTGCATGGTTCCTATGTGAGAGGGTGCCCCTGCATGAGCAGGGCCCCTCTGCAGCGTTCGGAGACCATCTCTGATGCTGTTTGTAGTGCAGCCTGACCATATACTCTTAAGCGCATTATATCCTCGCGGTAAAATGCTAACTTTGGAATGGCTGCACCTAAACATGTCGTGTTTGGTGTCAAACATCTTGGAATACTACCCCCCCGCCAATCCTGGCGGCGGGGGTAGCATTCCACCCTTCTAGAGGGAAAGACATGTTAACTCTGACGAGTCCGGTAACTTCTTTCCAGAGCCCTGGCATCACAAAATGGATGCTGCTGCCACAGACACGAGTCTGGCCTCCTGCTGCTGGACGAAACTCCGGCAGGGGAGGCCTGGACAATAGGTTTCCTGTCCCAGGGAGGTGTGACCACCTCCCCAGACAGGATAATGTGTATTGGGGCTGGGCGGGAGCACTTTCGGGTGCTTTGAAGTCCTGCACTGGGGGCACATTTGGTGTCCCTGTGCATACCCCAGTTCAAACCGGATCAGGGGCTTGCAGCCCCTGCTTTGGCGCGAACTGGACAAAGGGAAAGGGGTGTAGCCACCCCTCTGCCCTGACCCACCCATAGGTGGGGCCACAGAGTAGTCCAACCCCTATTTTTAGAATAAAGGTAGGAACCCAGTCCTTAGGACTTTAGATTATACCTGGACGAAACTCTGACACTGAATCCTGGACCTTCGACGCTCTACGACAAGATTAGAGGACTGAAGAATCTCCCTTGGGGTCAAGGAGTGACTCCCCTGCTTGGCAGGCACCAAAGAAGCATCTGTCCGGTTCGCATTACTGAAGCTCCCGTCGGACGCCGAAGTCATCGCATCACCAGAGGTGGATTCTCAGACTTCCCCGAGGCTACCCTGAGTCCCCAGCAAAGCTGAGGCCCGTGGCTATCGTGGGTGACTTGAGACCGTGACCCCTGGACACCGAGCACATTTGCAAGTGCACCATCTTCTGGGTCTCCCAAGAAGTCGTGCTTTGGGCTCCGAGTAGCCCTAGCCTCCAGCACCACCTGCACCGAAGATCACTGGCCCCCACTCCACGAGTGTCCTGCAAGCCAGCTCCACGTGCGGCGTCACGAGGCTCCTTCGCGGTCGCTAGCCCGTTGGCTAGTAGCCCTTAACGAAGGCCAATCTTTTCCTTACTTGGCATCCTGGTTGCTCCAGGCCTGCCCTCACTTACCCTCGCTGGGTGAGTTCCACAGACCTTGCTGGTCTGCACCATCGACGATCTTCATCTTACTCGAGACTTGCCGTTGCCAAGGCTTGTTGGGTCCAATCCGGTCGCCGACACCTCAGCACTCGACAGACATCGAGCACCAGCCCGAATCCTGCTCCTGGTTGCCGACAACGCCTCCTGGACCTCGTGGCTGAAGAGTCAAGACGACCGTCAACGCACCTGAAGCACTCGACATCGGTGGGCATCTGTCCATCGCCTTCCTGGTCACTGGCTAGTGACCCAGACTCTGTCCCCTCTGCTTTCAGGTTCACCAGAACTCCGATCCACTCTTGGATCCACCCGGACACTTTTCTCTTGGCCGCCAGCAGCACTTTGCAGCAGATCGCCATTCGAATCGACGACGAAACCCGACCCCGAAAGGCACCTATGCACCCGGCTTCCCTGGGTGAGGTAACACGAGTACTCCGGTGCTCCCGTGGGTAGAGACTCTTCAAAGTCCTAGATCTCAAAGGGTTTTGTCCTAGTCCTCTTTTAAGTGTCCCTTTCCTCTATTTTCCCGATCCCGACTTTCTCCATAGAAGTTAACGGCGTATCGCGGTTGTGTATTTACACTGCACGCGTCTCCCGTGGGTCCCCTGTGTCACTACCTTGGGTGGTTCCTTGTGGTCCAAGCACTTCTAGAGGCTCTAGGCCTAGTGTCTAGTTCAGTCGTGGTTCGCATACCACTTTATTGGTATATGGTTTGGTACGCCCCTAGGGCCCAAACGTGTATTTGTGCTATTACTGTGATTTAAGATCTTATAACCTATGTACTTCGAACTCTAGCCTCATAAAGAGACTAGAGGGGTGTGTTTAGTAATAAATACATATATTTTGAATATATACCTGGTGTGGTGCTCTTTCATTTGGTCACTCAAGAGATTATAGACTGGTAAAACAAGCTGCTTTACATTCCTTCAAGACTTAGCCTGAAGGCTGCTCTCCATAGCTACCACTAGGATAGCTTTCAATAAGGTTGTCTTTAACCTACCTACCATAAGAGTCGATTTGGACTGGTGCAAGGTGCCCACTATAATTAGTGGACAGCATATGCCAGGCCAACTTCTCACATTGGTGTGCAGCGTGTGGGATTCCAGCTTGCTATTGTTTTACCAGATAATCTCAATTGAATTGATCAACTGAAAACCACTAAAGGTACCTAAGGTACATATAATTTAAGCTTAGAATAACAGTAAGTTCTACTGAACTTAGAGTTGTGTGTTAAGGGATAGCACAACCCTTTCTACAACTCAAGAGAGTTTAGTAGGCCACACTAGAGTAGGTAGTGCATACACCACACCACACTAGTAATGTCTTTAAGGGTAGGATCTAAAGAATCCTTGCAGGAAGCCATTGAGCTTCCACCCTCCAAGTATGATACACTCCCATTCTTGGAATTGAGAGCTTTATGTAACTTGAGAAAAATAAGGACAGGCCAAAGCCCCACCACCCAACACCTCAAGGAGTTGTTGGTGGCTTATGACCTTAGTAAGCCTGTAGGGACTGAAGGGGTAGGAGCTGAGGGTGGGGCAGAAGAAGAGGAGGAGGCCAGGGGTACCAATACCCCCAGCCCCCCTCTGAAACTGGCCAGGAGGGTGACAATGACCCTGACCTGGATAACCCAATCCCTCCTGTGGAAGATGATGAGGATGATCAGAATGATGCCCTCTTTGTTCCCCCAGGAAGGATTAAGAGTGTGCCCAGAAGGTCTAGGTCTCCTTCTCAGGAGTCTAACCACTCTGGCACCTCTATAGGGAGCTCTGTCTCATCTCATAGGAGAGAATCCTCTCATGAGAGAAGAAAGAGGCTAGTCCAGTATGAGGAAACTCAGCTGGAACTCAGAAAAAAGCAATTAGCTTTAGATAGAGAATCCCTAGATCTCCTTAGAGAGAGAAGAAAGTTGGGACTAGAGTCCCATGGTGGCAGCCATGTCCCTAGAGATAGGGAAAGGTCCTATGACCATAGGAACCTGAGCAAGATTGTCCCTCCCTACCAGAGTGGGGATGATATCCACAAATGGATAACTGCTTTAGAAAGGGCCTGTAAAGTACAGAAGGTCCCTCAGGAGCAGTGGGCAGCAATCTTGTGGCTCTCCTTTGCTGACAAAGGTAGAGATAAGCTCCTCACTGTTAGAGAGGAGGATGCTGACAATTACAAGGTCTTGAAGAGTGCTCTTATTGATGGGTTTGGCCTAACCACTGAACAGTACAGGTTGAAGTTCAGAGACACCCAAAAAGCACAGACTCAAGACTGGGTAGACTATGTGGATTGTTCTGCCAAGGCTCTGGAAGGCTGGTTGTTGGGCAGTAAGGTGTGTGACTTCTCAGGATTGTATAATCTGATAATGAGGGAGCAGATTCTTAATAACTGTCAAAATCAGCTGTTGCATCAATACCTGGTTGACTCTGATCTGACCTCTCCCCAAGAATTGGGAAAGAAGGCAGACAAATGGGTCAGAACCAGGGTGAAGCAGAAGGTACAGAACCAAGGTGGGGAAACCAAGAAGCAAGATGCTAAGAACTCTGACAAGGGTGGGGAGAAGGGTAAAGATCAAAAGTCTTCATCAGGCCCCCAAAAATCTTCTTCTGGTGGGGATTCCCAGTCTACCAAGGGTAAAGGCCAAAGAAAACCATGGTGCAAGGTCTGTAAGCAAAAGACCCACTGGACCAGTGATTGCACCAAGTCCAAAGACTCCAGTCCAGCACCCACCAATGCCCCTAAGGCACCTGTTCCCCCTAGTACAGTTGGTGGAAGTGCTCCAGCAAAGGGTTTAGTAGGGTTCACCCTGGGAACTGAGTTGGGCTCTGACTTAGTCAGGGAACTGACTCAGGCTGTGTTAGTCTGTGATGGAGGCATGGATGTGACCTCCACTGTGAGTCCCAGTAATCTGGGCAAGTACAGACAACAGCCTTTAATCAATGGACGTGAGGCTTTGGCATTTAGGGACACAGGGGCAAGTGTCACAATGGTGACACAAGACCTTGTGCTACCTGGGCAAGTTATGCTTGGTGAGATGTACCAAGTGACCAATGCTAGCAATGTCAGAACAGACCATACTCTGGCAGTTGTTAACTTCTCCTGGGGAGGGGTAACTGGCCTTAAGAAGGTTGTGGTAAGTGCAAACCTACCAGTCGAATGCTTGCTTGGCAATGACTTAGAGACTTCTGCTTGGGCAGAAGTGGAGCTCAGGACCCATGCAGAAATGCTGGGGATCCCTGCAGATGTGTTTGCTGTGACCAGGTCACAAGCCAAAATGTCTAGCACTGAACAGGCCTTGGATTCTGGAAGAATGGACCAAGTGCCTTCCAAGAGGAGGAGTAGTAGGGTTAAGGCAGTGCCTTCCCCTTGGCTCAGGAGGAAGATCAGTCCCTTGAGGGGGATGATCTCAGCCCTGAAGAAGGAACTGTCCCAGAGGAACTGGAACCTGACCAGGTTGAGTTCTTGGGGACAGGGGGACCTTCTAGGGCAGATCTGAGCCAGGAGCAGCAGAGCTGCCCCTCCCTTGAACCCCTCAGACAGCAAGCTGCTGCTGAGGCTGCTGGGAAAGCTAGTGGTCCCCATACAGTGTATTGGGATGATGGACTCCTGTACTCAGAGAGTAGAGACCCCAAGCCTGGTGCTACCAGGAGGTTGGTAATACCTTTGAAGTTCAGGGGCTTCCTATTGACCCTAGCCCATGATATTCCCTTAGCAGGTCACCTGGGCCAGAACAAGACTTGGGACAGAATTGTCCCTCACTTTCACTGGCCCCACATGTCTGAAGACAGTAAGGAGTTTTGTCGCTCCTGTGTAACCTGCCAAGCCAGTGGCAAAGCAGGTGGCACTACAAAGGCCCCCTGATACCACTACCTGTGGTGGGGGTGCCCTTTGAAAGGGTAGGGATTGACATTGTTGGTCCCATGGATCCCCAAACAGCCTCTGGGCACAGGTTTATCCTGGTGGTAGTGGATCATGCCACCAGGTACCCAGAAGCTATTCCCCTCAGGACCACTACAGCACCTGTGGTGGCAAGGGCCCTCCTGGGAATCTTCTCAAGAGTGGGCTTTCCTAAGGAGGTAGTCTCAGACAGGGGTGCTAACTTCATGTCTGGGTACTTAAAAGCAATGTGGAAGGAGTGTGGAGTGACTTATAAGTTCACCACACCCTATCACCCACAATGCAATGGTTTAGTTGAGAGATTCAACAAAACCTTGAAGGGCATGATTAAAGGGCTCCCAGAAAAGCTTAGGCGTAGATGGGACATACTCTTGCCCTGCCTTTTATTCGCATATAGGGAGGTGCCTCAGAAGGGGGTTGGTTACAGCCCTTTTGAACTTCTGTTTGGCCACCCTGTGAGGGGTCCACTGTGCTTGGTGAAGGAAGGATGGGAGTTACCTCTCAAGCCCCCAAAGCAAGATATAGTGGACTATGTACTTGGTCTCCGCTCCAGGATGGCTGAGTACATGAAAAAGGCAACCAAAAACCTTGAGGCTAGCCAGGAACTTCAGAAGGCCTGGCATGACCAAAGGCTGTTCTGACTGTTTACCAGCCAGGACAGAAGGTGTGGGTGTTGGAGCCAGTGGCCCCAGCAGCTCTCCAAGATAAATGGAGTGGACCCCACACTATTGTTGAGCAGAAGGGTGAGGTCACTTATTTAGTGGACCTAGGAACACCCAGGAGTCCCCACAGGGTTCTCCATGTCAACAGGTTAAAACCATATGTGGACAGGGCAGACATGGGCTTGCTCATGGCTACTGATGAAGGGCAGGAGGAAGAGAGTGACCCACTCCCTGACCTGCTCTCACAGAACCCTGACGATGGGTCAGTTGATGGTGTAGCCTTGGCAGGCAGCCTCACTACCCAGCAACAAACTGATTGCAGGCAAGTCCTCAATCAGTTTAGACATATGTTTTCACTGACACCCAGTCAGACCACCTGGTGCACTCATGAAGTGGACACTGGGGACAGTCTGCCTATTAAAAACAAGATTTATAGGCAACCTGACCATGTCAGGGACTGTATCAGGACTGAAGTCCAGAAAATGTTGGAATTGGGAGTAATTGAGCCCTCAGATAGCCCTTGGGCTAGTCCAGTAGTCCTAGTACCGAAACCTCACACCAGTGGTGGAAAAAGAGAGATGAGGTTTTGTGTAGACTACAGGGGTCTCAATGCAGTCACTAGGACTGATGCCCATCCAATACCCAGGGCAGATGAGCTCATAGATACTTTGGCCTCTGCCAAATATCTCAGCACATTTGACCTAACAGCTGGCTACTGGCAGATCAGACTAGCTGATACTGCAAAGCCCAAGACAGCATTCTCAACCCCTAGTGGGCATTATCAATTTGTGGTAATGCCCTTTGGTCTGAAGAATGCACCTGCCACTTTCCAGAGGTTGGTGAACACAGTTCTCACAGGACTGGAAGCCTATAGTGCAGCTTATCTAGATGATATTGCTGTCTTTAGCTCCACCTGGGAGGATCACCTGGTCCACCTCAGGAATGTTTTACAGGCCCTGCAAAAGGCAGGCCTGACTATCAAGGCCACTAAGTGCCAGATAGGGCAGAGTCAGGTTGTGTACCTGGGCCACCTTGTGGGTGGAGGCCAGGTTCAACCTTTGCAGAGCAAGATCCAGACCATCATGGACTGGACTGCTCCCACTACCCAGACTCAGGTGAGAGCCTTCTTAGGCCTGACTGGGTACTATAGGAGATTTGTCAAGGGGTATGGATCAATAGTGACACCCTTGAATGACTTAACTTCTAAGAAAATGCCCAAAAAGGTTCAGTGGACAGTTAGCTGTCAAAAGGCATTTGATGACCTCAAGCAGGCCATGTGCACTGCTCCAATTCTGCAGAGTCCTGATTACTCCAAGAAGTTCATTGTTCAAACAGATGCATCTGAATTGGGGGTAGGGGCTGTACTGTCACAATTGAATGAAGAAGGTCAGGATCAGCCAGTAGCTTTTATTAGCAGAAGGCTGACCCCTAGAGAGAAACGTTGGTCAGCCATAGAGAGGGAGGCCTTTGCTGTGGTCTGGGCTCTGAAGAAGTTGAGGCCATACTTGTTTGGTACACACTTCCTGGTTCAGACAGACCATAAGCCCCTCTTATGGCTAAAACAAATGAAGGGTGAAAACCCCAAACTGCTTAGGTGGTCCATTTCCCTACAGGGGATGGACTTTACAGTGGAACATAGGCCTGGGAGTAACCATGCGAATGCAGATGGACTCTCTAGGTATTTCCACTTAGAACATGAAGACTTAACTGGGCAAGGTTAGTTTAATGTCCCTACGTTTGGGGGGGTTGTGTAGGAGAGTAGGATCTGCTTCACATGGGTACCCCCACTTTTTGCTGATGCTTCACTGTTTTTCGACATTAGTCTGGCTGGGGCCCTGCTAATCAGAACCCCAGCCTAGCTGCTTCCTCTCTAAAATGGTTTCCATGTGCCTTAGGCACATCTCTGATTGGAATCTGGAGTGCCCTTATAAGTCCCTAGTATATGGTATACTATGTACCAAGGGCATAGGTACCTCAGAGGCCTGCCAGGGGCTGCAGCATGTATTATGCCACCCCTGGAAGGCCATCCAAACTGACACCACAGGTCTGCTACTGCAGCCTGGGTAAGGTGGTGCATGCACCCCTTACTGTGATATAGGTTACCTATATCACGAAATACATACACACATATAAACCTATAAGTCACTCCTAAGGCAGGCCTTATCAATCCTAAAGGCAGAGTGCATGGTTCCTATGTGAGAGGGTGCCCCTGCATGAGCAGGGCCCCTCTGCAGCGTTCGGAGACCATCTCTGATGCTGTTTGTAGTGCAGCCTGACCATATACTCTTAAGCGCATTATATCCTCGCGGTAAAATGCTAACTTTGGAATGGCTGCACCTAAACATGTCGTGTTTGGTGTCAAACATCTTGGAATACTACCCCCCGCCAATCCTGGCGGCGGGGGTAGCATTCCACCCTTCTAGAGGGAAAGACATGTTAACTCTGACGAGTCCGGTAACTTCTTTCCAGAGCCCTGGCATCACAAAATGGATGCTGCTGCCACAGACACGAGTCTGGCCTCCTGCTGCTGGACGAAACTCCGGCAGGGGAGGCCTGGACAATAGGTTTCCTGTCCCAGGGAGGTGTGACCACCTCCCCAGACAGGATAATGTGTATTGGGGCTGGGCGGGAGCACTTTCGGGTGCTTTGAAGTCCTGCACTGGGGGCACATTTGGTGTCCCTGTGCATACCCCAGTTCAAACCGGATCAGGGGCTTGCAGCCCCTGCTTTGGCGCGAACTGGACAAAGGGAAAGGGGTGTAGCCACCCCTCTGCCCTGACCCACCCATAGGTGGGGCCACAGAGTAGTCCAACCCCTATTTTTAGAATAAAGGTAGGAACCCAGTCCTTAGGACTTTAGATTATACCTGGACGAAACTCTGACACTGAATCCTGGACCTTCGACGCTCTACGACAAGATTAGAGGACTGAAGAATCTCCCTTGGGGTCAAGGAGTGACTCCCCTGCTTGGCAGGCACCAAAGAAGCATCTGTCCGGTTCGCATTACTGAAGCTCCCGTCGGACGCCGAAGTCATCGCATCACCAGAGGTGGATTCTCAGACTTCCCCGAGGCTACCCTGAGTCCCCAGCAAAGCTGAGGCCCGTGGCTATCGTGGGTGACTTGAGACCGTGACCCCTGGACACCGAGCACATTTGCAAGTGCACCATCTTCTGGGTCTCCCAAGAAGTCGTGCTTTGGGCTCCGAGTAGCCCTAGCCTCCAGCACCACCTGCTCCGAAGATCACTGGCCCCCACTCCACGAGTGTCCTGCAAGCCAGCTCCACGTGCGGCGTCACGAGGCTCCTTCGCGGTCGCTAGCCCGTTGGCTAGTAGCCCTTAACGAAGGCCAATCTTTTCCTTACTTGGCATCCTGGTTGCACCAGGCCTGCCCTCACTTACCCTTGCTGGGTGAGTTCCACAGACCTTGCTGGTCTGCACCATCGACGATCTTCATCTTACTCAAGACTTGCCGTTGCCAAGGCTTGTTGGGTCCAATCCGGTCGCCGACACGTCAGCACTCGTCAGACATCGAGCACCAGCCCGAATCCTGCTCCTGGTTGCCGACAACGCCTCCCGGACCTCGTGGCTGAAGAGTCAAGACAACCGTCAACGCACCTGAAGCACTCGACATCGGTGGGCATCTGTCCATCGCCTTCCTGGTCACTGGCTAGTGACCCAGACTCTGTCCCCTCTGCTTTCAGGTTCACCAGAACTCCGATCCACTCTTGGATCCACCCGGACACTTTTCTCTTGGCCGCCAGCAGCACTTTGCAGCAGATCGCCATTCGAATCGACGACGAAACCCGACCCCGAAAGGCACCTATGCACCCGGCTTCCCTGGGTGAGGTAACACGAGTACTCCGGTGCTCCCGTGGGTAGAGACTCTTCAAAGTCCTAGATCTCAAAGGGTTTTGTCCTAGTCCTCTTTTAAGTGTCCCTTTCCTCTATTTTCCCGATCCCGACTTTCTCCATAGAAGTTAACGGCGTATCGCGGTTGTGTATTTACACTGCACGCGTCTCCCGTGGGTCCCCTGTGTCACTACCTTGGGTGGTTCCTTGTGGTCCAAGCACTTCTAGAGGCTCTAGGCCTAGTGTCTAGTTCAGTCGTGGTTCGCATACCACTTTGTTGGTATATGGTTTGGTACGCCCCTAGGGCCCAAACGTGTATTTGTGCTATTACTGTGATTTAAGATCTTATAACCTATGTACTTGAACTCTAGCCTCATAAAGAGACTAGAGGGGTGTGTTTAGTAATAAATACATATATTTTGAATATATACCTGGTGTGGTGCTCTTTCATTTGGTCACTCAAGAGATTATAGACTGGTAAAACAAGCTGCTTTACATTCCTTCAAGACTTAGCCTGAAGGCTGCTCTCCATAGCTACCACTAGGATAGCTTTCAATAAGGTTGTCTTTAACCTACCTACCATAAGAGTCGATTTGGACTGGTGCAAGGTGCCCACTATAATTAGTGGACAGCATATGCCAGGCCAACTTCTCACAAGGGGTCGTGCTGGGGTTGGTGTTTCAGGGTTTAGGGCAGTGCAGTGGTGTTTGGGCAGTGTAGGGGGTCGTGCAGGGGGTGGTGTTTCAGGGTTTAGGGCAGTGCAGTGGTGTTCGGCCAGTGTAGGTGGTCTTGCTGGGGGTGGTGTTTCAGGGTTTGGGCAGTGCAGTGGTGTTCGGGCAGTGTAGGGGTCTTGCTGGGGGTGGTGTTTCAGGGTTTAGGGCAGTGCAGTGGTGTTCGGGCAGTGTAGGGGGTCTTGCTGGGGCTGGTGTTTCAGGGTTTAGGGCAGTGCAGTGGTTTTCGGGCAGTGTAGGCGGTCGTGCTGGGGCTGGTGTTTCAGGGTTTAGGGCAGTGCAGTGGTGTTCGGGCAGTGTACGGGGTTGTGCTGGGGCTGGTGTTTCAGGGTTTAGGGCAGTGCAGTGGTGTTCGGGCAGTGTAGGGGGTCGTGCTGGGGGTGGTGTTTCAGGGTTTAGGGCAGTGCAGTGGTGTTCGGGCAGTGTAGGGGGTCGTGCTGGGGCTGGTGTTTCAGGGTTTAGGGCAGTGCAGTGGTGTTCGGGCAGTGTAGGGGGTCGTGCTGGGGGTGGTGTTTCAGGGTTTAGGGCAGTGCAGTGGTGTTACGGGCAGTGTAGGGGATCTTGCTGGTGGTGGTGTTTCAGGGTTTAGGGCAGTGCAGTGGTGTTCGGGCAGTGTAGGGGGTCTTGCTGGGGGTAGTGTTTCAGGGTTTAGGGCAGTGCAGTGGTGTTCGGGCAGTGTAGGGGGTCATGCTGGGGGTGGTGTTTCAGGGTTTAGGGCAGTGCAGTGGTGTTCGGGCAGTGTAGGGGATCGTGCAGGGGGTGGTGTTTCAGGGTTTAGGGCAGTGCAGTGGTGTTCGGGCAGTGTAGGGGGTCGTGCTGGGGGTGGTGTTTCAGGGTTTAGGGCAGTGCAGTGGTGTTCGGGCAGTGTAGGGGGTCGTGCAGGGGGTGGTGTTTCAGGGTTTAGGGCAGTGCAGTGGTGTTCGGGCAGTGTAGGGGGTCGTGCTGGGGCTGGTGTTTCAGGGTTTAGGGCAGTGCAGTGGTGTTCGGGCAGTGTAGGGTGTCGTGCTGAGGGGTGGTGTTTCAGGGTTTAGGGCAGTGCAGTGGTGTTCGGGCAGTGTAGGGGGTCGTGCAGGGGCTGGTGTTTCAGGGTTTAGGGCAGTGCAGTGGTGTTCGGGCAGTGTAGGGGGTCTTGCTGGGGGTAGTGTTTCAGGGTTTAGGGCAGTGCAGTGGTGTTCGTGCAGTGTAGGGGGTCGTGCTGGGGGTGGTGTTTCAGGGTTTAGGGCAGTGCAGTAGTGTTCGGGCAGTGTAGGGGATCGTGCAGGGGCTGGTGTTTCAGGGTTTAGGGCAGTGCAGTGGTGTTCGGGCAGTGTAGGGGTCGTGCTGGGGGTGGTGTTTCAGGGTTTAGGGCAGTGCAGTGGTGTTCGGGCAGTGTAGGGGGTCGTGAAGGGGCTGGTGTTTCAGGGTTTAGGGCAGTGCAGTGGTGTTTGGGCAGTGTAGGGGGTCATGCAGGGGTGGTGTTTCAGGGTTTAGGGCAGTGCAGTGGTGTTCGGCCAGTGTAGGTGGTCTTGCTGGGGGTGGTGTTTCAGGCTTTAGTGCAGTGGTGTTCGGGCAGTGTAGGGGGTCTTGCTGGGGGTGGTGTTTCAGGGTTTAGGGCAGTGCAGTGGTGTTCGGGCAGTGTAGGGGGTCTTGCTGGGGCTGGTGTTTCAGGGTTTAGGTCAGTGCAGTGGTTTTTGGGCAGTGTAGGCGGTCGTGCTGGGGCTGGTGTTTTAGGGTTTAGGGCAGTGCAGTGGTGTTCGGGCAGTGTACGGGGTTGTGCTGGGGCTGATGTTTCAGGGTTTAGGGCAGTGCAGTGGTGTTCGGGCAGTGTAGGGGGTCGTGCTGGGGGTGGTGTTTCAGGGTTTAGGGCAGTGCAGTGGTGTTCGGGCAGTGTAGGGGGTCGTGCTGGGGCTGGTGTTTCATGGTTTAGGGCAGTGCAGTGGTGTTCGGGCAGTGTAGGGGGTCGTGCTGGGGGTGGTGTTTCAGGGTTTAGGGCAGTGCAGTGGTGTACGGGCAGTGTAGGGGGTCTTGCTGGGGGTGGTGTTTCAGGGTTTAGGGCAGTGGTGTTCGGGCAGTGTAGGGGGTCTTGCTGGGGGTAGTGTTTCGGGGTTTAGGGCAGTGCAGTGGTGTTCGTGCAGTGTAGGGGGTCGTGCTGGGGGTGGTGTTTCAGGGTTTAGGGCAGTGCAGTAGTGTTCGGGCAGTGTAGGGGATCGTGCAGGGGTGGTGTTTCAGGGTTTAGGGCAGTGCAGTGGTGTTCGGGCAGTGTAGGGGGTCGTGCTGGGGGTGGTGTTTCAGGGTTTAGGGCAGTGCAGTGGTGTTCGGGCAGTGTAGGGGGTCGTGCAGGGGGTGGTGTTTCAGGGTTTAGGGCAGTGCAGTGGTGTTCGGGCAGTGTAGGGGGTCGTGCTGGGGCTGGTGTTTCAGGGTTTAGGGCAGTGCAGTGGTGTTCGGGCAGTGTAGGGGGTCTTGCTGGGAGTGGTGTTTCAGGGTTTAGGGCAGTGGTGTTCGAGCAGTGTAGGGGGTCTTGCTGGGGGTGGTGTTTCAGGGTTTAGGGCAGTGCAGTGGTGTTCGGGCAGTGTAGGGGGTCTTGCTGGGGGTAGTGTTTCAGGGTTTAGGGCAGTGCAGTGGTGTTCGTGCAGTGTAGGGGTCGTGCTGGGGATGGTGTTTCAGGGTTTAGGGCAGTGCAGTAGTGTTCGGGCAGTGTAGGGGGTCATGCAGGGGGTGGTGTTTCAGGGTTTAGGGCAGTGCAGTGGTGTTCGGGCAGTGTAGGGGGTCGTGCTGGGGGTGGTGTTTCAGGGTTTAGGGCAGTGCAGTGGTGTTCGGGCAGTGTAGGGGGTCGTGCTGGGGGTGGTGTTTCAGGGTTTAGGGCAGTGGTGTTCGGGCAGTGTAGGGGGTCTTGCTGGGGGTGATGTTTCAGGGTTTAGGGCAGTGCAGTGGTGTTCGGGCAGTGTAGGAGGTCTTGCTGGGGGTAGTGTTTCAGGGTTTAGGGCAGTGCAGTGGTGTTCGGGCAGTGTAGGGGTCATGCTGGGGGTGGTGTTTCAGGGTTTAGGGCAGTGCAGTGGTGTTCGGGCAGTGTAGGGGCTCGTGAAGGGGTGGTGTTTCAGGGTTTAGGGCAGTGCAGTGGTGTTCGGGCAGTGTAGGGGTCGTGCTAGGGTATGTGTTTCAGGGTTTAGGGCAGTGCAGTGGTGTTCGGGCAGTGTAGGGGGTCGTGCTGGGGGTAGTGTTTTAGGGTTTAAGGTAGTGCAGTGGTGTTTGTGTAGTGTAGGGGGTCGTGCTGGGGGCAGTGTTTTAGGGTTTAGGGTAGTGCAGTGGTGCTTGTGTAGTGTAGGGGGTCATGCTGGGGGTAGTGTTTTAGGGTTTAGGGTAGTGCAGTGGTGTTTGTGTAGTGTAGGGGGTCATGTTTTAGGGTAGTGCAGTGGTGTTTGGGTAGTGTAGGGGGTCGTGCTGGGGGTAGTGGTTTAGGATTTAGGTTAGTGCAGTGGTGTTGGGGTAGTGTTTTAGGGTTTAGGGTAGTGCTGTGGTGTTTGTGTAGTGAAGGGGGTCATGCTGGGGGTAGTGTTTTAGGGTTTAGGATAGTGTAGTGGTGCTTGTGTAGTGTAGGGGGTCGTGCTGGGGTAGTGTTTTAGGGTTTAGGGTAGTGCAGTGGTGTTTTTGTAGTGTAGGGGGTCATGTTTTAAGATGCAACGCTCCAATACCTGACCAGTCTGCACTACATAAAACTGCAAAAAAACTAAAAATAAAAAGTGTTTTGCACACTTTTGTCATTGGGCTATATGTGGGCTACATCTGGGTAATATTTGTGCTACATTTGGGCTCTTTTTTTCACTGGTGGCCATCTTGGAAGACTTCTTTGTTATGAAGTTTCCTAATTTCCTCATTTACTGCAGTCTCCTCAGTAGGAAATACTTTCAGTTTTTTACTTTGATTCCATCAAGAAGGCATTCAGATGTGTCACACATTTGCCATAAATTCAGAATGTTATTACTCTAGTTGTTCATTAGATCACTGTAGTAAAGCTACTGCTCACCAAGGAGTTAACTGGAAGTCTACTGCTGGTATTGAAAGTGATTGTTTCAGTCTGCATGTCAGAATTTTCTAATGAAATAGAAGAGGATTTGAGATCTCACTTAAAACATGCACTAAATTTTCTTTTGCAGCACTAACCATAATTTCTATGGCAAAATGAACCCCTCATTTTGTTCCTTTTTAAATTAAATGTTTTAAGTGTTACCAGTTTATTCCAATCAACATGGCTTCAGGTGTGCCATACTTTTGTCATAAGTAAGGCTGTTATCACTCTAGTTGTTCTTTAGAACACTCTGGGAAGCTGCAGTAGAACACAAAGGCATCAACTGACAGGCTGCTCCTGTTGAAATATAACAGGAAGATATTTGAGATCTCACTTAAAACATGTCCTAATTTTTCTTTCTACAGCACTAACCATAATTTCTATGGCAAAATGAACCCCCTCATTTTGTTCCTTTTTAAATTAAATGTTTTAAGTGTTACCAGTTTATTCCAATCAAGATGGCTTCAGGTGTGCCATACTTTTGTCATAAGTAAGACTGTTAGCGCTCTAGTTGTTCTTTAGAACACTCTGGGAAGCTGCAGTAGAACACAAAGGCATCAACTGACAGGCTGCTCCTGTTGAAATATAACAGGAAGATATTTGAGATCACACTTGAAACATGTCCTAATTTTTCTTTCTACAGCACTAACCATAATTTCTATGACAAAATGAACCCCATCATTTTGTTCCTTTTTAAATTAAATGTTTTAAGTGTTACCAGTTTATTCCAATCAAGATGGCTTCAGGTGTGCCATACTTTTGTCATAAGTAAGACAGTTAGCGCTCTAGTTGTTCTTTAGAACACTCTGGGAAGCTGCAGTAGAACACAAAGGCATCAACTGACAGGCTGCTCCTGTTGAAATATAACAGGAAGATATTTGAGATCACACTTGAAACATGTCCTAATTTTTCTTTCCAGAGCACTAACCATAATTTCTATGACAAGATGAACCCCATCATTTTGTTCCTTTTTAAATTAAATGTTTTAAGTGTTACCAGTTTATTCCAATCAAGATGGCTTCAGGTGTGCCATACTTTTGTCATAAGTAAGGCTGTTAGCACTCTAGTTGTTCTTTAGAACACTCTGGGAAGCTGCAGTAGAACACAAAGGAATCAACTGACAGTCTCTGTCCTTGTTGAATGTACATGTTTTACTGAGAATGTCAGACTTCATTCTCACATGACTGAGAAAGATAATGTGAATTTACAGAAAATATGCTCTCATTTTAGCTTCTGGGGCACCTTCCAAAACTGTATGGGACAAGCATGTGAAAATAGTTTTCTCTCAAACATGATTCATGATATCCCAGCAGAAGTTTTTTCACAGGGTAAAATCACCTTAGAAATTAAATGAAATTTGTACTTGTAAAGCGCACCCATACCCCCAAAGGGGAGTCCAGGCGCTGTACGCATACCGCTGTGGAACCCTTCCTGGCTTTTCCCTGTGAAATGTCCACTCCTGGGCACCCCCAGGGTGAAGCCAGGCATCCCAGTGCTGTTGGGGCCGTTGTGGAGATTAAGCAAGCTATTGCCCAGAGTTGCAGAGTGGGACCCATGATTAGAATAGGCACCGAGGCGAGAATTATCAGGTCCGAGGAAATTGAGCCCAAGACCCGCCGAGGCGGGAATTGAACCCTGGTCCCGGGCCACATCTCTGCATCAGGGTCTGCCGCTCTAACCATTGAGCCACACTTCTCCACACCACAATTCCTGAAATTAGTATGGTACCATCAACAAATGAATTCTAATGTAACTAAAGTCTGTTATCACCCTTTATAGTTCTCCTTTTGGTAACCCTCAAAATCTTCGATTCACTACAATGCATTTCAATGGGGTACTATCATTTATATTGGTCCCAAGATGGCTGCCAGCAATTCCAGGATGAAGTGCTGACAGCCAATCAGATCTCACGATGACATGTGTGGTTAGGCTCCGCCCAGATATATATGTGTTTTTACTTTTGATTTTCTCAGCAACTACTGAACGGATTTACACCATTTAACAAAAAGGGTTCTTTTTGAACCAAGAACTACCTCTTTGCCAAATTTGGTGTAATTCCGTTCAGCAGTTCGGGCTGTAGCCTTGCATAAAGTTTCCTAAGGGATATTGATTTTTTGACTCTTATTTTTTTAATTTCTCCGCAACTACTGAACGGATTTACACCATTTAACAAAAAGGGTTCTTTCTGAACCAAGAACTACCTCTTTGCCAAATTTGGTGTAATTCCGTTCAGCAGTTCGGGCTGTAGCCGTGTCTAAAGTTTCCTATGGGAAAATGAATGGGGAAAACACGTTTTGGGACCCCCTTTTTCTTTGCCCCCGCTTGACGAATCACCCTGAGACTTTCAGGGTAGGAGCGGACCGGAGCGGGCCATAAAGTTTGAAAATTTCGCGAAGATTCGTCAACCGACGCAAGAGTTATTTCAAATAGAATGTCGCGGATTTCCTATGGAAAATAGGTCCTAACTATAACTATCTACTGGCGACCGCCAGTAGATAATATATATATATATATATATATATATATATATATATATATATATATATATATATATATTCACTGAAAAAACCATAGGTTTCAGAAACGTTATAGTTAGAAATGAGCATTTAAAAAATCTTTGAAATTCACTAAAAAACCATAGGTTTCAGGGACGTTATAGTTAGAAATTAGCATTTAAAAAACCTTTGAAACTCACTGAAAAAACCACAGGTTTCAGGAGCGTTATAGTAAGTTGGACATTTCACTCGTACAAAACCAGAGAAATTCGGCCGTTATAGTTTGTTGAGCTAACCATAACTCGCGGCCCCGCAATGCACTGCTGATGACATCACATATTACATCATTCATGACATGGTCAGTGACATCACTGATGGCATCACTGATGACATCTCAAATGACATCACTGATGACATCACTGATGACATCATCCAGTGACTATGTGTTTCTGTAAAGTTTAAATATGTTTTATATATATATATATGCCAAGGTGTATTGAAGAATGAGTGGGTGTATAAGTGTCTGAAAGTATGATTTAGTAGGTGCGTGACTGAATGTATAAGTGAGTAATTAAACGTGTCTTACTGAATGCATGGGTTAGTGACTAAACTATGTGAATGTCTGTATCAGTCTGTCAGTTGGTGTGTAAGCGGACCACCTCTCAGCAATCCCACTGCGTGGGGCTTACTGGAGGTACCTGGTGGGCTAGTTGGCCCCTAAGAACCCTTAAGATTCGAGGGAACTATATCCCCCAACCCAGAACGCGCCAAGAGGCGTGTTTGCAGAGGGGTACAGGGAGGGGGTGGGGCCTCCGGCGAGATGCTGGTTTTTCTATACTTTTCATATTTTTAGAAGGGGGGCTGTATGGCCCCCCTTCTCTTACTATTTTTTGGGCCCTGGGGACCCCATCCCCCAGGGCCTTAGCCATTCCTTTTACTTTTTTTTTTTTGTAAACGGGAAGGGGGCCGCGTGGCCCCCTTTTACTGGGCCTCTTTTGGCCTCGGAAACCCCATCCCCCAAGGCCTGCCCTGCTTTTTTTATTATTACTATTGGAGGGGGGCTGCATTGCCCCCCTCCTGTTGCTAATTTTGGACCCAGGCACCCCATCCCCCGGGGCCCGGCCTTATTTAAAAAAATATATATATGTATATATTCGGGAGGGGGGCCGCGTGGCCCCACTTCCCTGGGCCACTTTTGGCCTCGGGGACCTCATCTCCCATGGGCATGCCCAATGGTTTATTTATTTTTTAAAGGGAGGGGGGCTGTGTGCCCACCTCCCGGGCCATTTTTGGCCCCGGGGACCCCATCCCCCGGGCCATGGCCAATAATTTCTTAATTTATTTTTTTTAAAGAAGGACTGCATAAAGACACTTGGCCATATTCTCAAGGAAGTGGTGGAGAGAGGCGTTAGCCTTCTTGACTTAAAGCCTCTCTCCGCCACTTCGGAAACGCGAGGCTGCACCATATTCACAAGGATATGGTGCAGCTTTGCGTTTCCCCCTGCGATGGCGCTAAGTTTCACAACTTAGCGCCAACGCAGGCACCCTTGCACCAGAGTGCAAGGGTGTCTGCAAGCAAGGAGGTTTGTTTATGTACAGGAAGGTGCCCCTTCCTGCACATAAACAAACCTTAAATGCCAGTTTGTAATTTACATGTGTGCTGCTTCATGCAGCACACATGTAAGTTACAAAACGGTATTTTAAAAAAGGTTTGTTCTTGTACAGGAAGAGACACCTTCCTGTACATGAAAAAACCATGGCATTTTGCTTTTTCAAGTGTGCTGCACAAGGCAGCACACATGGAAAAAGCAGAAATGAGGAGAAATAAAGCATTTCTCCTTGTTTCGCCACCTTAAGACCAGATTTTTCCTGGTCTTAAGTTTGCCACTACCTCCTATTTACGCTGCCCTTGTGAATAGAAGGTAGCGTCAAACTCAATGGGTGTTTCGGTGGAACGCCCACCGCAACACCCACTGCACGCCCCCTTCACGCTAAAAACAGCGTGAAGGGGGCCCTATTCACAAGGCAGCGTTAAGCAGCGTTAATCCACTTAAAGTGGCTTAGCGCTTTCTTGTGAATAGGGCGAAGCCCCTATCGCCACAACAAAGTCACTGAAAGTGAGTTTGTGGTGGCGATGGGGGCTTGAGAATATGCCCCACTATGTTGGAGGGATATGGGTTTGCCATGGGGAAGGCGTAAGCTGAAATGCGTAGGACTCCTGTTGCTTCATGGTGCTTGATAATTAATAAAAGGAAATCAAAACCCCACCGTGCCTGACTTTTGAACTTTGGTGTTCGACACTCTGGTGCGGTTGTTTCTGGTGGCGAACAACACCTGAATATATATATTTATATATATATATATATATATATATTCACTGAAAAAACCATAGGTTTCAGGGGCGTTATAGTTAGTTGGACATTTCCATCGTACAAAACCATAGAAATTCCCCCGTTATAGTTAGTTCAGCTAACTATAACTCGCGCGCCCGCAATGCACTGCTGATGACGTCACATATTACATCACTCATGACATGGTCAGTGACATCACTCATGACATTACTGATGACATCTCAAATGACATCACTGATGGATGACATCATCCTTGTGATAGAGTGGCAGACCTCCTCTCACCCTAATATAACCTTTGATACACACCCTCAAAAATACAAACTAACATTTTCAAAACAATGGACATACCAATACCAGTTACAACACACCTATTCAGTAATTCCAAGATCTACACACACATCCACTCATTCACCAACAGTCCCTATACAGTCACTCATATATGTACTCACTCATCATATGTACTCATACACCTATACATCCTGTTACACACCGCCACTCATCCATAGAGTTACTCACACACATAGTCACACATGCAAACAAAGTATCAAACATCCATTTACTTGCATATACAGTTATACACACACACTACCACACTTACTTCTACAGAAACTTACACATACTCTCTTAAACAATCACTTATAGAAACACCTACTTATTTGTACAGGAACTCTTCCAATCTCTCACTCTCACATATACTCACTTATATACACCAATACTCACATATACTAGTTTAAAACATATGTAGTTACTCATAAAGACACTATTGAGACAGTCATTCACTCACTAACATACCCATACACATACTCATCCACCTATACATTCCTGCACACATGCTGTCTTCAACACATACAAACAGTGAGTCACTCATTCATGCATCTATGCACTAAGTAATACCCCCACCAAACCATACAGACACTCAGACACTCATACTGATACTCAAAAAACCAACTAATAACCCATATAGACACTCATGTAGCTACTCACCATCCCATGCAGCCACTTATACACAAAGTGAGAGACTGATACAGATATTTTCATATTTAAACATTACTCACTAACCCATGTATTCACTAAGATACGCTTAGTCAGTTATACAATCAATTTTACAAAACAAATCATCCATTTAGACACTTATATACCCATTTATTCTTCCATCGACCTTGAGATATACATATATAAAACATATTTAATTTTCAGAAAAACACACATTCACTGGATGATGTCATTTGAGATGTCATCAGTGATGTCACTGACCATGTCATGAGTGATGTAATATGTGACGTCATCAGCAGTGCATTGCGGGCGCGTGAGTTATAGTTAGCTGAACTAACTATAACGGGGGAATTTCTATGGTTTTGTACGATGGAAATGTCCAACTAACTATAATGCCCCTGAAACCTATGGTTTTTTCAGTGAATTTCTAAGGTTTTTTAAATGCTAATTTCTAACTATAACGTGCCTGAAACCTATGGTTTTTTCAGTGAATTTCTAAGGTTTTTTAAATGCTAATTTCTAACTATAACGTGCCTGAAACCTATGGTTTTTTCAGTGAATATATATATATTTATTATACTATGTATACATGTGAAAATGTCTCGGTCCCCTGCTTGCCTCGGTGGCACGGAAAAAATGGGTGGAACTGACGTCAGCACGCCGACGAGGTCCTCTTATGGCTCCGATGACGTCATACGGTGTCGCGAGCGGAGCCGTGCTCGTTGACGTGGGAGAGCTAGGAAAGAATTTCCATGGAATGCTGGTGCAGGGGATATTCACCTAAGTGTTCAGGCTAGTCCTTTGGGAGCAACTGTTTATGTTGCCACTCCAGAAACCGAAACCAGTGATCCGAGGGCAGAGGCCCTGCAGATGGCACACGAGGTGGGGTGCCCAGCCGTGTGCACCGGCGGGGCAGCGAAGTGACAAGCACCACAACCCACAAAAAAGGCAACGAGGGCACTGAATAACACAGGATCTTCTCTTAGTATCTGGCAGGAACAACGAAGTTAAAATGCCCTAGTACCAAAATGTAGAATTAGATGCCGCTTCTGCCTCCCGTACCCTGGAGGCGGCACATGGGTCACGCGGTACGGTCATACTGCGGTGGGACGCACACTCGTTGACCTCTCATGGCACTGCTCCACACTTCAGGGAGGACGCTTTCCATTATCTATGTTTTCTGATGACATGTCGCGCCGGCCCCGTCCAACAACAGAACTCCTTTAGATCCAAACAGACTCTTCCACTCTCTCACCGGAAGTGAAACCAGGCCACGCGGACACTTTCACAATACAACAGCCAGGAATGCATTTCGGTAAAAAAACCACATTCCTTCCTCCTAATTAATCAAATAAACACCTCACTGAAGAACAGGGGCCAGCTTCGATCGGTAAACAGCCGTTACAACGACTTTTTACTTTGCGATACCATTACAACGCATGCATTACCACGCATGCGTTGTACATCACAAAGTCATTACTACGCATTTTTTTAGAACGCATGGTCATTTACCACGCATGCCTTTACAACGAATTTTGTTGTAAAGGTATGTATGGTAAATGACCATGTGTTCTAAAAACATGTAGACGATCCATGTCGTTGTAAGGAAACAGAGGCTGTTCCGTTTCCTCACAACGACGTGCACCGCCCCTCAGAGATGACGTGAAGCAGGAACCATGAGGAGAGAGGAACCATGAGGAGTGAGAGGTAAGGGGATTGGGCATGGGGTGGGGGTTTCTTTTCTAGGGTTTAGGGTAGTGCAGTGGTGTTTGGGTGGTGTAGGGGGTGGTGCTGGGGGTAGTGTTTTAGGGTTTAGGGTAGTGCAGTGGTGTTTGGGTAGTGTAGGGGGTCGTGCTGGGGGTAGTGTTTTAGGGTTTAGGGTAGTGCAGTAGTGTAGGGGGTCATGCTGGGGGTAGTGTTTCTAGGGTTTAGGGTAGTGCAGTGGTGTATGGGTAGTGTAGGGGGTCGTGCAGGGGTAGTGTTTTAGGGTTTAGGGTAGTGCAGTGGTGTTTGAGTAGTGTAGGGGGTCATGCTGGTGGTAGTGTTAGGGTTTAGGGTAGTGCAGTGGTGTTTGTGTAGTGTAGGGGGTCATGCTGGGGGTAGTGTTTTATGGTTTAGGGTAGGGCAGTGGTGTTTGGGTAGTGTAGGGGTCGTGCTGGGGGTAGATTTAGAGTTTAGGGTAGTGCAGTGGTGTTTGGGTAGTGTAGGGAGTCGTGCTGGGGTAGTGTTTTAGGGTTTAGGGTAGTGCAGTGGTGTTTGTGTAGTGTAGGGGGTTGTGCTGGGGGTAGTGTTTTAGGGTTTATGTTAGTGCAGTGGTGTTTGGGTAGTGTAGGGGTAGTGCTAGGGTAGTGTTTTAGGGTTTAGGGCAGTGCAGTGGTGTTTTTGTAGTGAAGGGGTCATGCTGTGGGTAGTGTTTTAGTGTTTAGGGTAGTGGAGTCGTGTTTGTGTAGTGTAGGGGGTCTTGTTTTAGGGTATAGGGTAGTGCAGTGGTGTTTGGGTAGTGTAGGGGGTCGTGCAGGGGGTAGTGTTTTAGGGTTTAGGGTAGTGCAGTAGTGTAGGGGATCGTGCTGGGGGTAGTGTTTTAGGGTTTAGGGTAGTGCAGTGGTGTATGGGTAGTGTAGGGGGTCGTGCTGGGGTAGTGTTTTAGGGTTTAGGGTAGTGCAGTGGTGTTTGAGTAGTGTAGGGGGTCATGCTGGTGGTAGTGTTTTAGGGTTTAGGGTAGTGCAGTGGTGTTTGTGTAGTGTAGGGGGTCATGCTGGGGGTAGTGTTTTATGGTTTAGGGTAGTGCAGTGGTGTTTGGGTAGTGTAGGGGTCATGCTGGGGGTAGATTTAGGGTTTAGGGTAGTGCAGTGGTGTTTGGGTAGTGCAGGGAGTCGTGCTGGGGTAGTGTTTTAGGGTTTAGGGTAGTGCAGTGGTGTTTGGGTAGTGTAGGGGGTCGGGCTGGGGGTAGTGTTTTAGGGTTTAGGGTAGTGCAGTAGTGTAGGGGGTCATGCTGGGGGTAGTGTTTTAGGGTTTAGGGTAGTGCAGTGGTGTATGGGTAGTGTAGGGGGTCGTGCTGAGGTAGTGTTTTAGGGTTTAGGGTAGTGCAGTGGTGTTTGAGTAGTATAGGGGGTCATGCTGGTGGTAATGTTTTAGGGTTTAGGGTAGTGCAGTGGTGTTTGTGTAGTGTAGGGGTCGTGCTGGGGGTAGATTTAGGGTTTAGGGTAGTTCAGTGGTGTTGGGTAGTGTAGGGAGTCGTGCTGGGGGTAGTGTTTTAGGGTTTAGGGTAGTGCAGTGGTGTTTGTGTAGTATAGGGGGTCATGCTGGGAGTAGCGTTTTATGGTTTAGGGTAGTGCAGTGGTGTTTGGGTAGTGTAGGGGTCATGCTGGGGGTAGATTTAGGGTTTAGGGTAGTGCAGTGGTGTTGGGTAGTGTAGGGAGTCGTGCTGGGAGTAGTGTTTTAGGGTTTATGTTAGTGCAGTGGTGTTTATGTAGTGAAGGGGGTCATGCTGTGGGTAGTGTTTTAGGGTTTAGGGTAGTGCAGTCGTGTTTGTGTAGTGTAGGGGGTCGTGTTTTAGGGTATAGGGTAGTGCAGTGGTGTTTGGGTAGTGTAGGGGGCATGCTGGGGTTAGTGTTTTAGGGTTTAGGGTAGTGCAGTGGTGTTTGGGTAGTGTAGGGGGTCGTGCTGGGGGTAGTGTTTTAGGGTTTAGGGTAGTGCAGTGGTGTTTGTGTAGTGTGGGCGGTCATGCTGGGGGTATATTTAGGGTTTAGTGTAGTGCAGTGGTGTTTGGGTAGTGTAGGGAGTCGTGCTGGTGGTAGTGTTTTAGGGTTTAGGGTAGTGCAGTTATGTTTGGGTAGTGTAGGGTGTCGTGCTGGGGGTAGTGTTTTAGCACTAATTTTTCTTTCTACAGCACTAACCATAATTTCTATGACAAAATGAACCCCCTTATTTTGTTCCTTTTTAAATTAAATGTTTTAAGAGTTACCAGTTTATTCCAATCAAGATGGCTTCAGGTGTGCCATAATTTTGTCATAAGCAAGACTGTTAGCACT